>CM054059.1:236988907-237521900 GCA_028641055.1 Alopecurus myosuroides
GGTAAGTGCCCGCGTGTTACCGATCGGATCTGCTAACATCTTTATCGGACTAACTGCAGAGGCAATGGGGTTTTGCGGTGGAAGCAAATTTATCCCACCCGCCCTATACCCAGTCGAAAACGACTATGATGCCGGATTCTGCTCAGATCGCCGACAAAAAAGTGATACACACTTTATCGGCATGGTGCAATCCGAAATCGCTGAAAACACGGATGACGGAAATCCCGTGCAAGAGGCAGATAACAACCTACCCGTCATAGAGACGGAAGAACAAATACCCGTCACAGAGGCGGAAGATCCGACATCCGTCAACCAGACGATGAACTCGGAAGCAGAGTCCGTGCTTGCCGCCATTGAGGCGAGGTTGGAGTCGGAAACCGGATCGGATAACTTCGACTCCGAAGACGAAGACGAGGATGCCTTCGTAAGAAAGGTTAAGTCCTTTCAAGAGGGATTCCAGGAAGTGCTAATGGCAAAACCATCTGATACAACGGGCGCCGGCAGCCAGGAAAGCCCTAAAACCCCTCCGCCAGAGGAAGAGAGAGAAGACGGAGAAACTTCTCCGATATTCCCTAATGTCAAGGAGATGACAAAAGATGAGCCTGCCAAAAAACCTCCCTCTTCCAAGAAAAAGCACCGTGCTTCTAAAAAACTCCAATACAAAATCCGGAAGAAAAAATCAGCCGATCTCGCTGATGAAAACCTGGAAGTTGGAGATGTTAGTGGCACAAAGCCTGCGGAGAAGAAATCTAAGGAAATCACTGCTCCGCCAATGACGGAACAGGAAGAGCAAGAGCTATTGCAAACACCAGTGGGACCAGATGAACCCCCTGAGATGCTGGAAGCCAGAAGACAAGCTTTCCAACGGCAACAGCAACATTTACTCCGATCTCGGCAACATCTCCAACAAACCCAGCATGATATCAAAATCATGAAGGAGGAAATAGAGGAGTACGAGAGAAAGAATAGATCTGCATTAAAACCTACTAGGTTACCCGGAATCGCAAGACCGGAAGAACTGCCGCCAAAAGAAAGGTTCTATAACCCATCTTGGCAAAAGCAGTTAAACGGCAAAGATGCCATGGGCGAACCAATATACAAAACCGCAGCGGAAAACGCGGAAGCAGCGTTCGCCATCCTAAACAACGATCTGTACTCCAACGGGGAAAAACTCCAAGGGGTGTATGCTTTCCTAGGAAAAGCATTACAGCAGCAACAGCGAGGCCAAGAACGATCAGGGAGGCTGCATGATAATTCCGCCCTCTGCAAAACAGCTACTTGCGCTGCTGGAGCACCTGGACCGGAAGAACCCGGAGACTCGGATAAAAAAGAGGATCCGAGAAAAGACAGGAAAAACCCAGATAACCGGGACGCAGCGTCTAGAACCGGACCTCATCTCCCGAAAGATGGATATAAACCACATGATCGGGAAGACAAACACCGGAATGACGGCAAAATAATGCCACCTCCGAGAAACCCAGCTGAAAAAGCTGGAAGATATGATATACCTCACAGACGAGAAAGATCCCGGACACCTCCTAAGGATAAGGAAAGGCACAGAAGCAGAACTCCGCCTAACCCAAAAGGACGTGAACACGGAAGAGATAGAGATAACCTCGGAAAAGCGCGTCCGCGCAACAATGGAAAAGAAAGGAGCAGATCCCCTTCTGTCCATTCAGCCGGAAGATATTCTGCACACATTGATAGAGCAGAAAAGGATGATCTATACTTTGGTCCTAAGTGTTTTACTGACAGGATCCGAAGGATAACCCTGCATTCTGGCTTCGCCAAAGTTGGTCCAACCTACCAAAAATATACCGGCAGTACAAACCCGGATACCTGGCTCTCAGATTATTATACAGCCGTTCAAATCAACAATGGGACAGACCTGGAAGCTGTCAAGTTTCTTCCCCTAATGTTGCTAGACGGAGCCAGAGATTGGATCAATGGTTTACCATCAAGAACTGTCGACAGCTGGGATGATATGGCTAGAGTATTCACTCAGCATTTTCGGGGAACATACAAACGCCCAAATAGCATCAACCAGCTGAACCGTTGCACCCAATTTGAGGACGAACCATACGTGGATTTCATCTCCAGATGGACTGCAATGAAGAATAGTTGTTCTGGAGTAACTGACGTACAAGCAATGCATGCTTTCGTCAATGGCCTAAAACCCGGACTCGTACCGTTCATGGTTGGTTCTAAACAGCACAAAGATCTCGGATCTATGCTTACAACCGCTAATGAGCACACTGCAGCCGAAGATGATATGAGAGCAAGAGGAGGCAATATTGAGTCACTAATACTCGCCAAGAAAACCCCTCGTTCTGACAAAAAAGGAACTCCGGAGTCAACAACAAAGCCCAAGGAGGTCAACATAGCCTTTGGAGGAGATAAGGGGAATAAGTGGAAAGGTCGCAGCCCAGATCCAATCAATTACACTCCCGAAGAATGGGAGAGAATTAAGTCGGAACCCTGCGTCCACCACTCACAATTTGGGAAACCAACCCACACAAATGCGCAATGCCGGCTAAACAAGCACATGAAAGGCAATGCAGGATCCGGAAATAAAGGGAAGGGTTCCAAAAGGAAACCTGCCAAACAAAAGCCAGAAGCTGACAAAGAAGACAGTGAATCGGACACTAATGACAAAATCCAGGAACAACAACGAAAGGGCGAACCCAAATTTCCGAGAGTTGACGGAGAAGCAATGCTAACTTTCTTAGCAACCCCGTCAGCAAAGGTGGCCAAAAGAACACTTCGAGAAATAAACGCGGTTGTTCCGGCAACCCCGAAATTCTTGAAGTACTCCAACACACCGATAATCTGGGATCAGTCTGATCATCCCGGAAATATCCCTGAACCCGGCACACAAGCTCTTGTTGTCAGCCCTATTGTCCAAAACACTAGGATAAAAAGAGTACTGATGGACGGAGGATCCAGCATTAATATAATGTACCTGGATACACTGAAGCACTTGAAGATCTCCGAGTCCCAGCTCAATTACAGCAATATACGCTTCCACGGCATCGTTCCTGGCAGGCAAGCACGATCCCTAGGAGAAATTTCCCTAGATGTCACCTTCGGAGATAAAGATCACTTCCGGCAAGAAAAGGTATCCTTCGAAGTAGTGCCGTTCGAAAGCGTGTATCACGCAATACTCGGACGCCCAGCTTTCGCCAAATTCATGGCAAGATCCTGTTATATCTACAACAAGTTGAAAATGCCAGGACCAAAAGGAGGAGTAATCACCATCGCCGGTGATTTCAAGCTGGCAAACGAGTTGGAGAAAGAAAACGCCCTTTGTGCTCAAAGAGTTATAGCAAAGGAGGAACTGAAGGAATTAGCCAAGGAGGTATCGCCGAAAGAAATGCCGGCAGGAAAAGAAACTCGGAAGCCAACAGATAGCTTCAAGGCGTCTGAGAATACAAGACAGGTAATCCTAGATCCCAAAGATCCGACAAAATTTGTCATCGTAGGGACTGGGATGACCGACAAATAGGAAGGCGAGCTCATCAAGTTCCTTCGTGAGAACTGGGATATTTTTGCCTGGTGTCCAGCTGACATGCCAGGCGTACCCAGGGAACTTGCTGAGCACCAACTCAAGGTTATTCCGGGATCAAAACCCGTCAAACAAGGTCTCCGTCGATTTGACGGAAGAAGACGGAAGGCTATTGGCAAGGAAATTATCCGGCTTTTAGCAGCGGATTTCATCAAGGAAGTAATCCATACTGATTGGTCCGCAAATCCGGTCCTAGTACCGAAGAAAGACACCACTGCTCTTAGAATGTGTATAGATTACACAGGATTGAACAAGTTGTGTCCGAAAGATAGGTTCGCATTACCGCGAATCGATCAAATAATAGATGCCACTGCAGGCTCCGAGCTTTTATGCTTTTTGGATGCATACTCCGGGTACCACCAAATACGCATGAAAAAGGAAGATCAAATCAAGACTTCTTTTATAACCCCGTATGGGACGTACTATTACGTGACCATGCCTTTTGGCCTGAAGAACGCAGGTGCAACCTACCAGCGTTGCATGCAACGCTGTTTGCATAGTCAGATTGGCAGAAACGTCCATGTTTATGTAGACGATATCGCCGTCGTAACCAAGGAAAAAGATACACTCCTTGAGGATTTGCGAGAAACTTTCGAGAATTTACGCACTTACAAGATGAAGTTGAATCCATCTAAGTGCGTATTCGGGGTTCCCTCAGGAAAACTTCTGGGTTTCATTGTTTCCCACAGAGGAATAGAAGTTAACCCGGAAAAGATCAAGGCAATCTTGAACATCTCAAAACCTACATGTGTAAAAGATGTCCAAAGATTGACGGGTTCCGCTACAGCCGTCAGCAGATTTATTAGTTGGCTGGGGGCTAAAACCTTACCACTCTACAAGCTGCTGACAAAATTCGACAAATCCAAGAGGATTGCGGAAGCCTGGGAACGTCTAGCAAGTTATGTACCTTTCCGTACTTAGTTCAATTCTATGTAAACATCTTTTGAGATCATGAAATAAAGTTGTCGGAATGCGGTCATCCATATTCTTTATAAGTTCAAAGCGTTTCTGCCTCATCTATTTCCCAATGATCTTACAAATTTCTCAACGTTAACCCGAATTGTGCTTGCATACTCGGCGTTACAAAACTGAATGATTTTTCAGCCTGATAACGGCTAAGGGAAACTTGAATTGCCTGCGTGCCCAAGTTTCACTTAAAACTTTCCTTGTTTTCTCTAAGTCTTATCTGATTGTGTGTGTGTTGGGTTACTGGAACTAGTTAGTAAAAATGCCTTTAGCATGGTCCATGTTTCCGAGTTTCAAAACTGCTTGGTTCGTCCCCAGTTACTCGGCATGAAGATCCATATTGCTATTTGAGCCATTTCAAACACTAAGGACAGTTAAAGCATATACACCAGAGAACTTAGAAGATAAAGGAATGATAAAATCCAAAAAACTTGCAAAGAATTTCATAATTTAAACTGCAAAAGACGGAAGTTTCATTCATACAAAAAGAAGCATTACATTTTGGATTACATTGAAAGAATGGTAATGCTCCTATTGTCTACTTTTGCTATCCAGGTTCAAGATAACCCTTCAAGCATCTGACTCCTCCTCGCTGCTCTCGTCTTCGGGGATCGGAGGGATCTCCTCTTCTGGATAGTTGACGGAGATATTCACCATGGAGGCAATCTGGGTGGCGTGGCCTTTGACTTCACCAAAGATGGTGTGTCGCTGAATATCCGTGTATCCTTGAGGGACACCGGACGCCACGCGCCAGGATTTGGCAGAGGGGTAGTGCATGCGCATAAGGCCGAGAGCCATGCGCGCACCACCCCGTGCAGCGGAGCGAAGAAGGGACTCCTTGGACTCCGCCACCTCCATGATGGCACCCGGAAGTTTTTCAACCTCCGAGCATTCCCCAGATTTTTCGGGAAGAAACTTGTCTACCAGCTGCGTGGCAGCAGCTTTGAGCAAAGTCCATGTCTCCCCGAAAGCTCGGATGCCTGCAACCCGAGTGCCATCTGGGGTATCTCCTGTTTTTTCCAATAAAACACCCAAAAGGGTTAGACGAAAAAACAGAGAAAACAAAACATGGACAGATGATAAATGAGTCAGAGATTTACCGATGAGCTTTTCGATCTCGGAAACTTCCTCCAGGCGAAGGTTCAGAGCGTATGTCAAATCCTTAATGGTGGATTTGTCCTTCTCCGCCTGTTCGGAAGCCTTGGAATTGGAAATTCCAAGGGCCATGTTGCTGGCTTCCAGGTCTTGTTGTGCTTTCACAAGGTTATTCTGAAGCTCAACATTCTCCTTGCGGAGAATTTCGGCATTGCCAGAATCTTCCGCTGCTTGTTTAGCCTGAGCTAATGCAGCTGAAAAGCAAGAAAAAAATCCGGGTTAGCCAGCTCCTCAGAAAAAACTTAGGCAAATGATTGAATCGGAAAATTCAGAAGGAAAATGCTTACCTTGTGTTTCCGACAGTGCGAGCTTAGATGATTCCAGCTCTGCCTCCCTTTCTTCAAGAATAGAAAGAAGACTTCTAACTTCTTTATTCTTGATGGTGAGTTTCTTGAAAACTTCCATGTTGATGGCTTCGGAGGTTTGCTGAAACATAGCAAGGAGAAGAATGAGTACAAAAAACATCAAAGCAAAAAGCACGCATTTTGTTTAATGCTTGGGGGCTAGAGTTATATACCTGGCTCATGCGCTGCAAACCTGCCAAGTTTTCTTTAAACTCTTTCGCGTATTCCGCGAAGAGATTCCCGGCTGCGTCCAGGCCGTCGTTGATAGCTTTGAAATCCTTGTCAAAGGTGGGAATTTCCTCGTCGAAAGTCCGAGAAAATTTGCCCACCTCTGGGGCCGCCCTTTCCCTCGTGTCCGTATCGGACACAACGGGCTGGGTGGGCTCCGGGGGCTTGGTGGTGGGGGCTGGAGTAGGCTCTTCCTCCATTGTGCGTGGCGTGTCCGGGGCGACGGCGGGAGAAGGTTGGCTGCCTCGGCTGGAAGAAACCTTGTGTTTCTTCAGCTTCTTCGGCTTCAGGGTGGAAGGCTGCAGGCTAAAAACAAAAAACCCAGAAAAGTCAAAAAACTGAAGATGGATGAAAAGTTCCCATAAAAGAAAACAGAACCCAGAAGAAAGAACCTGGAAGTGGCGACGGGGATTCCGTCAAGATCGATAATTTCTTCCGAGGAAGTTATCTTCTTGCGCTTGCGTCCACCTGTAGCGGCGGTGCGCAGCGCGTCCAGCTCAGTCTCGGATACCAAGTCCGAACCTGAAAGATCCGCGAACTGTCGGACAAGCAAGATCAAAATCAGAAGCTAGGAAATCCGAGAAAAAACAAAACTGTACCCAAATGACTGAAAAATTACCTTGGGAACCGGATTTTCGGCCGTATACATTGGCCGACTCGCCTCGTATTAGTCGCGTGATGCGACCAATTGGTTGATGCGCCGGTGAAGCTCCTTTGCGGGCCAATCCTTGGTGGTTGTCCGCATCGGATCCTTGACTCCCGTGTATTCGCACAGGAGACGGCCGCTGTGGTTGGCTAGTGGCTGGATTCGCCTAATCAGCTAGCATAGAACCGTGTCCATGCCGGTTAGAGGCGGATCCATGGAGGTGAGCTTGGCGATGCGCCGCTTGATCTTTAGTAGATCTGGCGGCAGAACCTGGACGGCTTCCGTTCCCCAGTTATCCTGGGGAACTCGGCAGAGTTCACGAAAGGTGGAACCCCGACAGCTTCCTTAGGGAAAGGCACGTCGGGGTGATAAAAGAAGGAACCCGTCCAAAATTTGACGGATTCCGAAGTTTTTATCTTGGGGAACCAATCTTCTCGGAATCTCCGAAGAGTGAAAGATATGGTCCCGCAAGTCGGGAGTGCGCCCTCCGAAGAGTTCCGCTTAACCCCGAAGCAGTAAGTCCAGAAATCTAGCCTAGGTTCTAGCCCTAAGTAGCCCTCAAACAAAGCCTGGAAGCCGGCCATGTAGAGGATGGAATTGGGAGGAAGGTTATGGGGCTGGATGTGGTAATGAGAGAGAATCTGGAGGAAGAAGGAAGAAGGCGGAAGCCCCATACCTCGCAAAAGGTGGGAAGTGAGAAGTACCCTTTCGCCATTCCGTGGCGTTGGTTCGGTTTCTTCTTCTGGCAGCCGCCATTTCTTCTTAAGAACCAGGCCCTCCTTTTCCAAGTTTGGAAGGAGAGCCGGGGGAATACTGCAGGCACTCCAGTTGCCTGCAGATTCTGCTTCCTCGTCTGCTCCGGTGGCGGCGGCGGCGGCGGCCTCCGCGGCGGCGAGTTCGTCGCCGAGGAGCTCGATCTTTTCCTCCGCCGTTTCAGGTGCAAACGGCGGGGTTGTCGCGGCGCTCGATGTCGCTATGTCCGCGGCGGCGGAAGTGTTTTCTCCGCCCACCGCGGAGGCCGTGGTCTTCTCCGGCACGTCGCCGGTGAGCTTGGGCGATCCCGGCTGCGGATCCAGATCGCTGATCAGCTCGTTGATGGCGGCGCGGGTCGGTGATGACGGCGAGGAGGCCATCTCGTTGGTGGCGCGTTGTGTTTTGGCGTGCGAGGAGGATGCGTGCGTTGGGACAGGGCTTGCTCTCGAGCTCGCGTTCGCAGCAATGGCGTAGACAGTGAGGGAGTGAGGAAAGGATTCGACGAGGACGAGGACGGCTATTTATAGCCGGAAAACCGTTTAGATACGTGCCAACGGCTCTTTCGACCGTTGGATGTTCGACGCGTGTCGCTCGCCGGAAAATCTGGGAACTATAACGACAGGGGAATGATGGCTATCTCCTCGTTTCCCGTGAGAATCTGTCAGAGATACGTTGCAGGGTTTCCCGCGTGAAACCAAGCGTCGCCTGCGTCAGCATGATTAAAGCGCTGACGTTAGAAGTTCCTTTTCCGCGAAGGATCGCGAGAAGAAAAGCCGGATTTTCAGAGTTCCGAGTTTTATGTTACCATCTCCTTTAAAAGGAAAGTAGAAAGAATCAGGACTGCTGAATCAAGATTTCCCGGACAAAGTGTATTTGACGAAAGACGGAGAATCAGAGTTTTGATCCTTCCTGGGGGCTACTGTCGGATATATACTGAATAGGGGTATAGAAGATGGTAGACAAAGAGCCGGACTGCCAGGGTGGCCTACATGGTAATGGGCTTAGGTCCATTGGGCGGCCCAGTAGTCCGACGCGCAAGAGCCGGATTCTAGAAGAACCCGGATCACGGCCCGCGTGATCTGGCTTGGAGGAGAAGACGGATTCCTTGCTTTCCAAGTTACGAGTTGAACGTAGTCTTCTAGGTTTCTGATTCTGTAAGCCCTAACCTGGCTATTATATAAAGCCGGACGGGAGATAGATTAGAACAAGTTAGGCACAACAGAGAAGCTCTACGCAACTCGCCGAGAAGCTCATCCTCGCCGAGTAGCTAGATCTACACCCTCACATTGTAATCCTGTTAAACGGGCTTTAGTCCCAATTAGTGAGAAGTGCAGGAGTAGGTACGCCGTACTGTCGCGACGTACCGAACCTGGGTAAATCCCGTGTTCTGTGTTACTACGCTATCCCGTTACCCCACGTCTCTACCGTAGTCTCATGGCACCCCCGTCTATGAAAACTACTACGATGTCTCGACAATGTCATACAAATTTCTAGAAATTTCCACCCATACACTTTTTGGAGCTAGGGCCTCATTTTCATAGTAGAAGTAGGGTGGCTTGTTCATCCTCTAGAGTCGATGTCAGTCCTGGCTGCTTGTCCATCCTCTAGAGTCTGCTCTGCTCTGCTCTACTGCTCCTTGCGGCTCAGGTTGGTAACGGTCCATGTTTGCGTATGCTTTGTGAACTTATGGTTTGATTTGAGAATTTCAAAACTTTGATTTCATAATCTTTTGGCCGGAAGCACCTAGCAATATCTTTTAAACCTTGTTTCTCTCCATATGCTATTTGTACTTCTCATCGGCTCTAATGTTTCTCTACCTGATTCTACTTCTCCTCTGCCTAGTTTGGGTTGTTTATGGTGGTTAACTCCAATGAATAACAATAGAGGCCTGCCATAATCACTTGTTCTATACCGTGTGTCAACACATACTACATCTCGAAAGTAGTTATAATCCTGCAATATCTGTCAGGATGGTATCCGTACTATCACTTTGAGTCGCTGGTTGGAATAATAATGAAGTCAGACTGGTCATAGTTGTCAAGCACTCAATGCTTGCCAGCTTTTGACTGATCAATACAAATTATTGGTCAAACTTGCACCTACTCCATTCATAATCACATATTATGTATAAATATCATTTTGGCTAACAAAATCTCGTTCATACTACGTTATAAGAACTATGATCATGTATTCCACGTTTATTATTACACATCACCAACAACATCCCTATCTAGTCTTCTGAATTTTCTTCGTGTCCCTTGCTTATGATCGCTTCGGCCGTAACCATGGAGCATCTTCATTATTTAACGGGATGGTGGGGTCAGCTTTCACTGTGAAGGGTGGAATTTCAACAAACTTATTATAATCTTCTGACATGTCTGTCGTGTCCTCGATTCCCACGATGTCGAGACATCGTAGTAGTTTTCATAGACGGGGGTGCCATGAGACTACGGTAGAGACGTGGGGTAACGGGATAGCGTAGTAACACAGAACACGGGATTTTACCCAGGTTCGGTACGTCGCGACAGTACGGCGTACCTACTCCTGCACTTCTCACTAATTGGGACTAAAGCCCGTTTAACAGGATTACAATGTGAGGGTGTAGATCTAGCTACTCGGCGAGGATGAGCTTCTCGGCGAGTTGCGTAGAGCTTCTCTGTTGTGCCTAACTTGTTTAATCTATCTCCCGTCCGGCTTTATATAATAGCCGGGTTAGGGCTTACAGAATCAGAAACCTAGAAGACTACGTTCAACTCGTAACTTGGAAAGCAAGGAATCCGTCTTCTCCTCCAAGCCAGATCACGCGGGCCGTGATCCGGGTTCTTCTAGAATCCGGCTCCTGCGCGTCGGACTACTGGGACGCCCAATGGACCTAAGCCCATTACCATGTAGGCCACCCTGGCAGTCCGGCTCTTTGTCTACCATCTTCTATACCCCTATTCAGTATATATCCGACAGTAGCCCCCAGGAAGGATCAAAACTCTGAATCTCCGACTTTCGTCAAATACACTTTGTCCGGGAAATCTTGATTCAGCAGTCTTGATTCTTTCTACTTTCCTTTTAAAGGAGATGGTAACATAAAACTCGGAACTCTGAAAATCCGGCTTTTCTTCTCGCGATCCTTCGCGGAAAAGGAACTTCTAACGTCAGCGCTTTAATCATGCTGACGCAGGCGACGCTTGGTTTCACGCGGGAAACCCGGCAACGTATCTCTGACAGATTCTCACGGGAAACGAGGAGATAGCCATCATTCCCCTGTCGTTATATTTCCCAGATTTTCCGGCGAGCGACACGCGTCGAACATCCAACGGTCGAAAGAGCCGTTGGCACGTATCTAAACGGTTTTCCGGCTATAAATAGCCGTCCTCGTCCTCGTCGAATCCTTTCCTCACTCCCTCACTGTCCACGCCATTGCTGCGAACGCGAGCTCGAGAGCAAGCCCTGTCCCAACGCACGCATCCTCCTCGCACGCCAAAACGCAACGCGCCACCAACGAGATGGCCTCCTCGCCGTCATCGCCGACCCGCGCCGCCATCAACGAGCTGATCAGCGATCTGGATCCGCAGCCGGGATCGCCCAAGCTCACCGGCGACGTGCCGGAGAAGACCACGGCTTCCGCGGCGGGCGGAGAAAACACTTCCGCCGCCGCGGACATAGCGACATCAAGCGCCGCGACAACCCCGCCGTTTGCACCTGAAACGGCGGAGGAAAAGATCGAGCTCCTCGGCGACGAACTCGCCGCCACGGAGGCCGCCGCCACCGCCGCCACCGGAGCAGACGAGGAAGCGGAATCTGCAGTTAACTGGAGTGCCTGCAGTATTCCCCCGGCTCTCCTTCCAAACTTGGAAAAGGAGGGCCTGGTTCTTAAGAAGAAATGGCGGCTGCCAGAAGAAGAAACCGAACCAACGCCACGGAATGGCGAAAGGGTACTTCTCACTTCCCACCTTTTGCGAGGTATGGGGCTTCCGCCTTCTTCCTTCTTCCTCCAGATTCTCTCTCATTACCACATCCAGCCCCATAACCTTCCTCTCAATTCCATCCTCTACATGGCCGGCTTCCAGGCCTTGTTTGAGGGCTACTTAGGGCTAGAACCTAGGCTAGATTTCTGGACTTACTGCTTCGGGGTTAAGCGGAACTCTTCGGAGGGCGCACTCCCGACTTGCGGGACCATATCTTTCACTCTTCGGAGATTCCGAGAAGATTGGTTCCCCAAGATAAAAACTTCGGAATCCGTCAAATTTTGGACGGGTTCCTTCTTTTATCACCCCGACGTGCCTTTCCCTAAGGAAGCTGTCGGGGTTCCACCTTTCGTGAACTCTGCCGCAGTTCCCCAGGATAACTGGGGAACGGAAGCCGTCCAGGTTCTGCCGCCAGATCTACTAAAGATCAAGCGGCGCATCGCCAAGCTCACCTCCATGGATCCGCCTCTAACCGGCATCGACACGGTTCTATGCTGGCTGATTAGGCGAATCCAGCCACTAGCCAACCACAGCGGCCGTCTCCTGTGCGAATACACGGGAGTCAAGGATCCGATGCGGACAACCACCAAGGATTGGCCCGCAAAGGAGCTTCGCCGGCGCATCAACCAATTGGTCGCATCACGCGACCAATACGAGGCGAGTCGGCCAATGTACACGGCCGAAAATCCGGTTCCCAAGGTAATTTTTCAGTCATTTGGGTACAGTTTTGTTTTTTCTCGGATTTCCTAGCTTCTGATTTTGATCTTGCTTGTCCGACAGTTCGCGGATCTTTCAGATTCGGACTTGGTATCCGAGGCTGAGCTGGACGCGCTGCGCACCGCCGCTACAGGTGGACGCAAGCGCAAGAAGATAACTTCCTCGGAAGAAATTATCGATCTTGACGGAATCCCTGTCGCCACTTCCAGGTTCTTTCTTCTGGGTTCTGTTTTCTTTTATGGGAACTTTTCATCCATCTTCAGTTTTTTGACTTTTCCGGGTTTTTTGTTTTTAGCCTGCAGCCTTCCACCCTGAAGCCGAAGAAGCTGAAGAAACACAAGGTTTCTTCCAGCCGAGGCAGCCAACCTTCTCCCGCCGTCGCCCCGGACACGCCACGCACAATGGCGGAAGAGCCTACTGCAGCCCCCACCACCAAGCCCCCGGAGCCCAGCCAGCCCGTTGTGTCCGATACGGACACGAGGGAAAGGGCGGCCCCAGAGGTTGGCAAATTTTCTCGGACTTTCGACGAGGAAATTCCCACCTTTGACAAGGATTTCAAAGCTATCAACGACGGCCTGGACGCAGCCGGGAATCTCTTCGCGGAATACACGAAAGAGTTTAAAGAAAACTTGGCAGGTTTGCAGCGCATGAGCCAGGTATATAACTCTAGCCCCCAAGCATTAAACAAAATGCGTGCTTTTTGCTTTGATGTTTTTTGTACTCATTCTTCTCCTTGCTATGTTTCAGCAAACCTCCGAAGCCATCAACATGGAAGTTTTCAAGAAACTCACTATCAAGAATAAAGAAGTTAGGAGTCTTCTTTCTATTCTTGAAGAAAGGGAGATAGAGCTGGAATCATCTAAGCTCGCACTGTCGGAAACACAAGGTAAGCATTTTCCTTCTGAATTTTCCGATTCAATCATTTGCCTAAGTTTTTTCTGAGGAGCTGGCTAACCCGGATTTTTTTCTTGCTTTTCAGCTGCATTAGCTCAGGCTAAACAAGCAGCAGAAGATTCTGGCAATGCCGAAATTCTCCGCAAGGAGAATGTTGAGCTTCACAATAACCTTGTGAAAGCACAACAAGACCTGGAAGCCAGCAACATGGCCCTTGGAATTTCCAATTCCAAGGCTTCCGAACAGACGGAGAAGGACAAATCCACCATTCAGGATTTGACTGACGCTCTGAACCTTCGCCTGGAGGAAGTTTCCGAGATCGACAAGCTCATCGGTAAATCTCTGACTCATTTATCATCTGTCCATGTTTTGCTTTCTCTGTTTTTCCGTCTAACCCTTTTAGGTGTTTTATTGGAAAAGACAGGAGATACCCCAGATGGCACTCGGGTTGCAGGCATCCGAGCTTTCGGGGAGACATGGACTTTGCTCAAGGCTGCTGCCACGCAGCTGGTAGACAAATTTCTTCCCGAAAAATCTGGGGAATGCTCGGAAGTTGAAAAACTTCCGGGTGCCATCATGGAGGTGGCGGAGTCCAAAGAGTCCCTTCTTCGCTCCGCTGCACGGGGTGGTGCGCGCATGGCTCTCGGCCTTATGCGCATGCACTACCCCTCTGCCAAATCCTGGCGCGTGGCGTCCGGTGTCCCTCAAGGATACACGGATATTCAGCGAAACACCATCTTTGGTGAAGTCAAAGGCCACGCCACCCAGATTGCCTCCATGGTGAATATCTCCGTCAACTATCCAGAAGAGGAGATCCCTCCAATCCCCGAAGACGAAAGCAGCGAGGAGGAGTCAGATGCTTGAAGGGTTATCTTGAACCTGGATAGCAAAAGTAGACAATAGGAGCATTACCATTCTTTCAATGTAATCCAAAATGTAATGCTTCTTTTTGTATGAATGAAACTTCCGTCTTTTGCAGTTTAAATTATGAAATTCTTTGCAAGTTTTTTGGATTTTATCATTCCTTTATCTTCTAAGTTCTCTGGTGTATATGCTTTAATTGTCCTTAGTGTTTGAAATGGCTCAAATAGCAATATGGATCTTCATGCCGAGTAACTGGGGACGAACCAAGCAGTTTTGAAACTCGGAAACATGGACCATGCTAAAGGCATTTTTACTAACTAGTTCCAGTAACCCAACACACACACAATCAGATAAGACTTAGAGAAAACAAGGAAAGTTTTAAGTGAAACTTGGGCACGCAGGCAATTCAAGTTTCCCTTAGCCGTTATCAGGCTGAAAAATCATTCAGTTTTGTAACGTCGAGTACGCAAGCACAATTCGGGTTAACGTTGAGAAATTTGTAAGATCATTGGGAAATAGATGAGGCAGAAACGCTTTGAACTTATAAAGAATATGGATGACCGCATTCCGACAACTTTATTTCATGATCTCAAAAGATGTTTACATAGAATTGAACTAAGTACGGAAAGGTACATAACTTGCTAGACGTTCCCAGGCTTCCGCAATCCTCTTGGATTTGTCGAATTTTGTCAGCAGCTTGTAGAGTGGTAAGGTTTTAGCCCCCAGCCAACTAATAAATCTGCTGACGGCTGTAGCGGAACCCGTCAATCTTTGGACATCTTTTACACATGTAGGTTTTGAGATGTTCAAGATTGCCTTGATCTTTTCCGGGTTAACTTCTATTCCTTTGTGGGAAACAATGAAACCCAGAAGTTTTCCTGAGGGAACCCCGAATACGCACTTAGATGGATTCAACTTCATCTTGTAAGTGCGTAAATTCTCGAAAGTTTCTCGCAAATCCTCAAGGAGTGTATATTTTTCCTTGGTTACGACGGCGATATCGTCCACATAAACATGGACGTTTCTGCCAATCTGACTATGCAAACAGCGTTGCATGCAACGCTGGTAGGTTGCACCTGCGTTCTTCAGGCCAAAAGGCATGGTCACGTAATAGTACGTCCCATACGGGGTTATAAAAGAAGTCTTGATTTGATCTTCCTTTTTCATGCGTATTTGGTGGTACCCGGAGTATGCATCCAAAAAGCATAAAAGCTCGGAGCCTGCAGTGGCATCTATTATTTGATCGATTCGCGGTAATGCGAACCTATCTTTCGGACACAACTTGTTCAATCCTGTGTAATCTATACACATTCTAAGAGCAGTGGTGTCTTTCTTCGGTACTAGGACCGGATTTGCGGACCAATCAGTATGGATTACTTCCTTGATGAAATCCGCTGCTAAAAGCCGGATAATTTCCTTGCAAATAGCCTTCCGTCTTCTTCCGTCAAATCGACGGAGACCTTGTTTGACGGGTTTTGATCCGGGAATAACCTTGAGTTGGTGCTCAGCAAGTTCCCTGGGTACGCCTGGCATGTCAGCTGGACACCAGGCAAAAATATCCCAGTTCTCACGGAGGAACTTGATGAGCTCGCCTTCCTATTTGTCGGTCATCCCAGTCCCTACGATGACAAATTTTGTCGGATCTTTGGGATCTAGGATTACCTGTCTTGTATTCTCGGACGCCTTGAAGCTATCTGTTGGCTTCCGAGTTCCTTTTCCTGCCGGCATTTCTTTCGGCGATACCTCCTTGGCTAATTCCTTTAGTTCCTCCTTTGCTATAACTCTCTGAGCACAAAGGGCGTTTTCTTTCTCCAACTCGTTTGCCAGCTTGAAATCACCAGCTATGGTGATTAGTCCTCCTTTGGGTCCTGGCATTTTCAGCTTGTTGTAGATATAACAGGATCTTGCCATGAATTTGGCAAAAGCTGGGCGTCCGAGTATTGCGTGATACACGCTTTCGAACGGCACTACTTCGAAGGATACCTTTTCTTGCCGGAAGTGATCTTTATCTCCGAAGGTGACATCTAGGGAAATTTCTCCTAGGGATCGTGCTTGCCTGCCAGGATCGATGTCGTGGAAGCGTATATTGCTGTAATTGAGCTGGGACTCGGAGATCTTCAAGTGCTTCAGTGTATCCAGGTACATTATATTAATGCTGGATCCTCCGTCCATCAGTACTCTTCTTAGCCTAGTGTTTTGGACAATAGGGCTGACAACAAGAGCTTGTGTGCCGGGTTCAGGGATATTTCCGGGATGATCAGAATGATCCCAGATTATCGGTGTGTTGGAGTACTTCAAGAATTTCGGGGTTGCCGGAACAACTGCGTTTATTTCTCGAAGTGTTCTTTTGGCCACCTTTGCTGACGGGGTTGCTAATAAAGTTAGCATTGCTTCTCCGTCAACTCTCGGAAATTTGGGTTCGCCCTTTCGCTGTTGTTCCTGGATTTTGTCATCAGTGTCCGATTCACTGTCTTCTTTGTCAGCTTCTGGCTTTTGTTTGGCAGGTTTCCTTTTGGAACCCTTCCCTTTATTTCCGGATCCTGCATTGCCTTTCATGTGCTTGTTTAGCCGGCATTGCGCATTTGTGTGGGTTGGTTTCCCAAATTGTGAGTGGTGGACGCAGGGTTCCGACTTAATTCTCTCCCATTCTTCGGGAGTGTAATTGATTGGATCTGGGCTGCGACCTTTCCACTTATTCCCCTTATCTCCTCCAAAGGCTATGTTGACCTCCTTGGGCTTTGTCGTTGACTCCGGAGTTCCTTTTTTGTCAGAACGAGGGGTTTTCTTGGCGAGTATTAGTGACTCAATATTGCCTCCTCTTGCTCTCATATCATCTTCGGCTGCAGCGTGCTCATTAGCGGTTGTAAGCATAGATCCGAGATCTTTGTGCTGTTTAGAACCAACCATGAACGGTACGAGTCCGGGTTTTAGGCCATTGACGAAAGCATGCATTGCTTGTACGTCAGTTACTCCAGAACAACTATTCTTCATTGCAGTCCATCTGGAGATGAAATCCACGTATGGTTCGTCCTCAAATTGGGTGCAACGGTTCAGCTGGTTGATGCTATTTGGGCGTTTGTATGTTCCCCGAAAATGCTGAGTGAATACTCTAGCCATATCATCCCAGCTGTCGACAGTTCTTGATGGTAAACCATTGATCCAATCTCTGGCTCCGTCTAGCAACATTAGGGGAAGAAACTTGACAGCTTCCAGGTCTGTCCCATTGTTGATTTGGACGGCTGTATAATAATCTGAGAGCCAGGTATCCGGGTTTGTACTGCCGGTATATTTTTGGTAGGTTGGACCAACTTTGGCGAAGCCAGAATGCAGGGTTATCCTTCGGATCCTGTCAGTAAAACACTTAGGACCAAAGTATAGATCATCCTTTTCTGCTCTATCAATGTGTGCAGAATATCTTTCGGCTGAATGGACAGAAGGGGATCTGCTCCTTTCTTTTCCATTGTTGCGCGGACGCGCTTTTCCGAGGTTATCTCTATCTCTTCCGTGTTCACGTCCTTTTGGGTTAGGCGGAGTTCTGCTTCTGTGCCTTTCCTTATCCTTAGGAGGTGTCCGGGATCTTTCTCGTCTGTGAGGTATATCATATCTTCCAGCTTTTTCAGCTGGGTTTCTCGGAGGTGGCATTATTTTGCCGTCATTCCGGTGTTTGTCTTCCCGATCATGTGGTTTATATCCATCTTTCGGGAGATGAGGTCCGGTTCTAGACGCTGCGTCCCGGTTATCTGGGTTTTTCCTGTCTTTTCTCGGATCCTCTTTTTTATCCGAGTCTCCGGGTTCTTCCGGTCCAGGTGCTCCAGCAGCGCAAGTAGCTGTTTTGCAGAGGGAGGAATTATCATGCAGCCTCCCTGATCGTTCTTGGCCTCGCTGTTGCTGCTGTAATGCTTTTCCTAGGAAAGCATACACCCCTTGGAGTTTTTCCCCGTTGGAGTACAGATCGTTGTTTAGGATGGCGAACGCTGCTTCCGCGTTTTCCGCTGCGGTTTTGTATATTGGTTCGCCCTTGGCATCTTTGCCGTTTAACTGCTTTTGCCAAGATGGGTTATAGAACCTTTCTTTTGGCGGCAGTTCTTCCGGTCTTGCGATTCCGGGTAACCTAGTAGGTTTTAATGCAGATCTATTCTTTCTCTCGTACTCCTCTATTTCCTCCTTCATGATTTTGATATCATGCTGGGTTTGTTGGAGATGTTGCCGAGATCGGAGTAAATGTTGCTGTTGCCGTTGGAAAGCTTGTCTTCTGGCTTCCAGCATCTCAGGGGGTTCATCTGGTCCCACTGGTGTTTGCAATAGCTCTTGCTCTTCCTGTTCCGTCATTGGCGGAGCAGTGATTTCCTTAGATTTCTTCTCCGCAGGCTTTGTGCCACTAACATCTCCAACTTCCAGGTTTTCATCAGCGAGATCGGCTGATTTTTTCTTCCGGATTTTGTATTGGAGTTTTTTATAAGCACGGTGCTTTTTCTTGGAAGAGGGAGGTTTTTTGGCAGGCTCATCTTCTGTCATCTCCTTGACATTAGGGAATATCGGAGAAGTTTCTCCGTCTTCTCTCTCTTCCTCTGGCGGAGGGGTTTTAGGGCTTTCCTGGCTGCCGGCGCCCGTTGTATCAGCTGGTTTTGCCATTAGCACTTCATGGAATCCCTCTTGAAAGGACTTAACCTTTCTTACGAAGGCATCCTCGTCTTCGTCTTCGGAGTCGAAGTTATCCGATCCGGTTTCCGACTCCAACCTCGCCTCAATGGCGGCAAGCACGGACTCTTCTTCCGAGTTCATCGTCTGGTTGACGGATGTCGGATCTTCCACCTCTGTGACGGGTATTTGTTCTTCCGTCTCTATGACGGGTAGGTTGTTATCTGCCTCTTGCACGGGATTTCCGTCATCCGTGTTTTCAGCGATTTCGGATTGCACCATGCCGATAAAGTGTGTATCACTTTTTTGTCGGCGATCTGAGCAGAATCCGGCATCATAGTCGTTTTTGACTGGGTATAGGGCGGGTGGGATCAATTTGCTTCCACCGCAAAACCCCATTGCCTCTGCAGTTAGTCCGATAAAGATGTTAGCAGATCCGATCGGTAACACGCGGGCAATTACCAGGTGGTTTTGCGCCGGTATGTAGGATCCGTTGTCGAGGAAGCGCCCGACGTCGTCGTCGAACTCCAGGCTTCCGACAGTGATCGATCTTCCAATTCCGCCGAGTATCCCAGATCGGAACTTCACGCCTGACGTCGTTTGCCCCACGGTGGGCGCCAACTGTCGAGACATCGTAGTAGTTTTCATAGACGGGGGTGCCATGAGACTACGGTAGAGACGTGGGGTAACGGGATAGCGTAGTAACACAGAACACGGGATTTTACCCAGGTTCGGTACGTCGCAACAGTACGGCGTACCTACTCCTGCACTTCTCACTAATTGGGACTAAAGCCCGTTTAACAGGATTACCATGTGAGGGTGTAGATCTAGCTACTCGGCGAGGATGAGCTTCTCGGCGAGTTGCGTAGAGCTTCTCTGTTGTGCCTAACTTGTTTAATCTATCTCCCGTCCGGCTTTATATAATAGCCGGGTTAGGGCTTACAGAATCAGAAACCTAGAAGACTACGTTCAACTCGTAACTTGGAAAGCAAGGAATCCGTCCTCTCCTCCAAGCCAGATCACGCGGGCCGTGATCCGGGTTCTTCTAGAATCCGGCTCCTGCGCGTCGGACTACTGGGCCGCCCAATGGACCTAAGCCCATTACCATGTAGGCCACCCTGGCAGTCCGGCTCTTTGTCTACCATCTTCTATACCCCTATTCAGTATATATCCGACACACGATGTTTCTTTTCCCTGAGAGAACTATGTGACGCTTCGGCTCATCGTATGATGAAATTGTTCCCTTATTTTTTCTTTTCTTCGGTCTGGAAGACATGTCCTTCACATAGAAGACCTGAGCCACATCATTGGCTAGAACAAATGGTTCGTCATTGTAACCAATACAGTTGAGATCCACTGTTGTCATTCCATAAAGCGGGTCTACCTTTACCCCTTCTCCATTCAGGTTGACCCATTTGCACTTGAACAAAGGGACCTTAAAAGAAGGTCCATAGTCAAGTTCCCATATCTCCTCCATGTAACCATAGTATGTGTCAGTTTTTCCATTCTCGTTTGTTGTATCAAAGCGGACACCACTGTTTTGGTTGGTGCTCTTCTTATCTTGGGAGCTCGTGTAAAATGTATTCCCATTTATCTCGTACCCTTGAAAACTCCCAATAGTCGAAGATGGTGACCCTGCCAACATGTATAGCTGATCTTCAACAGTGGTGTCATTTATAAGACGTGTTTGCAACCAACTTCCGAAAGTCTCCATGTGTTCGCGTTTAATCCATGAGTCATTCTTCCCCGGGTTTGCAGACCGTACAATATTCTTGTGTTCCTCGACATACGTATCCATGAACATAGAATTTTGTAGAACTGTGTAGTGTGCTTTGGTCAAAGAATGCCCGTCCCTAGGTATCATTGTTTTCTTTCCCAGCGTTCCTTTTCCCCTCAGTCTCCCCTCATGCCGCGATTCAGGAACACCAATTGTTTTAAGGTCAGGAATAAAGTCAACACAGAACCCAATGACCTCCTCTGTTCCATAGCCCTTCGAGATGCTTCCTTCTGGCCTAGCACGGTTATGAACATATTTCTTCAAGACTCCCATGAACCTCTCAAAGGGGAACATATTGTGTAGAAATACCGGACCGAGAATATGAATCTCTTCACATAGGTGAACAAGGAGATGAGTCATAATGTTGAAGAAGTGTCGCACCCTGATTTCTAGGGGATACTCACCGTACGAACTGGATAGCAGATGCTTGGATTATGGGGCATAACTGCTCCCACGTCCCAGCTTCCTGGTAGGCCTGCGCTTATGCGCGACAACACAAGCCCTGCTATTCCATCGTCGATGTAAACTATCCACTAGAGATCAAAGGCACTTCCGTCGACGTACTTCAAACCATACACACATGGTACGTCAACGGCGTTGAACAACTGATATCACAACAGATCTCTACGACACAAAAGATTGAAATAAGTTGCAAATGGCTCTCATTAGAGCAGAGATAGCAGATACAATCATTCAGAGGGCACCTGCCCCAACAATACATCATTACAATACAGCGGAAGCATTCAACATGTCTGAGTACAGACAAGAACCAAATAGGCCTAAGAGGCCGGAAACGAACAGACGGAGCCCATCCACGAAGTCTCGGATCCTGCCCGGGTCCGCTATCTACTCGTCAGCAGTCTCGTCTTGATCCACGTAGTAGCCACCATGTAGATCCTCGGAAACGTCGTCTGCGGAAACCACAGCCCCAAAGGGGTCAGTACATAAACGTACTGGCAAGCAAGACTCACAATTCACCAAAGTGTAACCCGTCAACACCAAGCACAGATGCCTTGGGTTCAACGGAAGAGAGGGGATATAAGAGATGCTGCAACTGGCTGCGCTAACCAACTACAGAGATTCTACCACTTCCGGCTAACAGAAAGGAGATAAGATCGAGGATTGTAACCAACTGAAAGATAACTTCAAACAAACCCATCCTGGATCTCGCCCCTTATCCAAAGAAGCAATCCGAGGATAACTCACACAGTTGTATTAAAGGTGAATCAAATTATTGTGTCATCAACCTATTACTAGTCAAGTTATTAATCATGGGGTGTAACATGTTTGATCATTATGTTTAAGTTGTCCTGAGTACTTGTTAGCCAGTACTTTCACCAAGTAATCCATAACCGCGGAAAACACGGCTTCTCGAGAAGATTATCCCTGCAGGGTTGCACCAATTTGGCCGTACACTCATGAATAACCTGCCAGATGGAAAGGCCCTTCCACCAAGCGGGGTACTCAACACAACCAACCATTCTTCGCATCAAGCCCAAAGCACCTTGGGCGCACGGCTAATCGAGCCCAGAAGAAAATGGACCCTCATAGCACTCTAAGAACGTGTCCCCCTATATGCCGACTACGAAAGTTCCACCCTGGCCTGGGCTCGCAAAAACATGCATGCGGCAAATGGAAAACACGAACTAAATGAGGTGATTTGGACGAGATGCGAATCAGGTCAAGTTGAGGGGGGCGCCCATACTCGCTTCCCAAATGCGGGTAGTGCGCTCATCATGGATCAGTAGACAAGACCCTTTTCCTATTAGGGTCGACACTAGCAGGCCTCAAAACCTCTCATGGGCCTCCTGCCGGTGCCTTATCATCAATTTTATTATTAATAGTAACATTAGCATGATTGATTGATTAAACATCGAGCCCCCAGAACATAATAGAAAATAGTAACAGAAAGTAACGGGTAACAGACTCGAGCAAAACAACCTAAGCATGCTAGTAAGACACGGGCTCAAACAACGGGGTTATAGGAGTGGAGGTGAGGCAATATCAGGGTTAAGGGATTCACGTGATAGGTTCGTAACAGAAACAACTACTACTAAGGCTAGCAGAAAAGAACAACGGAAAGTATCGGTAATCAATGTTGAAAGGAACACGGTGGTTCATGTGAGTGATAACTTGCCTGCAAAACCCAGTAGCCTGGTACTGAGCTAACTCCTTAGAAGGGGTGTCGTAAGGATCGTCGGTCTCAACGTCGTCGTGTATCCGGGAAGAAGCAAACAAACAAGGCAGAAAGGTAAACAATCATTATCATGGCATTGTGCACAATCAAGGATGATGCATGACATGTTAATAGATGCATCAAAATAAACTACTTGACAAGATAACACAATTTAAATGGACCCATATGCAATTGGATTGCATATGGCAAGAGTCCATGAATTAAGTGGAAACAAATGATCTACAATTTAATTACCATGTGAAAGTGGATTACCATGATGCATGCATGATGATAACAACAAAATAACAACAAATAACAATGATAGATGCAAGTGAAAAAGGATTGGAAAAAGTTTTGGAAATCATTGATTAAGTTTGGAAAGTTTGGGTACTTAAAACATGTCACACAAGCAATTATTGTTTTCAACAAGTTAAAGTGTTCACAACAAATAACAAAGTTTATATTTGAAAGGAACACACAATTTTAGGTGGATTTCATGTTTCACTTGTTGAAAAAGGATTTCAAATAAATTATTTAGGAATTAAACAAGTTAAACAAGAATTAAATTGGAATTAATTTAAGTGTGGATGTTAATTGAATTTTATTTGATCAAAACATTAAACCAAGTTCATATTTGAAAAGGTGGTTTAATTTTGCATGGAAAACATATTTCATTTGTGGAAATTGGATTTAAAATGATCAAGTTATTATTTTGGCAATTTTAAATGCAATAATTAAGAAACAGTTGTTTTCAGCAATTTAAATTATTTAAAACAGCAAACAAAATTTATATTTGGAAAGTACATGAAAAGTTGATTGGAAAACATATTTGGTTTGTGAAATTTGGAATTTTTATGAGCAAGTTATGAATTTTGCAAATTTAAGTGAATTTGACAAGTTTTCAAATTTTGCACCAATTTAAAATATTCAAAACAGTAAAAAAAATTTATATTTGGATAGAGCAATTAATTTGGGACAGAAAACATACTAAAATTGTTGAATTTGGGGTTGGGATGAATTAATTATGCATTTTTCCAATTTGGGGTGCAAATCTGCCATTTTATCTACTATCCAGGGACTTAGAAATATTAACAGGGGCCTAGAAGGAAACTAGCAGGGACCTATGTGTGATTAGCGGTTTATTTGAGTTGTGAAAAATTAAAAGAAAAAATGGGGTGTAATCCGCAGGGGGTGGGATTCGAACCCACCCCCTCTGCTGCGCGCGCAACACCAGTGACCAGATGGGCTGATGGCTTCTTTGTTGAAGGGAAGGGGTTCTAGGGGGGTAAGTGCTGTGATTTTGCGGGAGGTATCTGAATCTCAACTGAACCCGATCGGTTCCTTCGTTCTGTTAGCGTTCGATACAGAGAGAAAATAAAGCAGTGACGGCAGGTGCTCGCCGGTGGTGGCCGCGATTGCTGCGGTGCGAGGCGGCCTAGGGCGGCGGGTGATGCGGTGCTTGGTGGGCGCGGGGCCCCGAGGGCATAGAGGGACGGTCGAGGGGCGGTGCTCACCTTGGCTGAAGGATGGGCACCTCGAGGAGGAGCAGGTGGCCGGCGGCACCTGGAGGAGGACGGCGGCGTCGGTACAGACCCTCCCCGTCGCCGCTGGGATGTTGAGGAGGACGGCGGAGGGGAGGGGAATCCATTCCCATCGTTAGTCCGGCCCGGCGGCGACCATGGCGTCGAGGAGCGCCGAAGTTTCAGGAGGTGATGGCTCGGTGGCGGTTTGGGGTTTCAGGTTCAGCGAAGGGAACCTGCAGAGAGGAGGGAGATGGCATCGCGGCGCTAGGGTTAGGGAGAGGGGTAGACTCTAGGGTTAGGGGAGGGGGGAGGTGAGCTATATGGAGGGAGCTGGGGCTGTACGG
This sequence comes from Alopecurus myosuroides, assembly GCA_028641055.1. Classification (NCBI taxonomy): domain Eukaryota; kingdom Viridiplantae; phylum Streptophyta; class Magnoliopsida; order Poales; family Poaceae; genus Alopecurus; species Alopecurus myosuroides. The sequence goes on from CM054059.1 coordinate 237,013,457, forward strand.
CAGCGCATCCAGAGGGGGGAGGAGGATCAAGCGGAGGGGGAGCGATCGTACAGAACGTGACATCACCTGCGAGGAAGACGACAAGAGGGAGGAAAGGGTACTGGGCCAAGTGGTTGGTGGGCTTAAGTGAAAAGATGGGCTGGCTTTCTCCCTCTCTCTTTTCTATTTCCTGTTTTCTGTTTTTATTTTTTTTTGCTGAAAACCAAATGGAAGAAAAAGGAGATATTTTAGGTTAGTAAAATTGTAGGAAAATTAGGTTAAGCTAATTTGATTAAAAGAAAACACTGCCAAGTTTTTGTTTTACAGAAGGTTTGAAAATAAATTGTTGTTTGGTATTTAAACCAATTTTGAATGAATTTTCATATTAAGTCAACATTATGAAATAAAAGCATTTTGATAGGGTAGCCCCTATGAATTAAAAGATTAAAATTAGCTGATTGAAGTGATAAAGTTTATAAATTGGTTATAACTCAACTTGTGTGCTGTTTGAAAGAATTTGATTTGAAATTGGAATATTTGGTTAATTAAAATAGAAACCACAATTTAATAGGGTGAACCCTATTATTAGTTGGATTAGAATTATTGGAATGGTTTGATATTTTACAATTTCCAAAGGAGGTGTTGTTGATGGTTTGCTTTGAATTTGAAAACCAATTTGGGATGACATAGTGGAATTTATAACACCATTTTATTAGTTGAACATTATGGGATAATTGGAAACAATTAAGGTTTTTATTTGGAAACAACTATTTGGATGTTGGTTTGGAATTTCAAATGGAAAACAAATTGAATTTGAAAAGGGTTTGATATTCAATGAATTTTTGATAGAAACAACACAACAGTTTTGAAATCACACTTTAATGGAAACAAACAATTGTTTTATTTTGAAATATCTTTTTAGAAATTGTAACATCACAAGGATGAAACAAAAAGGCTTGAAATTTGAGTTGAAATTCAAATAGAAAACAAAGGAAAACAAATGAAAACAGATGAAAACAAATGGAAAACAAATAAAACAAATGCAATCAACATGATGCCATGATGCAAAACATAAAATAACAGAGAGCAAACATTCTAATGGCTATTTTTCAGACTTGGGATGTTACAAGAAGGATGGTGGGAACACCAACTCAAAACTAACAAGACACTGGACCACATCCCTCTGTAATCTTGTCAGAATTTCTGGATCGATTACCTTCTGAGATATTGCGTTCATGAATGCACATAGCTTCACAATGGGTACTCGAACATTTTCCGGTAGAAGCCCCCTCAATGCAATCGGAAGCAATTGCGTCATAATCACGTGGCAGTCATGAGACTTCAGGTTTTGGAATTTTTTCTCTGCCATGTTTATTATCCCCTTTATATTCGACGAGAAGCCAGACGGAACCTTGATACTGTAAAGGACTTCAAAGAATATTTCCTTCTCTGCTTTAGTAAGAGCGTAGCTGCTTAAGGAATGGCGCCCTGTATCTGTGTGCTTGTTGCTTGGGTCTTTCATACGTTGTTGGTCCTCCCGTGCTTCAGGCGTATGTTTTGACTTCCCATACACGCCCAGGAAGCATAGCAGATTGACACATAGATTCTTTGTCACGTGCATCACGTTGATCGAAGACCGGACATCTAAAACTTTCCAATAGGGTAGCTCCCAAAATATAGATTTCTTCTTCCACATGGGTGCCCGCTTATCAGGGCCGTACGGAACTGGTTGGCTGCCAGCATCCTTACCAAAGATTACTTCTAGGTCCTTGAACATATCGAATATATCATTACCACTACGGAGCTCAGGCTTCTTTCGGTTATCTGCCTCACCTCTGAAATGCTTCCCTCCTTTTTTCCTTAAGGGATGCTTGATCGGAAGAAATCTACGATGCCCCAGGTATACAACCTTTTTACATTTATCCAAAAAAACACTGTCAGTCTTATCTAAACAGTGTGTGCATGCATTGTATCCCTTGTTTGTATGACCGGAAATGTTACTAAGAGCTGGCCAATCATTGATGGTCACGAAAAGCAACGCCCGTAGGTCAAATGGCTTTTGTTCGTTCTCATCCCACACACGTACACCTGGTTTGCCCCACAGTTCTAAGAGTTCTTCCACTAATGGCCTTAGATACACATCAATGTCGTTGCCAGGTTGCCTCGGGCCTTGGATGAGAACTGGCATCATAATGAACTTGCGCTTCATGCACAACCAAGGAGGAAGGTTGTACATACATAGAGTTACAGGCCAAGTGCTATGACTGGAGCTCTGCTCCCCAAAAGGATTAAAGCCATCTGTACTTAGACCAAACCATAAGTTTCTCGCCTCTCCTGCAAAGTCTGGAAAGTCTCTCTCGATCTTTCTCCACTGCGATCCATCGGCGGGGTGCCTCAACTTTCCATCTTTCTTACGGTCTTCTTTGTGCCATCGCAACAACCTAGCATGCTCTTTGTTTCTAAACAGACGTTTCAGCCGTGGTATTATAGGAGCATACCACATCACCTTAGCAGGAACCCTCTTACGGGGGGGGGGGGGGGGGGCTCGCCGTCAACATCACCAGGATCATCTGCTCTGGTCTTATACCGCAGTGCAGTGCATATCGGACATTCATCCAAATTCTCGTACTTCTCACCGCGGAAGAGAATGCAGTCATTAATGCATGCATGTATCTTCTGCACATCTAATCCTAGAGGGCAGAGAGCTTTCTTTGCTTCGTACGTACTCTCAGGCAATTCGTTATCTTTTGGAAGTTTTGGCTTCATTAGTTGAAGTAAACTCTCAAATGCCTTGTCAGTCACACCGTTTTGTGCCTTCCATTTCAGCAACTCCAGTGTGGTACCGAGCTTTGTGCTACCATCTTCGCAATTTGGGTACAACAATTTTTTGTGATCCTGTAACATGTTGTCCAGCTTCAACCTCTCCAATTTATTTTCACAGTCTTCCCTTGCATCAGCAATAACTCGGCCAAGATCATCATCGGGCTCTTCTGATGCCTGTTCTTGATCACCTCCTTCTTCTGCATTCTCTTCCATTGCAGTATCGTCGTATTCAGGGAACAAAGGATCTTCTTCTTCTTCTTCTTCATCGTCTTCCATCACAACCCCTCTTTCTCCATGCTTGGTCCAGCAAATTATAGCTGGGCATGAAACCTCTCCGAAGTAGATGGCCGTGAAGGATTCTTTCGGAAGAATGTTCTCTGACGTTCCGACAATCAACACATGGGCAACACATGAAGCCATTATCTTTGTTCGCCTGAGCTACAGCAAGAAATGCATTCAGGCCTGCCATATACTCGGAAGTGCGTCGGTCACCGTACATCCATCGCTGCCGTGCATCCATCTGCATCATATAATTAAGTTTATCAAAATACATATTAATACAGAGATGACCACAGTACATCGACAAATAATACTTTTTTATGTATCAGTTACAGATGAAAAAGATAATTTGTTAACCTCGGTCGAAGATACCATTTTCAGTGAGCTTGTGTGCGTCTCGGGAATTTCGTCGAACACCTAGTGTGCATAGTAAAAAAAACACACTATAACAACACACTCTCTCACACCTCCAAGGAAAAAAAAAGATGGAAGGAGGGGGGGCTGGGGCAGTATATATAGGGGAAGGGGGCATTGGTCCCGGTTCGTGGACTGAACCGGGACAACAGGTCATGCGCGTGCCACGTGGCCTGTGGCTAGGCATTGGTCCCGGTCCGTGGCACGAGCCGGGACCGATATGCCCCCCACGAAACGGGACCAATGCGCCCAGGCGATTCCTGTTGCCCAGGGCGCACGAACCGGGACCAATGCAGGGCATTTGTCCCGGATTTGGTTGCAACCGGGACAGCTGCCCCCCGGCCCCCTGGACGAGAGGGGTTGTTTCCACTAGTGTGGGAGACGAGGAGCTGGTGAACGTGACAGAATTAGAGCTTCAGTTCTTGACGAAGCAGCTATTGTACGAACATCTGTTGCTGTCGGTATTCATTAATTATATTTGAAAATGTATTCTCATTGCCAAGGGAAATTCGTAGGTTTTTTCTACCCTGAGTTTCAATGGGTCAGCCATTTTCAGCAGGATGACTCGTGCTTTTGATGTTGTAATAATTGATGAAGCCGCACAAGCTGTGAGTAGTATTTTGTGCATATTATGTTACCTAATGGAGGATTAACATAATCAGATTTTGTGCGTATACCCCTTCGTCCGCGGCTCCCAGGAAAAAGGCGATTAGGGCATCTGCCTCCTGCCGGCGGCCGTGGCCGATCTGCTCGGTCTCCCGTGGCCTTAGAGCCATGGAGACTTGGTGGATCTGCTTACTTGCCGGCGGGAGGGCTCCGTTTTCAGCTGTTTTTTTGTGTTTTGTTAGGGTTTGTGTCCCATCGAGAAAGACGAGGCGGCGGCTCGTTGAAGTTGGAATAAGATCCTCCCCGCCTAGCCCCCGTTTCGGTGATGCGTCTAACATCATCCGAGGGCGTGTGGAGGTGTGTCTCCGGCGGATCTCATGGGATTCGGTCGGCGTTTGTGGTTGGTGGATCCACTTGGATCTAGTATTTGTTCGTCTATGTTCGTGTGTCTACAAATTAGATTCTTCTGATCTACGCTTCTCTTCATCGGCGATGGTTGCTGGTCTGGTGCGTTGGTCCTTTGTGGCCGTAGCACGACGACTTCCCGACTGTCTACTACAACAAGGTTTGCCCGGCTCCGGCGACGGAGGGGCGATGACAGCGGCGCGCCTTCGGCTCGCTCCAGTGCTTTTAGTCGTCGCTAGGTGGTCTACGGACCTGGATGTAATTTCTATTATTTCTAGTGTTCTTTGTACTACCATGGTTGTTGATGAATAGATTGGAAGTTTTCTCAAAAAAAGAGAAGGAAAAGGTAAATAACTGAATAAAAGAGAAGTGTAAATCATCAAAGTAGATGTCATACAAGAAAGACTTGTCTGCATCCATGAACCAGGGGTACAAGGGTCGCTGGTTCTACCTGAAAACGAAGTAGATATGTCAATTTCACACAGAGAACCATAAAAAATGCCATTATCAAATCTGATTCTGTTAATGCTCCATTAGGTAACATAATATATATGCACAAAATATACTCACAGCTTGTGCGGCTTCATCAATTATTACAACATCAAAAGCACGAGTCATCCTGCTGAAAATGGCTGACCCACTGAAGCTCAGGGTAGAAAATACCTACGAATTTCCCTTGGCAATGAGAATACATTTTCAAATATAATTAATGAATATCGACAACAGCAGATTTTCGTACAATAGCTGCTTCGTCAAGAACTGAAGCTCTAATTCTGTCACGTTCACCAGCTCTTCTCCCACCATCTGCTGCGCGGTCCACACCAGAAAGTTTTTGTTCTATCTGCAAATATTTGAACTCACTGTGACTGACACGAGTTAGACTTAATGCTTAGCAACTAAAATCACATACAAGGTAATCCATGGAAACTCCTTTGACGGAATGATGCGCCTTTAGTCCAATACGCACAATCTTGGGACTGTAAGTGTTGTTATTTTCATCACGTATTCCTGAAAACATGTAATAACTTTATTACTTAATTCAAGAATACTTTTATGTGAGAACACTCTTTACCATAGATCGAATAGAGCCAAAACTCTTTAACCTGTTTTAAGAACACGCAATACAATCTCGTCAAGTGATGAGTTGGATGGAGCACAGACCAACACATGGGCCCGATACTTGCGATTGGAACTTATGACTTCAGGTTTCTGTCCAGAAATGATTTAACCATGTAAGGAATAAACGATCCACATCCAAGCATAATGACAAAATATAACGAAGCACCAAGTATAGAAGAGTACCAGGTCATTCCCGGTAGGATAAAAACCATCATCACCATCGACAGGCATAATCAAATCTCGAGGATTTGCACCAATTAGCCAAGGAGATGCTTTCATCCAGTTTGCATTCCTATCATGTAAAATCTGCAGTAAGATGAATGCCCTCTTCTGTCGGTGGCAAAGCAACAGGTTATTACGCATGGTTTTCTTAACGAGGGGCTGATGTTCTACGAGGCGGTGCCCACGGCATCGTATCGATCTAAGATTGATTCTGCAAGATTGGGTAAGTTGAGTATCACGGGAGGATCGCTTTCTGTGGACGAGGTTATTAGCCAACTTCAGAGATTGGTGCCTTCTGAGAAGTTCAAATGGGAGGTGGTTCTCGTGAGTGATAATGTTTTTAAGGTCTGTTTTCCTACTAGGGCCGAGTTGGATCGTATGATCGTCTTTGGCGCGTGTCATATTCCGAACAGCAGCTGCGTTTTTACAGTAGAGGCCTGGGTTACGGAGATGAAGCCTATGTGGCTCCTTCCTGAGATCTGGATTAGAGTGTCAGACATTCCACCTAAGCATCGAGGTGATTTTCTTCTTCTGTGGAGTCTCGATTCTTTGTTTGGTAAGACACTGAAGGTGGACATGAAGTTCACTCGCAAGCATGGGGTTCTGAGGGTTCTGGTGGGGTGTATGGACTATACACTCGTCCCTGATGGTTGGCCGATCTTTTTGCGTGATGGTTTTTATGAGTTAAAGTTTCATGTTGAAAATCCTAATTCCGATGATGAAGATGTTATGGCGGTGGATCCCAAAGATGATGCTCGTGATGAGGATGAGGGTGATGGTGCGAATTCTAAGCAAAAGGGACCGTTCGTTGGTAACATGGAGGTTGACAAAGCGAGCGAGAACACTAGTGGACCTAGTGAGTCTTCGGGTGCGGCTGGTAAGGCGACGGATGTCACCGGGGTGAAAAAAAACGTTTTCCCCCGGGGTGGTTCTTTCGCCATCGGTGGCTAGTTCGGTGAGACAGGCTCGCCTTCTCCTTTGTTCGTTGAACAAGAAGCAAATGGAGCTCACGCAGCAGTCCGAGTAGTCAGGTGATGGTTCTGGTTCGGTTTCTAGGAGGGTGACAGCTGGTTCGACGGAGGAGTTGGTGCACGTGACGGCTTCGTGTGGTGGAGCATCCCCGGTCGCTGCAACGGCGGGGGCTGGTGATGAGCAGGTGGCCATGGTATCAGACGGATACCCAAGACCACCTGTCACCTCGCCTGTGTGGTGCGCACACGGTGGCGGGGAGTCCGCTATGGCGCCACGGCGCTTGGATGGTGACTTCCACGGAGCTCAGGCCCTCTCCATTCAACCAGGCGGGTTGGATGGGGGGAGTTTGGTGCCTACTTCGACCTTCCCGGCATCACCGACGGTCTCCTACACTCCACCAGGCGGGTTGGGTGGGGGGACGCCGGGTGCTGCAGTGATGATTACTTCGACGGAGGATGCCCCGTCGCTGGCCGGACACGGCTCACCCCAACCAGGCGGGTTGGGGTTGGCAGCAGTGTTGGCTATGCCGTCGCGACCATCGATGGCCGCGGTGATGGCGTATGGGGGCATCTCAGCGGATGACATGGAGGTCCGCTCCAGTGCACGCCTGCGGGCGAAACCGGACGCGGATCTCCATCAAGAGCTGCGTGCTATGGCTCTTGCGCAGCGCAAGGATTCGGCATTCCCTCGAGGTACTCCTCCTACTTCCGTTGGTTTATCGTTACTATCTTTCTCTAATTCCAAAATTAAAGCGCGAGCTGATAAGCTAGGGGTGTCTTTAGAAAAGAATAAGCAGCAGGTTAATTCATCTATATTCGGCTTGTTAGATCAGGAAAGGGTTAGATCACTTACTTTTCTTAAGAACAATATGAAGGAGAAGTTAGACGATGATCTTTTTGATTCCCACTCTAGTTTGGCTCTTACGAAAGCGTCTAACCTTAGTGAGGATCTACGTGATGATGATGTTGAGGTTGAGGATGATCAAACGGATTATCCAACGCTCTCTAAGACGGTTAAACGTAACCGCAAAAAGAATTTAGGCACTCTTTCCAAGCCCAGGAGAAGTTCTATGATAAAACAATTTAAGAAGTGAGATGAGAGGTCTAATTTGGAATAGTAATGGGTTTGGTGATCATGCGAAACATTTAGCGGTTCATGAATTTATTAAAGATCATAAACTTGATTTCATTGCTTTAATCGAAACGGGTAGATCCTCCTTTACCGCACATTTTTTGGATTTCCTTGCTGGGGGTAGAGACTTTACGTGGTTTTGTCTACCCCCTCATGGTCGCTCTGGTGGGATGCTCGTTGGCTTTAATGGTATTACTCTTTCAGCACATAGACCGTTGTGTCTGGAGATTTTTGCCTTCAGTTCCATGTTAAGACTAAAGCGGATGGTTTTGAATGAGCTTTTGTTGTAGTCTACGGAGCTGCACAAGACTCAAACAAACCGGATTTCCTTGCTGAGTTAGTCTGCATTTGTGATAACGAAACACTTCCGATTCTGGTAGGGGGGGATTTTAACATTATTCGGCGTCAGGAAGAAAAGAGTAATGATAATTTTAATGCGAGATGGCCGTTCATTTTTAATGCTATCATTGAGAGTTTGGATTTGAAAGAAATTACTTTGTCTGGCAGACAATTTACCTGGGCTAGTTGGGGTGATAATCCGACGTATGAAAAACTTGATCGTTTTCTTAATAGTATTGAGTGGGAGCAGAAATATCCTCTAGTTTTCGGTGCATGCTTTGACTCGTACGGGGTCAGACCATACACCACTGCTCTTAGACTCTGGGGCTCAGGCTCATGTCGGAAACAAGAGTCAATTCTCTTTTGAACTTTCTTGGATACGTCAAGAAGGTTTTTATGAGTTAGTGCGTAAAGAATGGATGTCGGTTAATCTTGGCCAAAACCCTCTTGATAGGTGGCAAAATAAAATAAGGCACTTGAGACAATTTTTACGGGGTTGGGCGAAAAACCAGAGCGGGGAATATAGGAAACTGAAGGAAAAATTAACAGCCCTTATAGATATGTTAGATATTAAGGCGGAATCGACTCCTTTGACTGTGGCCGAGCGGGCTGCAAAAAAGGAGGCCGATGATTACTTAAGAAATTTGAAACGAGATGAGGAATCCAAATGGGCGCAGCGGGCAAAAGTTAAACATATACAAGAAGGGGGAAATAATACGAAATATTTTCACCTAATTGCAAATGGCAAGCATAGGAAGAAAAGGATATTCCAATTGGAACAGGACGAGGGCACGATTATAGGTGATATCAACCTTCGGACTTTTATCTCGGAGTACTATAAGAAATTATTCGGGGCACCGGCGCCGAGTAATGTCTCTTTAGTAGAGGAGATGACAGAGGATATGCCTCAAACTTCACATGAGGAAAATTGTATTCTTACATCTCCGTTTACGGAAAAGGAGGTGTTTGAAGCAATTTCTCAGATGGAGCACAATAAGGCTCCAGGTCCGGATGGGTTCCCCGCTGAATTTTATCAGAGATTTTGGGAGGTGATTAAAATTGATTTAATGGCTATGTTTGCTCAGCTGTATGATGGAAATTTACCATTATATAAGCTAAACTTTGGGGTTATTACGTTACTCCCAAAGAGGGAGGATGCGAGTCGTATTGAGCAATATAGGCCCATTTGTTTGCTCAATGTTAGTTTCAAAATCTTCACCAAAGTGGGTACCAATAGGGTAACTTCTATTGCGAGTAGAGTTATCCGACCAACTCAATCAGCGTTTCTACCCGGTAGAAATATTCTAGAGGGAGTAGTGGTACTACATGAAACTATTCATGAGCTAAAAAAGAAAAATTTAGACGGGGTTTTGTTTAAAATTGATTTCGAAAAAGCTTATGATAAGGTGAATTGGTCTTTCCTACAGCAAGTGTTGAGAATGAAAGGTTTTACACCTAGGTGGTGCGATTGGATTGCTCGTTTTGTTCAAGGGGAAAGTGTCGGGATTAAAGTTAATGATGATATCGGTCATTATTTTCAAACGCTAAAAGGACTGAGACAGGGTGACCCGTTATCACCTATTCTCTTTAATCTTATAGCGGATATGTTGGCTATCCTCATAGATCGAGCTAAGGAGGATGGTCAAGTTGGAGGATTGATACCACACCTTGTCGAAGGAGGGGTATCCATCCTTCAGTATGCCGATGATACGATTATTTTCATGGAACATGACGTGCAAAAGGCGCTGAATATGAAACTCATACTAGCGATGTTTGAGCTTCTGTCCGGTCTTAAAATTAACTTCCATAAAAGTGAGATTTTTTGTTTTGGTAAAGCTAAGGAGGCCCAAGATGATTACCGTAATATCTTTGGCTGCGAGATCGGTAGTCTTCCCTTTAAGTACCTAGGCATACCAATTCACCATAGAAAGCTTTTTAATAAAGAGTGGAAACCGATTGAAGATAGGTTTGACAGGAAGCTCAGTTCTTGGATAGGAAAATTGTTATCCTATGGGGACCGCCTCGTTCTGATTAACTCTGTCCTATCCAGTTTACCTATGTTCCTGCTATCCTTTTTTGAAATCCCTGTTGGAGTTAGGAAACGTTTGGATTTCTATCGTTCAAGATTCTTTTGGCAAAGTGACGTGAAAAAGAGGAAGTACCGCCTTACAAAATGGAATATCGTTTGCCGTCCGAAAGATCAAGGAGGCTTAGGGATTGAGGTCTTACAAATTAAAAACATGTGTTTGTTGAGTAAGTGGTTTTACAAATTATTGACAGAGGAGGGGGTGTGGCAAGAGTTACTCTCTAATAAATATCTAGGGGATAAAACGTTATCTCAGGTAGAGAGTAAACCTTCGGATTCACCCTTCTGAAAAGGTTTGATGAGAGTTAAGAATGAGTTCTTTTCACGAGGCAAATTCTCTTTAGGAAACGGTCAGCAGGTGCGGTTCTGGGAAGATACATGGTTAGGTGATAAACCGTTATCACAATCCTATCCATCGTTGTATAACATTGCTTCTCATAGACATGTTACGGTTGCGGATGTGCTAGCCCATAACCCTCTAGACATTCGGTTTCGGAGGAATCTGGTTGGTCACAGAAGGGATCGTTGGTTGCATTTGGTTGAAAGGTTGATGTGAGTCTCGTTATCTAATGATAGAGATGTGTTTCGTTGGAAACTTACAATGGATGGGGCGTTTACTGTTAAATCGTATTATGCTGACTTGATGCATGGATCCACAAGATTTTTACGAAAATATTTGTGGAAGTTAAAGGTGCCATTGAAGATTAAGATCTTTTTATGGTTTCTTAACAGGAAAGTTATTCTCACTAAAGACAATTTGATTAAGAGAAATTGGCATGGTTGTAAAAAAATGTGTTTTTTGCGATAAGGATGAGTCTGTGGAACACCTATTTATAACATGCCCTTTTGCCCGTGATATTTGGCGTCTTATACACTTTACATACATCATTTATCCACCTACTAGCATTGCGAATATGTTTGGTAACTGGTTAAATGGTATTGATAGGAAAACAAAAGCACGAATACAAATTGGTGCGGCTGCTTTCCTGTGGGCGATTTGGAATTGCCGCAATGATGTGGGTTTTAACAAACAAACAAACATTCACTTTTTGCAGGTTGTAAACAAGGCGGTCTATTCTATCCAGATGTGGGCTTTTCTTCTCCCGTGGATCAACGCGGACTTATGGATTCAGGCTGTGCTCGACTGATGGCGGTCGTTCAGGCTATTTACAGTCAGGCTGGGTGGCTTAATTCTAGACGAATTAATGCGTAGTTCGTCGATGTTTGTGTGGCTTATCTTTGTGGCCACGTTATCCGACCCATGATTGTAATACGTTTTATACTCTGGATTCTTCTTTACATCTTTTAATAAAAACCCGGCTGTGTGCATTATTTTGATGCAGAGGCCGGGGCCTAGGCTCCTATTTCTATAAAAAGAAAAGTACCAACAAGTACTTGCAGCAGAATTTTGCAACCGAAAACACAACCAAAAGGAACACACACAAAAAATCCAACACAACCCATGAAGCTAGATGCTTAAAGACCGTTACAAATGATGGTGCATAATGTAAAGCACGGCAATAATTTCCCTCTAATAAAACCTGGTTACAGCCTACGGTTTTGAAACATCAAAGAAAAATGTGACTGCGTGAACTTAGGGTTAATTTAGTCAGTGCCGCAAACCATGCAAAAGTATGAGAAAAAACAGCAACATGTGCACCAATTAAGAACAACGTCTGGGAATATCGCATGTAACTGCTACGTGCTCATCACTCAGCATTTTATGTTTCTTTCAGTGCTCCATCAGCAAAGAAATTTCATAAACTAACTAGGAAATAAGCACGTTTAACATACTTGCCCTCAGTATCCAGCTCTGGCCCATGCTTTTGAACATCAAACCCTCTTCTGCAAAAGGATCATGAAGCATGTGAGATACATGCACCCATTTTTATCTAGAAAAACCATTACGATAAAGCGGAATAAGCTTTTGCAAACTGTAGTGTATATGTTTCCATTGTAACTTCTAGAGTCTCATTTCAGATAAAAAGACAAAGGTTATTTTTCTCATCCCCAAAATATTATTACTATTATGCATTCACTGGTAGAAAATTGGCATATAGTCCCGGTTCGCCAGGGCCAAAAGTCCCGGCCGCGCAACCGGGACTAGCTATGCGCGACTAAAGACCCCCCCCCCCCCCCCTATAGTCCCGCCGCTTACGGACCGGGACTAAAGGCCCGTCCACGTGGGCGCCAGGAGTCCGTCGCGGCGGAGGACGTTTAGTCCCGGTTCTTGTGGCTAACCGGGACTGAAAACCTGCGCAGGTTTAGGGTTTTAGTCCCCCTAAACCTGGTTCCTTTTTAATTTGTTTTGTTTTATTTCTTTTATATTTTATTTTGTGTTTTATTTTAATTTTGATGAAGTTTCAGTACACATATATATATATTTTACGATACTATATACATGCATATATATATATGAAATTTCAAACAAGGAGAATTCAATAGGAATATATAATATATATTCAATATCGGGTGACCATATATACAACATCGAACAAGTTTCCATATTACACAATTAAGATGGATGACCATACACAAATTCGAACAAGTTTCAAAGTACTCAGGGCTCATGCTTATAATAGTCATCGTCGGTGGACGCATGGTACTCTCCTGTCATATCGATGACATGCCTAAGGAAAAATCCTACTATTTCCTCTTGAATTGGTCAGAAGCGAGCTTCTGGAGTAAGCGCCCTCCGCAAGTTATTGAGACCCCTCCGCGTGGTCTCGTCCTTCTTCCTCTCGGAGATTTCTTTCCGTATGTTCTCACAGACATAGTATCCACATAGACCGGTCCCCGGTGGCTGCTTATCCACACCTTTGACCATATTTTTAAATTGTAGCTGTTCTTTGAATCCACCGACATGTCCCTGTGAGAACCGTCTCCAAACTCTACATTGCAAGTAAAATTAAATGAACAAGGGAGTTATTAGCTACTGCATATTAGGAAATGAACAAAAGATGAGACCGATCGATATAGAGTGGAAATGATTGAAGATAATTACTTTTGCATCATTTTTCTCATGTCGACCCAAAGATTTGTATCTGAATTCATAGAGTCAATGATAAAAACAGTGGAGGTGTCAAGTTCAATTTTTAGCAGAATCCAGTGGAACCTGCGGACACGTTACATGCACAGTCATGCATAACTTATCGATTAGACATACCATGCATGGAGTAAACAAAAGAGAATGGGAACATGAGAGAAACACTCACCCAAAATGGTAAGGAAATAGAATATAACTTTTGGATTCATGCTTTTTAAGAAATTTGTACAAGTCTTTCTCCACGTCTTTGGGGTGACGTTCTAACATAGTTCCATTAATGATTTGTGGGTCAATGAACCCAACATCATGGATGAGTCTTATTCTGCATTCCCAAATCTTCAATCTGCATAATAGCGTACGCAACAATATAGTTAATTAGGACAATATATATATATATGAAGAACGAGATGAGGTAGAAATAAATCACTTACAGAACGTAGCAACTCAGGATAGATTTGTCGAGCTCGCGCAGATTGAACAGCTGGAACAATTCACTCATCTCAACTGTTACAGAGTACTTTTTGGTGTGATGCTCCTCTGTATAATCCACATACACAAATTCTTTGTCGGTCCATGATATGAAATGTTTGTACCAACGTAGCAGACTTTGCATTAGTGGTGGTAGATCCTTTTCCTTCGTAGGCTCGACGAGAGGCCCTTTCTTCTCATATTGTAATGCTACCTCAGCCATTGGCGCATCGTCTAGGCCTAAAAAGAGACGAAGAGACATACCGGCCTCGGACGCATTTTCCATGGCAGTAGCTACAGTCAACCCCATTGCTGCCACAGCTTTTATGACCTCGGGGTCCTGTTCCGGAGCGGCTTTCACTATGAGCGGGGGGATCGATTGTTTACTCTGCATCCCAAGCTGGTCAACTCGTTTCCCGCTTTTCTTCCTTTTTCCTTTTCCTTTCTCCTCCTCCAATATTTTTGCTTTCTCCTCCTCCAATATTTTTGCTTGCTTACGAAGTTCAATATCATAGTCTGTAGGCAAATTCTTCTCGGCTTGGGACGGTGTCGACAAAAAACCCGTAGCCCACTGTTGTCTACAATCGGAGGGAATACTTCCTTGGGCTCAGACTCCTTTAGCGCCTTCTGACGGGCAAGCCATTTCTCAACGTCAGCCTTCACGGCCAATTTGGTTTCAGCATCACTAAGTTCCCAAGCCCTTCGGGGGAGAGGCTTCAGTGATGGCTCCGGTACCCGTGTGGTCTTAGGTACATAAGGCTCCGGGTTAATAGACCAAGAGCAGGTTCCCTTGCTGTCCGCATGCTTCTGTTTCTTCGCTGGAGGAGGAATGGGGGGGCGACGTCTGCTTATCCTCCGGAGGAGGAATGGGGGGAGACGTCTGCTTTTCCTCCGGAGGAGGAATGGGGGGAGACGTCTGCTTTTCCTCCGGAGGAGGAATGGGGGGCGACGGCTGCTTAACCGCCGGAGGAGGAGTCGGGGGCGATGCCGAATGGCGTGAAGGAGGCGTAGGTGAACCAGCACCAGCACCACCACCACCACCACCTGCACCATCGGGGGGGGGTGGACTTGTTAGCCTGCTTGGCGTCTCGCCTGGAAACACTATGTACTTTTTTTTCCATAGAATGAACTGGCGCTTGACATCTCCAAGTCTTCTCTCCCCTTCGGGTGTAGCTATGTCAATCTCCAGGTCCTCAAACCCTTGGACTATGTCTTCCACCGTGACACGAGCATAGCCATATGGAATGGGGTTGTTGTGATGGAGTGCTCCAGGTGTATAGGGTAAAGCACTGCCTATAGCTACCTTCATGGAAATGTTCCCCACGGGATAATGCAGATCACATTCTTTCATCTCCTTTACATCATCCACGGAGTAGTGAGGCTCCGGTGCACGACTCTCGGTCATCGGTGCATTAGCACCTGCAGGCGGGGCCTCCGTGGAAGCCACGCTGCTTCTCCGCTGCATGTTCTTCATGCGGCCCTGCAGCCGCCGCTGTTTCTTTCTCAACTATTCCCGCCACGGTCTGCTTCAACTCACTAACTTCCGTTGCAAGCTTTGACAGAAGATCTGTAGCTTCGACAGCAGCCCGGTCCACATTTCTCTTACGGCTTCTGTAACAGTACGGGTCACCCTCCTGGGGAAACCCTACTTTCCACGGCAATCTGCCTTTGCCTCGTATATGTCCTCCGTGTTCAGGATTCCCGAGGGCATGGGTCAGTTGATCTCTCTCTCTGTTGAACCTGAGAATGCCCATTTGAGCCCTTTTTCGTTCCCGAGGAGCCAAAGAAAGCACGCCATATATGTCACTCCTGCAGACATGCATGTAGTAAAAATTAATTAAGTATATAGGAGACTTAGCAAATATTGTCGTCGAAGGAGGGAAAACAGATTGCTAGGGTTTTGGGTGGAAGAACGATAACCACCGGAGGGGGAAAACCATACTTTAAAGGTGTGTCCAAGATTAGTTTCTCAAATGACTTGGAGAACCCCATAGCTAGGTTGCATTTGCTTTCCTGGTCATTTTGGTATATTACACTTAATATTCTGAATTTATTGAATTAAAACTTATTTTCATCATTATTTTAATGAATTTAATACAAATTCAAATATGGTCTCATTTTAAACTTTGTCAAACATGATTGAAAATGATATAAACAGATAGCTTACATTTTTCTGAACATTTTGCATATTTTTCCATAATTTTTGGAATTATAAATTAAAAGTTATTTTATTTAGAAGATTAATTATGTTCTGTAATTCCATATAAAGTGGGCCCCACGTGTCACGATGACGTCATCCAAAAAAAAAATTCTCGCCAACTGTGTGCAGGTGACGTCATCATGACGTCACCCCTGGCGTCACACGGTGGCCGGCGGTTGCAGTTTAGGCTCTCGGGTCTCCGGCGATTCCGGCAACGGGGGAGGGAACGGAGATGGGAAGGAGGCCACAGCCACTGTTCGATGGCGCCGTTCGATGGCGTTGGTTCGAGGGCGACGGCGACGGCCCGCGGGGAACCTACCGGAGAGACGGTGACGGGGCGGGGGCGGAGCAGGGTGGAGGAGAAGGGCGCGCCGACGGCGACGGCGACGGCGCGGTCCTCTGCACGGGCGACGGCGACGGCGACGAGGCAGAAGACGAGCGCGACGGCGACGGCGACGAGGCAGAAGACGAGCGGACGCCGGCGCGAGGGTTTGGGACTTAGAATTTTGGGGCAGGAAGGCACCGCGCATATATAGGTCCATCCTTTAGTCCCGGTTCGTGACAGCAACCGGGACTAAAGGTCCCCCGGGGTACCCTCCGCGGGCCTTTAGTCCCGGTTGGTGTCACGAACCGGGACTAAAGGTGAAATTTTTCGCGGCGTTTTCGTTCGCGCGCAGAACGAGCCTTTAGTCCCGGTTCGTGACACGAACCGCGACTAAAGGTGGTTATTCAAATACTTTTCCTTTTCCCAAACTTAAAAATACAAATAATATATCAGAAAATTCAGAAAAATAAAACTAATTCTTTTTAAAATCTTAAAAATACAAATAATATATCAGAAAATTCAGAAAAATAAAACGAATCATAAAGATTCACACACATCTTGAATATATATATAGATAAAAAAGGCAGTACATAATGGCTAGAGTGGATCTAAACCTAAACGGAGATCATAGATGCATGATCTGATATCTGCTAGTCATACTCCTGCCTAGGCCTATAGTACATGTACTCGTAGTCGTCGTTGTCGCCGTTGCCGTCGTCGTCACTATCGTCTGACGGTGCTCTGCACTCCCTCGGAGGATCACGACTCCAGGACTGGGCCTGAGGCGGGTAGCGCAGGCGGGGGATATCGCCGGCCCTGATTTAGTCCATGACGCTCTGTAGAGTCCGGCCGGACCACCATAGCCGACGACCGGCCTCGTGAAAGTTCCCAGGAGGCAGGCCGTCCTCCTCATACCTGGCGAGCGCCCTCTCACGCCGATTGATGAAGAAGGCATCCAAAGTATGCTGGTTATCGGGATGCCAACTGGGATTCCTCCCCTGCTCCGGCGTGAGCTCGTGATAGTAGTGGTTCGTGATGGCCGCCCGACGCGCCACACCTTGAGGAAGAGGAGGGACCGGCACTCCTCCGGCGCTCAGCATCCAACCGGCGGGAACGTTGTAGCCGCACGGGCAGGGGTAGTTCGCGGCGGAAAGTGCCTCCGCTTGGATGAATGTTAGAGTGGGTACGGTAGAAGCCATGAGAGAGTGGTGAGTTTGTATGTGTTTATGCCAGGGGTGTGGCAATGCATACATATATATAGCGAGAAGAAAACATCCCTTTAGTCCCGGTTGGGGACACCAACCGGGACTAAATGGGTTAGGGTTTCGTTTGGACCAATCAGATGGAATCACACGGATCGTGTGTTTCTTTAAAGCGCTTGTGAGTCGTTGGATCCGGGGTGTGTTTCTTTCGAGCTGTTGTGAGCCGTTCGATCAGGGCTACGGTGTGTTTCTTTCGAGCTGTTGTGAGCCGTTGGATGAGGTGGTTTCTTAACCGTTGGATCAAAACCCTAGCACAACACTTTGTGAGCCAGAGGACCCTATATATAGCCCACCTTCATACACCGGTCAGTTCATCGAGCAAATACAAAACATCCGGATTCGCCATCATACGTCCTGCCGTGCATTTGGTATGCATATTGCACCCAGTAGCCACGGTGGGGCTGTATGATGGCGATACCGATTGTTTTGTTCTACATGCCCCTTTAAGGTTTGATACATCATATATTCAGTTTATCGAGCAAATACAAAACATCCGGATTCGCCATCATACGTCCTACCGTGCATTTGGTATGCATATTGCACCGAGTAGCCACGGTAGGGCTATATGATGGTGATACCGATTGTTTTGTTCTACACCCCCCCCCCCCCCTTTAACACATCCATCCATGCTTGGGTCAGTGTTCACTTTGAGCTCGGGTAGTAATGTGCAACTATTTGCTTGGTTGTGTTAGGGTGGCGCGTGGCGCGGGAGTTGCGACGCGTGGCGCGGGAGTTGTGACGCGTGGCCAGGAGGGCGCGGTACAAACTGTCGCGCATCGAGCGCGTCTTCTCATCTCCACGCACCGTCGCGCTTCCACCATGCCTCCGAGGAGGAACAGCACCACCGGCTTCCGCGGCGTCCGAGCACGGCAGAACGGAATGTTCAGCGCAGATATCCGCTGGGTGGACGACCGCATCCCCCTCGGCTCCTTTGCGACGGCGGCGAAGGCCGCCCGCGCCTGGGACGCGGCGGCCTGGCGCCTCAACCGCCCGCGGTCGCTGATGAACTTCAACGACTGCCACACCGTCTGGGAAGCGGAGGCCAGGGCGCCGAAGCCGCAGATCGTCACTGCCGCCGACCACCTCCACCTCCGTCACCGCGCGTTTCAGGGCCTAGTCGATGCCAGGGAAGAACGCGTCGTCCGCGAGTATTACCGGAACAACCCGGGGGAGGAGAGCGCCGACGAGGAGCTCTGGCAGACCCGCGCGGCTGAGCGGGCGGAGCGCCGCCTCGAACGCCACCTCGCGTTAGATGCCGCTCGGGAGGCGAGGACGAGGGCGCTGCAAGAGCTTCGTCGGGCCGACCGCGCCGGCGAAGTCTGGGCCTCCGACAATCCGAGGTGGGGGCCTATCTCGGGCATACCATCATGCACCTCCGACGACGACGAGGAGGTCACCGACGAGTTCGCCGTCGACGATGACCCGGAGGAGGTCACCGACGAGTTCCCCGACGACGACGACGAGGAGTAGTGTTTGTATGTTTTCTGTTTTTAATAAAAGTTATGAAATCAGATATTTTATCTCACAAGGTTTTGAGACATTTAAGTAACCTTATGTTTTCCATGCTTTCCACTCGTTTTTCCAAATATTTTGCAAAAGAGTTACTCTTAAACACACCAGAGATAATATAATTCACATGATCCATTCAAAAAAGTTTGGTACACAATAAATTATTACACATCAATTCTTCCCTTGTGTCCCTGCTTTCTTACGATTTGGCCGTATCCATGGAGCATCCTCATCATTTAACTTAATGCTTGGGTCAGTGTTGACTTTGAAGGGCAGAATTTCACCAAACATATTATAATCTTCTGACATGTCTGTCTTGTCCTCCACTCCCACGATGTTTCTTTTCCCTGAAAGAACAATGTGGCGCTTTGGATCATCGCATGATGTACTGATCGTTTTCTTATCTTTCCGTTTCCTCGGTTTGCTACTCATGTCCTTCAAATAGAAAACCTGAGCGACATCTTTGGCTAGGACGAATGGTTCGTCAAGGTAACCAAGATTGTCGAAATCCACCATTGTCATTCCATATTGCTCGTCCACCTTTACCCCACCTCCTGTTAGCTTGAACCATTTGCACCGGAACAAAGGGACCTTAAAGGAGGGTCCATAGTCAAGTTCCCATATCTCCTCTATGTAACCATAATATGTGACCTTTTGCCCAATCTCGGTTGCTGCATCAAAGCGGACACCACTCTTTTGGTTGGTGCTCTTTTTATCTTGGGAGATCGTGTAAAATGTATTCCCATTAATCTCGTACCCTTGGTAAGTCGTTATAGTCGAAGATGGTGTCTTGGCCAACATGTACAGCTGATCTCCAACATCATTGTCATTCATTAAATGTTTTCGCAACCAACTGCCGAAAGTCTCCGTGTGGGCCTTTCTAATCCATGATTCAGGCTTCCCCGAGTTGTCCGAGCGTAAAATATTCTTGTGTTGCTCGAAGTACGGAGCCACCAAGCTCGAATTTTGCAGAACTGTGTGGTGTGCTTCAGTCATAGAATGACCGTCCATACATATCGTTGATTTCCTTCCGATCGTGCCTTTTCCACTTAGTCTCCCCTCGTGCCGTGATTGAGGAATACCAATCGGCTTAAGGTCAGGAACATAGTCAATGCAGAACTCAATTACCTCCTCATTTCCATAGCCCTTTACGATGTTTCCTTCTGGCCTAGCACGGTTACGAACATATTTCTTTAATACTCCCATAAACCTCTCGAAGGGGAACATATTGTGTAGAAATACAGGACCGAGAATGGAAATCTCTTCGACTAGGTGGACCAGGAGGTGCATCATGATATTGAAGAAGGATGGTGGAAACACCAACTCGAAACTGACAAGACATTGGACCACATCATTCTGTAACCGTGGTAGATCTTCTGGACTGATTACCTTCTGAGAGATTGCATTGAGGAATGCACATAGCTTCACAATGGCTACTCGAACATTTTCCGGTAGGAGCCCCCTCAAAGCAATCGGAAGCAATTGCGTCATAATCACGTGGCAGTCGTGAGACTTCAGGTTTTGGAACTTTTCTCCGCCATGTTTATTATTCCCTTTATATTCGACGAGAAGCCAGACGGGACCTTCATACTGCTCAGGCATTCAAAAAAAATGACCTTCTCTTCTTTCGTAAGAGCATAGCTGGCACGACCTTGAAACCATTCCGGATGCCGGTCATCTGGGTCTTTCAAAAGTTGCTGGTCCTGCCATGCTTCCTTTGTATCATTTGTCTTCCCATAGACGCCCAAGAAGCTTAGCAGGTTCACGCAAACATTCTTCGTAACATGCATCACGTCGATTGCAGAGCGGACATCTAGGACTTTCCAATACTGTAGCTCCCAAAATATCGATTTCTTTTTCCACATGGATACGTGCCCGTCAACTCCCTGCGGAACTGATTGTCCGCCAGCACCCTTTCCAAAGATGACTTTCAAATCCTTGACCATATCAAATATCTCACCTCCAGTACGTTCCGCAGGCTTCGGCCGGTGATCTGCCTTGCCGTTGAAATGCTTGCCTTTCTTTCTTACGTTATGATTTCGGGGAAGAAATCGATGATGACCCAGGTACACGTTCTTCCTACAATTATCCAAAAATACACTATCAGTCTCATGTAAGCAGTGCGTGCATGCTTTGTATCCCTTATTTGACTGTCCCGAAAGGTTACTGAGAGCAGGCCAATCGTTGATGGTTACAAAAAGCAACGCTCGTAGGTTAAATTCCTCTTCTTTGTGCTCATCCCACACAGGTACACCAGGTCTGCCCCACAATTGTAAAAGTTCATCAACTAATGGCCTTAGGTACACATCGATGTCGTTGCCGGGTTGCTTCGGACCTTGGATGAGCACTGGCATCATAATGAACTTCCGCTTCATGCACAACCAAGGAGGAAGGTTGTAGATGCATAGAGTCACGGGTCAGGTGCTATGGCTGGAGCTCTGCTCGCCAAAAGGATTCATGCCATCAGTACTTAGACCAAATCTTATGTTCCTTGCGTCAGCTGCAAAATCTTTGAACTCTCTGTCGATCTTTCTCCATTGCGTTCCATCAGCGGGGTGTCTCAACTCCCCGTCGGACTTACGGTCCTCTTTGTGCCATCGCAACAACTTGGCATGCTCTTTGTTCCTGAACAGGCGTTTCAGCCGAGGTATTATAGGAGCATACCACATCACCTTGGCGGGAACCCTCTTCCTGGGTTTCTCGCCCTCAACATCGTCACTAGGGTCATCGCCTCTGATCTTATAACGCAATGCAGTGCATACAGGGTATTCATTCAAATCCTCGTATGCACCGCGGTAGAGGATGCAGTCGTTAATGCATGCATGTATCTTCAGAATCTCTAAACCTAGAGGGCACACAACCTTCTTTGCTTCGTACGTACTGGCGGGCAACTCGTTATTCTTCGGAAACATATTCTTCAACATTTTCAGCAAATTTTCAAATGATGAGTCAGCTACACCTTCCCGTGCCTTCCATTTCAGCAAATCCAGTGTGCAGCCCAGCTTTTTCAGACTATTGTCGCATCCTGGGTACAGCGACTTCGTGTGATCCTCTAACATGCGATCCAAATTCTCCCTCTCCTTGTCAGTTTCGCAGCGTCTCCGTGCATCAGCAATGGTCCGACCAAGATCATCAGCGGGCTCATCATGTGCCTCTTCTTCACCTTCACCAAACCCTTCCCCACATTCAGCATCATCCTCCATGAAAGTATCACCGAAAGCGTCATGATAGTTGAAATCGATATCATCCTCTTCTTCATCTTCTTCCATTTTAACCCCTCTTTCTCCATGCTTGGTCCAACAATTATAGCTTGGCATGAAACCGTGCCGAAGCAGGTGCATGTGAACGACTCTTGAGGAGGAGTGACCCTTCTCATTCTTACATTCAGCACATGGGCAGATAATAAAACCTCGCTGCTTGTTCGCATTTGCCACTACGAGGAAATCTTTCAAACCCGTAGTGAACTCGCCGGAGAGTCGGTTACCGTACATCCATTGCCGATTCATCTGCATTAACCATCATGCATTTGTTAAACTAACTAGCTGGAAATAATACAAATCATGAAAGGTTCAAGTTGCGAACCGCGATCGCGGAGGTAAAATAAATGAAAACGTTCAAGTGCGGCTCGGACACTTCATATCATGTGTGTTTCATGCTATCGGGTATTTCATCGAACACCTTGTGTGCATAGTAGGAACCAAAAATATACCCACCACCCCTTGTGAATGTTGTGAGCAGAAGTGACACAAAATGTGGCTAAGTAAAGCCACCTGAGCCTTATATATAGGGATGGGCCTTTAGTCCCGGTTGGCCTGGACAACCGCGACTAAACGCCGTGGGGACCTATTAGTCCCGGTTGGCCTGGCCAACCGGGACTAAAGCCCCTCCCGTCCGCCAGCTGTGGACCGAGCGCGCTGGGCCCAGACTGTTGGTCGCGGGTCTCCTCCCGAACCGCGACTAGAGACCCCTATAGTCGCGGGTCGAAACTTTTGGGGACTAATGGGGACGTATGGAAGACCTATTTTCTACCAGTGATTCCTTTCAATATTACAGAGATAAAATTAAGAGTGTTACTTGGTCCGCATTCTTGCAGGAACGGAATGGAGAACAGCACCGAGAAGTCCAAGGATAGTTTGTGTTTTTATTGCGCCGGTGTACATGCATCGTGTCCTCTGAGACTACACTCGATCTGGAAATCAAGTACACGTCGAGGAAATAGTACTCCAATATGTTTGGTATTTCTACCATGCACGATCAGGAAAAGAATTAACGTGGACCAAGGAGTCAAAGGAGTAAGCTATCAGGTGTTAGTATCGATTAAAAGTCAAGTCATAATCCTTGTGCACGCGGAGTGAGGAGTACTGGATTATGTTAATTATCTCTTGTGCGCCGTCAAAGAAGACATCGCGTACCCGCAAAAAAAAATACATCGCGGAATTATTTTTCACGGCGAAGTCTCACCGTTTTCTTGCTGATTCTACCGATCGGTAACAGTTTTCTCTCCATGGCATCTAATAAATACGTCACGGTTATTCGGTTAAGGAAAAGGAAAATCATGAATTTTGAACAACTGATAATAGTCAGCCTCGCGTATTTGCTTGGACATCATGATTAACTATTGCCTTGTTGAATATGAGAGTGAACACATTGCATGGAAGGTATTACCTACCCTAGAAAATATTTTGGAAAATGTCTCTCATTGGGTATCACTCGGTTCTGGAGGAAATTAGAAATATAGTATGTGGAAAATGAATTAAACTCTTCGAAGCGTGGCGGCGGTGCCATCCCCCGTGTAGATGAACTTGCGGGAGCCTTGCTTGCGAGCGGCGTCGGAGACCACAACCCTCATGTACTTCTCGTCGGAGGAGGAGCCGTCGCCATAGTGCCCCGATGTGGGCACATGGCCGCCGCGCGTGGAGGAGCAGACGAGCTCCACAACGTAGTCGGCGGCGGCGGGATCTGCGCGTGATTGCTCGTCGGAGGGGACAAGATTTCTCTTCGGCGGCGCGCTAGGTTTTCGGATTGGGGCCTAGGAACGCGAGTTTAGCCGATAGAAATAGCGGTCTGGGGGGTGGGGGAGGGGGAGGGGAGGGGGATTCAGGGGCGACGGAAAAAGGTTCTGCTCTGGTCTAAAAAATTGGCCGAGTGCGTATACCCGCCAGACCTTTTCAGTTTCCCCCCGTTTAGGGGCTCTGCTAGAGTTGTTCTCAAGTGAATTTCAGTCTTCTGGGCTCATGGAAAATACAGTGGCAAATTATAGAGGTAACCCTCACTAATTAGTTAGATTTTTTTTGACAGGCGTAATTGGCATGGGAGCTCTAAGTGTGTTTCTTGTACTCACGATGAGACAATTAAACGCTTATTCTTTGATTGCACATTTGCGCGTTCTATATGGTCCGCTATCCAAATGGCTTTGAACTTTATCAACCTACTTCCGTTGCGAACATATTCGGCAACTGGTTAAATGGAGTTGATAAACGTTTTAAGACTATTATTAGGATAGGAGCGCTTGCCGTTATTTGGTCGCTCTGGCTATGAAGAAATAACAAGATTTTCAATGATAATTTTTTTTCTCGTATGCACGTTCTATTCAGGAGCACAGGTATTCTCCGTTCGTGGTCCACATTACAGCGAGGAGAGTTACGAGGCCTTTTTACGGAGGCATGTGCACGACAGAAACAGGTGGCGAGGGATATTTTTATCCCACATGGATGGCCGCTTGATCTACGGATAGCGGCTCCATAGCATCGACAATCTACAACAGATGTTTTGTAGTATTGTCGCTATGTTTATTTTTTCAGTTTCGGATTTCGGCTGTGTGCATTTCACGATGCAGAGGCCGGGTGTAATGCTTGAATTTTTGAGTAATAAAGCCCTTTATAAAAAAAACTAATTAGTTAGATATACAAGGGGAAATATCAAGACCAACAAACTAGGGACAATGTATTGGAGTCACCTCATTAAATTGAGCGATGATCATTCCTTTGCTCTTCTTGGTCAACAAAATAGAAAAATATATAGAGGAACAATCTCTAAAAGATTGCTCATCAGCATCAAATAAGTGCCAAGTGAGCATACGTGAGGAGTACGATGGCTCCCTTGAATGTGGGTAACTAGATGGTATTGTTCAAATTGACGCTTCCTGTTGGCGACCTACACCTCCGCGATCTGTATCCCATCCCATAAACATACATAATAGTCTGAACGATTCTCTGCAAGAGCTCAAGACTTGAGATCAAGTCGCAGAATGTCAACAACCTGGCATACCCTGATTTCCAAGGCCTCTCAATCCTACAACCAACACTAGATGGCGAACTCATGATCATATTCTGTCGGTCGCAATCCAACTGATCAGATTGTTGCCAGAATCGCTAGGCGGTAGTCTTAGTCGCTTATACTTTACTAAGAATATGACATGACATGCAATGCTTCTTTGGCGGTGTGTTGTTTTATTAGATCTCTTCTTCTGTGAGCTTTAGGAGCGGGTACTTTTCTAGATGAAGCTAGTTATATTGGCTTTCTTACCGATCTATTATTAATAAAGTAGGACACTTGGTCTTCATTTATGAATTCAAGAGTTTTGTGTTTGTTATCCAAAAAAAAGTTGTTGAGATCAATTGTACCAAAGTTCTTTGCTTCTGCAATAATGTAATGAATGCCTTTTCGGATATTCCTTTACCATCTATTTTATTTTATTAAAGAAACACATACATATATGCGCACAAACTCATCTATGTGGCATATCTAAATTTGTGGACATCACAAACTTTATACTAATGAAAACGCACTCAGGTCTACATAAATATTAGTGCATGGATTTAAAACTTTGTTGCGATCAGATGTATATTGTACTCTCTTCCATTCGTTCGAAATTAGTTGACTCATATTTGTCCAAATACAGATGTATTTCCTCGGTCCCAAAATAATTAACTTAACTTTATCTAAATATGGATAGACATATAATCTAAAATATTTTTTTTTGAAACGGAAAACCCAGCCTCTGCATCTAGTGGATGCACACAGCTTATTTATTAAATAATATATCATCCGGAATCAAACATTCATCCATAACACTACATCTCAATCAAACTGCAACGTGGCCACACAAATGAGCCACCAAAACAGATCAAGTAAAAGGAGACTACACATCTTGTATTCTCCTAGTATGTATACACTAAAATATATCTACACACATTTATATTTAGAGAAATCTAAGTCAATTATTTTAAGAAGGAGTGAATATTAAGACATATTTTAGTGTGTAGATATGTCCATATTAAGACAAACACGTGCCATCTAATTCCGGACGGAGTGAGTATGAGCTATAACTCCGTGGGATCAGCAATAAGTACAATCCCGCCTATTTTCATGTTGTTCTTTTAGCACTGAGTAGAACTCACTGTAGATGTCGTGCATGCATTTCCGACGGAGAGATTTGTTGTATGGTGGACATAATTTTTTTTGACGGAAAAACTGTTGCATTCTACTGCATATACTTACAATTATTAGGGTTTTAGTAACAAAATTTAGATTAAGCTATCTATCCATGAAGAAAAAAGGATATATGTCTTCCTTGTGAATTCGACCCAACAAAGCACCTCACTTAATAAAGCTCGACATCTTTAGATATAAGCAAGTCTAGTATTTTGAAAACTAAAATCGTTCCTGGTCTTCCAGAAGGCCCAAGCACCCAGGACGATCAGATCCATGAAAAAAGACCTTCTCAACTTCTATATAAGGCGGGGTTCTTTTCACGGTCATTGATGTATGATTTTGTCCGCTTATACATACCAAATTATATGGATAATGTATAAACAGTATTGTTGCATTTGTATTGCAAAATTATTTTATTTCATATATATTTGTACTATTTTTTTTGGACATATTATAAATAAAAAACTTTAAATTTGTAAGTTGTTGACCATTAAAATTTATTAAGGCCATATTATATTTTTGGACGGAAGAATTACCCACCTTCCATTAATTACTCTATTTGATGAATAACAATACACTACTGAAAAACTAGCCCTTTCTGATTCGGCCCTTTGCATAGTGCAAAAACGCGGATCACTCGGCAAGGCGTCCGTATGCCAAGTAGGGTAGAAAGCACTCGGCAAGAAAAAAAAGACACGGCAAGCTCCAGATATACTGAGTACCAAATAGGGTCCTAGTTTCCAAATATGACCAACATAGGGTTATGACTATTGGTTTCTAAATAATAGTGTACGATCCCATTCATACTCCACCATTGTTTTATCAAATTTTCTCATATATTTACATATAACCTTTTGGGTAAGAGTTCTGCATCAAAATGTACACTTCACCTTCACATATATTTAGAAAAAATATACAACACTTATAAAATGACACAAAAAGGTTCAAATATCACTCCGAGACAAGCAGCATCCGTGGTGGTAAAACTCGTTCTATTCCTATTCTATTTAGTTGTCTAGTTAATAAGAAAAATATCTTCATAGTTTGTAGCCGAGACAGCGCTGGGCGATCTCCAACAATGCAAATATTCCCGTTTTTGCCTATGCATTCCCTTCGTCTCCAAGTTAAAGATGAAGAGTGCATCATTATAATACTGCGCACCTACCTCCAGCAACACAACGTCCCTGGTCCTCTTACCCGAGCCCACAAAATCAACAGGTGCTTCAGTGCTACCGGCGATATTAGGGTCCAGTGACAGTAACTTCTCTTCCATGTCAATCGCAGTATGCAGCAACCAACCTCTACCACCTACACCAGAGAACGAGAGTTCTCCGTCCAACGATGTCACCAAGTGGAGCTGGTTCAGAGTTCTCCGTCTTTCCGGTTCTTAAGTCATACCTTAGGATTTTCTTGTCAATATACAATTCCCGCCAGTGGAGAACGCCGCCACGGAGGACAGCATAGTCACAATTTTGTTTGATAAAGCACCATGGGTAATTGTCGTGACCGGCCCCCATGTCCTACATGATAAGGAGGTTTGCAATTTGTGTAGAGTTGGGAGACAAGGAGTAGTAAGGGGCAATTGATACCATCGGCAGCGGTGAGCAAGGCATACTTATTGAACAAGCCATATCTCTTACCCTTCTAGCCATATCTCTACGTGTGTAGAGTTGGGCGACAAGGAGATGTTGGAAGCAACCAACTACTTTCTTGTTTACATGCTTATTTGAGTTATCTACTAGTGCATCTTTTCGTATCCTTCTAGTTTACGAAAATTCATGGTGGGTATTAATATAGATAAGCCGTAAACTTTACTCCATTTGAATTAACTATTCAGTTATATTGTTGCACATTTTCTTTTCCTTGATCGATATCAGGCACACAATATTGTTGTCTTGGAAAAACGTTATGCATGTGCTTTTCATTTATATTGTTGTACATTTTCTTTTACTTATGTCAATGCAGTTGATGACTATCATTGCTCTATTTGTCAATGCAGATGCTGAGCAAAATGATCGGAGTCTGTATGCGGCAACCAAGATGCTTACTGTCACAAAACAAAATGCACCGACAAACCAGAAGCTCAATGCAAGCAAACCGCAACGTTTAACTGAATGCATTTTCCACCTGGAGCACTGATGTGCTCCGTTCTTGGCACCCCTTGCCGTTTCTACTCTTAAGGCCCCTATTAATCATATATGGTAGCATGATACTGTACGACTAGATTGTGTTTTGGTTTGAAAGAAATGGCAGGAATACTTAATATATGTGTCCGCGGTCGTCTTCTGGTTAGCGAGCTTGCCTTTTCTGTCTCATTTTGCTTCTTAACACATGGAAGTTTGTGCAATTAAATGTAAACATAAGCGAATGATACTTGTTCTTAGGTTGAACCAGAAGTTTGTGTTCATGTTGAGACCAAGGCTTTTTAACTGGCCCATTAAAACTTTTCACATGATATTCTACATTTTTTCTAAAAAAATATAAAAAACATCCAGCAAACCACACATGTATTATGTGCTACTATGAATAAAATGCAGCTCATGTATAAACGCTATATCAGATCCTACTGCAACTGATTACATCAAGTGGTGTTGTGCGCAACAAAACTGTAGAGCAGGTGTTTTGTGTAAAATTAGCACAACTGGTGATTTGTGCAAGTCGCTTCTAGGAGACAGAACCCTAGGATAAGTCAAGTTGATTCGCCTTGGAGGAAACTGAGGCAAGCAACATGACTTCCCCTAGGATAAGTCGGTCCATGGGCACCACTGATTTCCTGATACCTTCCAAGCCTGCACACACGCGTGGTTCATGGCAAACCGTGCTTTGACCATTCATCGGCTGCTCTACATTGCAACTTCCTGCTTTGCTCTTTTATCTACAAGCTCCGCCCGTTGCGCCACATTCCAGGAGCTCTCTAAGCCTCTTAAAGCCACTCATTGACGTGTATTTTTCGTGCAACCGGGCAGCCTCATTCATGATCGATCACTCGAGGAAGAGCACATGCATTCACATGGTAGCACTGACAACATATTACTGTGACTACTTCCAGTTTGGCCACTATGCAACTCGATCGCCATAATAAACCCTCCTAGAGATAAGTCAATTAGGTTGGTTGGTCAACTCAAACCAACCAAACTTACACATTCCAAGCTCCAAGCTTATTCAAAGAGCCGAGCCTGGTTGGCCACGCTTGAGGTTTGGTACAATCGACATGCATGGTTTTTTAGATAAAAGGCACAAGGCCCAACTTTGAATTAACAAAGCTCGGCAGTTCAAACCAAGTTACGGTACATAGGTGCTGGGCATACAGCTTCGCCAAACAAAATACATGCTGAGGCATACAGCTTCGCCAACATGATAAGGAAAATAGGTAAACTAGTAGAGGGCACCCCCCGGTAATGAGCACAAGTGTCACCAGCAGCAGCAACAACATCAGCATCAGGAGCACCCCCAGCTAGGGAATGGTGGTGGGAGGGAACCGGCAGGCGAGGTAAGTCCTCCTGAGGTCCTCCACTAGCCGGCGCGTCGCGGCTTGATCCTCAGGCCTCATCGATATGCTCCAGATCTGCAAGAATACCAGGGATTTAAAGATGATGTCAGCTGGATGGTGAATGATCAGCCCCTCGATAGCGTGTTTATTTCTGACATGCCAAAGAGCCCACGCTGTACGTCTAAAACACCCCGAGAGCGAGGAGAGGATGAGCTGGAATTGCGCGAAGTTGGCAGGCGCCCAGGTGCTCCCAAGCACCTCACGCACCTCGACATGCATGGTAGCAAGCGAAGATGCCAATTTCTGTCGAAAATTGGAGAATTGTACCCAGCAATTAATCGATATTAGGACCAGCTAGCGGACTGCATATTGTTACGCTCGAGTCACTTTGTACCATTTTCTTTTATCCAGAATACCATTATAACCTTACAGGAGCAACGTCTTCCCAAAAATTTCAAAGGAAACAAAATATGTACAAACGCACCCGTTTTAGAGGCAACAAGGCCGAATATGTTTTCCAGGTGAAGGCAAGGCCGACGTCCTCCATTCTGGCCACCTCTTACACCTCTTGCAAGCCTTCTTGACCCTGGTTGGCCTCTTGTTGTAGCACCGAGGCAACAAATTACAGTGGCAACCTTTGTGTGGTGCCTGAGAATGTGGAGATGGAGACACCCGTTTAAGTAGGACGAGGCTCCAAAACAACTAAACCTGCCTAGGGACTCGGTATCATTAGCTTATATGCTAGAAGAACCAACACTGTCCTTGTCCGCTAGTAGATAGAGCTCGGAAGAAGGTCCGCGTAGGGTTGCTTGGCACCATGGAATTCCCGATACCTTCCAAGACTACATACACATCCTTACACCACATGGTGTACGGCGACATTCGTAGGCTTCTTGTTGGAATTTTATATGAGCCAATTATATGACCTCACATGTCTAGCCCACTAAGCACACTAAAATCCTGAAAGTGTCATGGTCCATTCATGAATAATGAGTGGAGTGAGTGGGACTAAAGTTTAGTCCCACATTGCTAGTTTCGAGAGAGTGGAACCACCTTATAAGGTGAGCCATTCTAGCTCATGTATGAGTAGGCAAGGCAAGAGCAGAGGTGTGCCACACGCGCTCCTCCTCCGCCGCCCGCCTCGCCACGCCACGCCACGCCACGCCACGCCACGACGCGCCGCGGGTTGCGGGAATGAGCCGAGAGCGTTTATTTTGTCGGTCGGGAAAAACTTAATGAGTCATTAATTTGGTATTTAACGGACGCGTTAATTCCAAAACCGTTTCCGTTTCCTTTCTGGATCGTGGAGCCGAACCGACTCAGACGTGGGGTTACGCCCACGTGTCTCCCAGCCCGCATATAAATACGCGCATACGGTAAACCCTAGCCGTCACTTCGTCATATGGTTTCGCACCACCGTTCCAGAACACTGCGCCGCCAATCAAGTCTTCTCCATCCCTCCTTTCGGCGTGCACCGCGAGAAGGGACAGCAGGCCTCCGGAACCCCGCCTCTTGTGATCCTGTACGGGAGAGGGGCGATCAGGTTTTTGGGGAGCGCACTCGCGCGACTGCTGACGGCGACTACTTCCCCAACGACGACTTCTTCCCCGACATCGGCAGCCTCTTCATCAACGACATGGCCGACACCGGGGACAACAACAATGGCGGTGCCGCTACCGCTCCATCGTACGTATCTCTCTCTCCTATGTATGAGATGTTACTGGAATTCGTATGTCTAGTTCTTGCAATAGATTGTATCAATCTGTCTACTGTACTAGATCTAGATGTTTGCATGATTATTGTACTTGCTGCTGTCGCAATTTATCTGATGTTATTTCGAATTAAATCATGTGCTAAATTGCTAATATATTCAACAATCCAAAAACCTGATTATAGGCAATTTCTTGCACCTGCGCCGTCTTTCATTGCGGCGACAAGGCCAATCCCTTTCAAGGGTGTGGACTATAAGAGGTGGCGCACGAGAGCAGTGCTATGGTTTCAAACCTTGCGCTGCTATGCGGCCACCAAGGGCAAGCCTGAGGGCGATCTCAATCCAGCACAGCTGGAGGCCTTTGAGAATATGGACACTATGTTTAAAAGTGCCCTCCTCGGTATAATTGATGATTCCATTGTGGATCCATACATGTCGTTTGATAACGGCAAGGATATGTGGGCTGCACTCGAGGCTAAATTTGGGGCCTCGGATGCTGGCAGCGAGCTGTATGTCATGGAGCAATTCTATGACTACAGGATGACTGATGAGCGCTCTGTTGTTCAACAGGCTCATGAGATACAGTCACTCGCTAAAGAACTTGAGCACTTTAAGTGTATATTACCGGACAAGTTTGTGGCCGGAGGCATTATTGCCAAGCTTCCATCTTCATGGAGCACCTTTGCTACTTCTCTAAAACACAAGAGACGGGAGTTTTCCGTTATGGACCTCATCGGATCTCTTGATGTGGAAGAGAAGGCGAGAGCAAAGGATACACGTGCTCGGGTTGCTGAGGTAGGTTCTTCTGCTCATGTGGTACAGAAGAAACATTACCCGCCCAACAAGCCTAAATATAACAAGAAGAAATCCGAGGGTAAAGGCAAGCCCGATGGCAAGTTTAAGCCGTCGCACTCTACCAACTTCAAGAAGAGAAAGGGGTCATGTCACGTTTGCGGTGAACTGACCCATTGGGCTCCAAAGTGCCCTAAGCGTTATGAGCGGCAGCAGCAGGAGAACAGCGGCAAGAGCGCTAATATTGTCATGGCTGACATTGAGATGAAGGACTCTGGGTACGGTATAGTTCCCACTATTCTTTCAGTTTGTCATTCACCTGAATGGTTAATTGACACAGGTGCCAATGTACATGTTTGTGCTGATGCTTCTATGTTCTCTTCTTATCAGGTCACAGGGACTTCCCCCGTGCTGATGGGGAACGGGTCACATGCTACTGTTCGTGATGTTGGTACGGTCGATCTGAAGTTTACTTCGGGGAAGATCGTGCGACTGAAGAACGTTCATCATGTGCCCTCCATCAATAAAAATCTCATCAGTGTCTCACGTTTATGTCGAGATGGTTTTAAGTTGGTTTTCGAGTCTAATAAAGTTGTAATTTCCAAGTATGGACAATTTATTGGTAAAGGCTATGAGTGCGGAGGCTTGTTCCGCTTATCCTTGTCAGATATTTGCACCAAAGTTATTAATAATGTTTGCCACGATAATGATTGTGATGTTTGGCATTCACGACTTTGTCATATTAATTTTGGTTGCATGACGCGGTTAGCAAATATGAGTTTAATTCCGAAATTCAGTACTATTAAAGGTTCCAAATGTCAAGTGTGTGTTCAAGCTAAGCAACCTCGCAAATCTCATAAGACTGCGGAGGCGAGAGACTTGGCACCACTAGAACTTATACATTCTGATCTTTGTGAGATGAATGGTGTATTGACAAAAGGTGGAAAGAAATATTTTATGACACTTATTGATGACTCCACTAGATATTGTTATGTGTATCTTCTGAAATCTAAAGATGAAGCTTTAACTTACTTCAAGAACTATAAGGCCGAAGCAGAGAACCAACTTGATCGTAAAATTAAACGGCTGAGGTCTGATCATGGTGGAGAGTATTTTTCCAACGAGTTTAATTCTTTTTGTGCTGAACACGGTATTATTCATGATAGGACGCGTCCCTACTCACCTCAGTCAAATGGGGTGGCTGAAAGAAAGAACTGAACGCTGTCTGATTTGGTTAACGCCATGTTAGACACTTCGGGTCTCTCCAAGGCATGGTGGGGGGAGGCGCTAATGACTGCATGTCATGTCCTAAACCGAGTTCCCAGAAAGAATAAAACCATTACTCCATTTTAGGAATGGGAAAGGAAAAGGTTGACACTCTCCTACCTACGTACTTGGGGTTGTTTGGCGAAAGTCAATATACCAATTCCCAAGAAGCGCAAGCTTGGACCTAAAACCGTAGATTGTGTTCTTCTGGGCTATGCTTTTAATAGCATTGGTTATAGATTCTTGATAGTAAAATCTGAGGTATCCGACATGCATGTTGGTACGATTATGGAGTTGAATGATGCGACTTTCTTTGAGAACATATTTCCTATGAAGGATATGTCTAGCTCATCAAATCAGGAGAAACCTGTTTCATCTAGTCAGGAATTAGCTGAGATTCCTGAATCCACCATTCCGATAGAACACGTTGAGAATCTCGAGGAGGATGACAATGAAGTTCATGTAAGGAGCAAGAGACAGAGGACTGCAAAGTCCTTTGGTAATGATTTCATTGTGTACCTCGTGGATGACACACCCAAGACTATTTCAGAAGCCTATGTGTCTCTTGATGCTGACTACTGGAAGGAGGCTGTTCGTTGCGAGATGGATTCCATCTTGGCTAACGGAACCTGGGAAATCACTGATCGTCCTTATGGGTGTAAACCTGTAGGATGTAAGTGGGTGTTCAAGAAAAAGCTTAGGCCTGATGGTACAATTGAAAAGTACAAGGCAAGGCTTGTGGCCAAGGGTTATACCCAGAAAGAAGATGAAGACTTCTTTGATACTTACTCACCTGTGGCTAGACTGGCCACCATTCGTGTGCTACTCTCACTGGCTGCCTCGCACGGTCTTCTCGTTCATCAAATGGACGTTAAGACGGCTTTCCTTAATGGAGAGTTGGACGAGGAAATTTACATGGAGCAGCCAGATGGTTTCGTAGTACCCGGTCAGGAAGGCAAGGTGTGTAAGTTATTGAAGTCATTATACGGCCTCAAGCAAGCACCTAAGCAATGGCACGAGAAGTTTGAAAGGACTTTGACTGCTGAAGGCTTTGTTGTAAACGAAGCTGATAAATGTGTGTACTATCGCCATGGTGGGGGCGAGGGAGTTATTCTATGTCGATACGTTGATGACATATTGATCTTTGGGACCAATCTTGATTTAATCAAGGAAGTTAAGGATTTCTTATCTCGCTGTTTTGAGATAAAGGATCTAGGAGTAGCTGATGTTATCTTGAACATCAAGCTGTTGAGAGATGATAATGGTGGGATCACACTGCTTCAATCTCACTATGTGGAAAAGGTCTTGAGTCGCTTCGGGTATAGTGACTGCAAGTCTTCTTCAACTCCATATGATGCTAGTTTGTTGCTTCGAAAGAATCAACGGATTACTAGAGATCAACTGAGATATTCTCAAATTATAGGCTCGCTTATGTATTTGGCGAGTGCCACGAGGCCTGACATCTCTTTTGCTGTGAGCAAATTGAGCCGGTTTGTTTCCAATCCGGGAGATGATCATTGGCGTGCGCTTGAGAGAGTTATGCGCTATTTAAAAGGCACTGCGAGCTATGGAATTCACTATACCGGAAACCCGAGGGTTCTGGAAGGATATAGTGATTCTAATTGGATATCTGATGCTGATGAGCTTAAGGCCACTAGT
Organism: Alopecurus myosuroides; assembly: GCA_028641055.1. Taxonomy (NCBI): domain Eukaryota; kingdom Viridiplantae; phylum Streptophyta; class Magnoliopsida; order Poales; family Poaceae; genus Alopecurus; species Alopecurus myosuroides. The sequence continues at coordinate 237,048,994 of CM054059.1, forward strand.
GGTTATGTTTTTACACTTGGTGGTGGCGCTGTTTCCTGGAAGTCTTGCAAGCAGACCATTTTAACGAGGTCAACTATGGAAGCAGAACTCGCAGCACTAGACACAGCCACTGTTGAGGCAGAGTGGCTTCGTGAGCTCTTGATGGACTTGCCTATGGTTGAAAAACCAATACCCGCAATCCTAATGAACTGTGATAATCAAACTGTGATCGTCAAAGTGAACAGTTCTAAGGATAATGCAAAGTCATCAAGACATGTGAAGAGGAGATTAAAATCTGTCAGGAAATTGAAGAACTCCGGAGTTATTGCGTTGGATTATATCCAAACATCTATGAACTTGGCAGATCCCTTCACAAAGGGTTTATCACGGAATGTGATAGATAATGCATCGAGGGAGATGGGTTTGAGACCCACGTTATGAGTTGCCCACAGTGGTAACCCACTCTATGTGATCGGAGATCCCGTGAATTAGAAGTGGGAGACAAGCTGTTGGTCGGCTGAGAGGAGAGTATCCTTATATTTTATTCAACTCCATAAAAGATGCAATACTCTCCTGATCTGTATGGTAGGTTGACAGTTGTCTTAATGTGTTCCAAGTGACTTATTTATATAAGCAGAGATGTGTCCTACAGAACATCTCCTGAGGAACTCACCTATATGAGTCTGACTGTTAAACGTCGCAGTCTATGAGAATCGGGTGCTCTCTAATAAACTCATGAAAGGCCTTCGGAGTATGACGCATACGCTCCAAACCGCGGGGAAGCCTTGCGGCAGCCTAGTATCGGTTCAGACGTTGTGTGAAACTGGTATCACAGCAAACTTGTAGTTCAAGGCGTAGTCCACTATTCAAGTTGTGAACTAGTGTAGCATGATGTTCTAAGTGGAAGTCCAACTTAACAGTCTCCACTAACACCGGTATATAAACAATGTTTTGGAACAGAGTTTATGAAATGTGCTAATGACACTTTGTGGGGGATTGTTGGAATTTTGTATGGGCCAATTATATGGGCTCACATGTCTAGCCCACTAAGCCCACTAAAATCCTGAAAGTGTCATGGCCCATTCATGAATAATGAGTGGAGTGAGTGGGACTAAAGTTTAGTCCCACATTGCTAGTTTGGAGAGAGTGGAACCATCTTATAAGGTGAGCCATTCTAGCTCATGTATGAGTAGGCAAGGCAAGAGGAGAGGTGTGCCACATGCGCGCTCCTCCTCCGCCGCCCGCCTCGCCACGCCTCGCCTCGCCTCGCCTCGTCACGACACGACGCGACGCGGGTTGCGGGAATGAGCCGAGCCGAGAGCGTTTATTTTGTCGGTCGGGAAAAACTTAATGAGTCATTAATTTGGTATTTAACGGACGCGTTAATTCCAAAACCGTTTCCGTTTCCTTTCTGGATTGTGGAGCCGAACCGACTCAGACGTGGGGTTACGCCCACGTCTCTCCCAGCCCGCATATAAATACGCGCATACGGTAAACCCTAGCCGCCACTTCGTCATATGGTTTCGCACCACCATTCCAGAACACTGCGCCGCCAATCAAGTCTTCTCCATCGCTCCTTTCGGCGTGCACCGCGAGAAGGGACAGCAGGCCTCCGGAACCCCGCCTCTTGTGATCCTGTACGGGAGAGGGGCGATCAGGTTTTTGGGGAGCGCACTCGCGCGACTGCTGACGGCGACTACTTCCCCAACGACGACTTCTTCCCCGACATCGGCAGCCTCTTCATCAACGACATGGCCGACACCGGGGACAACAACAATGGCGGTGCCGCTACCGCTCCATCGTACGTATCTCTCTCTCCTATGTATGAGATGTTACTGGAATTCGTATGTCTAGTTCTTGCAATAGATTGTATCAATCTGTCTACTGTACTAGATCTAGATGTTTGCATGATTATTGTACTTGCTGCTGTCGCAATTTATCTGATGTTATTTCGAATTAAATCATGTGCTAAATTGCTAATATATTCAACACTTCTCTAGCTTTCAACTTTCACTTTAGTCCGATGACACACTATCTCCTATTGCTGAGCATCACAGGCTCTCTCAGCTACCTCTTAAAGCCATACTCGTTGTCGTGTTTTTTTTGCTGCAACCGTGCAGCGTCATTCATGATCAATCACCCTAGAAAAAGCACATGCACTCACATGGTTGGCACTGGCAGATGAATTACTATTGGTGCTACATTCAAGTTGTCGGTTTTGTAACTTGAGTGCGCATAACAAATCCTCATCGGTTGACACTTTATCATTTCCAACCACTCTAAAACCTTTAAACTTACAAGTTGTGATAATTGGTCTACATCAACCGAGTAGAATGATATGCAGTTCAGGAATTTCCACTCAGTTGACTTCAGTAACTTGTCCTGAATATCATGGACGCTGAAAATTTTCATATCTGATCAGTGTGATAGACCTCCATAGTTTGCAACCGTTTTATCTGTATTTTTCCTATGTTCATTCTGCGTGAGAAGGGTGTCACGTACATATGTTCAGAGTATAGAAATCTTAATTCGACTGCCATTGACGTCAATAGTGATTGTGTGGTGCTCTCGTCCCGATTTCTTTCCCTGATCAGCACGCCACATCATCTCGTTGGTGAAACCATGCAAGAAGCCATGATAAGTTAGCCCAACACAGAAAGATTTTCTGAATTTATCCATAAAGACTCAGTAGTTTAATTTTCTTGCTATTGTAGCTCCGATTTTGTGGTTTTTGACGGTTTTTTTTTTTTTTTGAATGGTCACGGGGGGAGAGGTTCCCCACCTGAATTTTCATTGCAAAAATTGCGCTCAAAACAGCCAGGTTTACAGCATGGGGGGGGGGGGGGGGTGGGGGTTACAGCGAGAGGTTTAAGGCGAGGTTCAGACAGAGGGGTTCGGGGCGCACAGCAGCGTTTCCCAGCCGTCAGTGTCGCCCCTCATGTTCCGGGGCGCATGTTGTCGCTAGAGCGCGGCGTCTTCCCTGCATCTCGCCAGGATCCGGGGGAGGGAGGGCTGGTCGCCGTTGAAAGCGCACCCGTTCCGGTGCTTCCACAAGTTCCAGCAGCAAAGGATGATGAAGGAGGACGAGGTAGCTCCGGTGACTCCGCGTGGAGGCTCATAGTCCGGGAGGCACCGCACGTCAGCGTCGCGAGGGAACTTCCCGCCGACATGAGCCCATAAGCGTTGGGCGATCGTGCGCTTGAAGACGATGTGCGACGCCGTCTCGTTTGCGCCGTCGCAGACCGGGCACCTCGCCTCTTCTTCCCTGAGGATATGTTTCTTCAGCAGAGAGGCGCGAGATTGGATGCGTGATTGGACTAGCAGCCAGGCGAAGAATTTCGCTTTGGATGGCGCGAATCCATCCCACACGAACCCTGTGTAAGTCGCCGAGATGCCGCCGAACTGAAGCAGGCGGTAGAGCGCGCCCACGTCCACACCCCCGTCTTTCTTTCGACAGCGGGTGAGCATGCGCATGTCATCGCCAGGCTCGAGGGTCGCTGCTCCCAGCAAGGTGAGGACGGCGGCGAGCTCGCGTTCGGCCACCGCGGTGAGCCGGGTGACCAGAGAGGCGCGGAGTCCAGCTTCCAGAACCTCCGCGACCGAAGCCATCAGGCGGCGCGCGTGCGAGAGCAGCGCGGGGAACAGGGTGCCGAGAGCGCCCTTGCCCAGCCAGTCATCCTGCCAGAAGCAGGTACGGCGCCCGTCGGGGCGGAGATCGCCTGGTACAGCAGCATGCGGGACGCGAGCGAGCACCAGTGAGGGCCCGCGCCACGCCGTTTCCCCGCCGCAACCGGTCCTTCGACCGTGTTCCATGCCCAGGTAGCCCATGGCGAGCTCAGAGCCGAGTGGAGACGATGAAGCAGCTTGAGCTGCAGGCACACGTTCTGTGCCGCCAGGCACTTGATGCCGAGCCCGCCCTCCTCCCGAGGTCGACAGACGAGGGGCCACGCCACGAGGCACTTTGCGCCTGACGCGCGTCCTTCGATGTTCCAAAGGAACGCCCTGCGCAACGCATCGATTTCCCGTAGCACAGGTGTAACATCCCAATTTTTGCTACAAAAGGGTGTGTGGTGTTGTGTTCATATCATTCATGCATGAAAACAAAATTTAAATCATGTTTGAAACTAATTTAAATTGTGAAATTAAATGGTTTCAGAAAATCCCACAAAAAGTACTTATTAGGGGTTCCAAAATTTTGTACTAAAAAGTATTTCAATTTCACCAAAGGAGTACATGGTGAGGTTGGAAATTTCATAAGCTTTCCAAATCCTATTTTTGCCAAATTTTATTCTTTCAAAAAGGCCCTCAAAAGGTTGTTTCCTTTTCAGTTTTTAAAGAGAAAAGGACCCATTCGCAAAAACCAGAAGCTTGTGGGGGTTTTTGCAAAATCGTCATCTTCAACCTTTGACAGTAGGAGCTCCTGCGTGGCAGAGCCGCCGTCGCCGTATGCCACCTCATGCTTGCTTCTCTCCTCGAGTGGATAGGGGCAGGGAGACGTCGTGGATCCCTCTCTCTCTCTCAGTACCCTCCCTCCTCTCTGTATTCCCTACCGTGAACAACCCTAACCCTCCTGTGTGTGCGTCCGGCCGCCGTCGAGCGCCGCAAACCCCGGCCTTCCCCGCATAAATTGAGGCCACCATTGGCTTCCCCTCGGCCTCCTTGATCTTCTAAGTCAGGCGACATGAGAAGGGACGACCGGAGTCGACCGCGGTGTCCACTTCTTCCCCGCGGACGGCGAGCTTCCTCGCCGCCGATTCGCCGCCGTCCGGCAGCCACTGCCTTCCCCGACCATCTCTACGCTCCCCTGGTGAGCTGAGGATCCTTCCGGTACCCTCCGTCCCTCCCCTCTCGCTCTGAATCGTCTTCGCGCCAAGCTCCGCCGCCGGCCGCCGCGGGCATGGAAGCCGGCGAGCCGCCGGTGACCAATCCCGAGCGGCGCCGCTACTGTTCGGTTCCCCTCGGTCTCCTACACCTCGTGGAGTATTTTGATCCGGGAAATTCGCGAGGAATCGACCAATTTCTTCCATAGCAGAGCCACTGCGCCATTGATGACGTCACCTGGACGTCATGATGACGTCATAACTGTTTTGTCTCTTTCCAGGAAATTACAGAAAAGTAATTGATTTTGGATAATTAATATCTCCAAAAATATAAGTCAGAAAAATAATATAAAAATATGGTTGTGTTCAGAAAAATGAGATCTATCCAAAAATGTCACTTTCATACATGTTGGACACATTTCATTTTTGGACATTATTTAATGCTGTTAAATTCTTTTAAAATGGAAAAATAAGTTTTTATTCACCAAAATTAGAAAAATAAAAGTTATATATCAAATTGCTCAAAATGACAAGTACAATCTATTTATGATGTTTTCAAACCCATTTGAGCACTTTAAATTGCACTCACTTCCATAATCGTCCGAAACCCCCTCCGGGGTCTATTTCGGGCAAATTTCAGGAATCTGCATTATTTAACATATGAACCCTAGCAACCCAACGATCGTGTTTAGGACTTTATTTCAGTGCATTAATCTGCTCATGCATACATATTGTGCATTGCATCGATGCCATGTGTTGATTGTTATTTCTCTTTCGGTATTGTTTCCCCCTCGGTAGAACGTGAATCCGAAGAGAAGGCCAACAATCCAACGACGAATACTTGATCCTAACCGACAAGTCAAGGACTTATTCCTGAAGAATTTATCTGGTTTTCTTATAACCAAGGAAAGCATAACCTCTTATCTGCTCATATATGTTTTCAAAGTGATTTGAATCTCGTACTTTGCATTCGGTTCCAAACTATTTGATGTCAGTAGATAGAGTTCTCCTATATTCTGCATAACCTAGATATCCTGATCCACTTCACCTAGCAGCTATAGGTTTGTTTGTGCACGCTCCGCTAAACCTTGTGAATCTTGCTTAGCCATGTCTAGTTGATGAATCTGTTCAATACGTGAATCTTCTATGTCAGGTGTTTATGGTTTGAATTACCTTTGATAACTTGACTAATCACGGCATGGATGTGAGGCCACAATGGGTTGTGGCGTTTTGTCCTGTTCATGCCCCTAGGAGCGAGTTCTCGCCTTCGAACCAAGACTGAGCGTACAGCCACACGTGGGCCGATGAACCCCGCCCGGCTGACTAACTTGTTTAACCTTATCCATGAGCCACGTAGTTTGAACTTTCCATCTGCGTGTGAGTCGGAAAATGTTTTGGAGAAAACTAGGTCGTGACCGGGACAAGTGATGGACGTACACGGATCTTGTTCCCGACTCACAGAACAGGTGCCGTCAGGAGGTGGCCAACTCCCTGTTGACGGGGTGGCCCTGTTTGGGTTGACTCATGGATATGGTTCGACAAGGTAAAGGCCGGGAATCGACCACCCTCTGCCGGCACTTCCCGGACTAGTGCTAACCCTGGTGGCACTAAGAGTCGGTTGGTACGTGTGGGTAAAGTTGTACACCCCTGCAGGGTTAAATCTTTTCGAAAAGCCGTGTCTGCGGTTAAAGACGACTTGGTGACGGATTCTGTGATCATAGACAACATAAACGGAATGCTTAAAACTTGTTGATAACGAATGAAGGATGCCTCCTCGGAGATGCCGAGAGGGGTTACCTTGTAGCATGAGATAGTGTGGAACAACTGGAGGAGGTGATCTTTGAAGCACGAGGTGCTGAAATGACTTGGTGGAATACAAAAAGATGATGATATCAGTAGTTGAGTAGCTTTCTCATCTGTTTTCAAAATACTCTATGAGACGTGCTATTCCTTCCTCAACTTGTAAAACAAAGATTGCTTTACGCAAATCAGCCTTCATGAAACCCTTTTCGAAATAGCAGATATATAATAGGTTAACTAAGTCTTGTTGAGTACCTCCCGTACTCAGGTTTGCTTAATTTTGGTTCAGGAGAAGATCTCTCATCGGTGGTGTTTCATCGTGGACATCGACGAGTAGTTTGGGGTTCCCAGGTAGCAGCCTGGAATCTATGGGCTGGGACGTCGCCTTATGTTGCGGCCTCTTAGGCCTTTTTGGTTCTTGTTGACTAGCAACATAGTTTGCCTTCCGTTGTCTGATGTAATGTTGGGTCGTGTGACCTCTGCTTGTAAGCTATACTCTAGTAACATCTGTTTAATACAAGTTTCATGTTTAGAGTACTGCTTTGATCGGTTGTTGGTTTCGAGCTCATGGTTATACAGTTTTGGCTATGCCTGCATAGTTGTCGCAGTTGAGGGGTTGTGGAGCCGATGATCCATGTCCGAGCCCGCCTGTCGATTTGATCGGCCTGGGGCGAGGTAACCCCAGTAACCCTCGATTGTTGTTGCACTTTCTGGACACATAGCATCTCTGCATAGCTTTGGTCCCGTTTCCTTCAGTTTCATTCGATTCGTGGACACTTTGATATGCATAGTTGGTTATGACTAGCATGGATACAAGGAGTAGTAGACCGGGGATCCGGACTACGTGCCGATGAATCCGGTCTGCATGCCGTTGTTTGTTGCGGACGGGGCTGGTAACCCTGAAGCCCTTGTGAGTCCATGGCTAGGAGCACATAACAGTATGTATATCTCTGGGTCCGGGGTCGTGACAAGTCTTGGTATCAGAGCAGGACTGCCTGTAGGAAAACCTTACTGCTTGGTCGATGTTGAGTCTAGTGTTTGTGAAACCTATTTTGAAACTTCAAATGGATTGTGAAAAACCTTCTTAGGATTCTTTTTACTCCGTATCTGGTATCGCTCTAACTCTGGGTCATCTTACCTGTTTTGATTTGAAAAAGGTTTTGCTATCTCTTCTAGTCATTCAAAACCTAGGTGCCTTCTTTGGCAAGGACGTTTTTACCCAAGCTGACCTAGTGTTCAGTTTCTAGAGTCGTGTGTGTTCCATGTTCCGTTATCCCTTGTTTCAACTGGGAGATTTCCTTCCATCCATAATCTCTCAGTGTTGTGTGGGTTCCACATACTCCTGTTCTAAAATCCCAAATCCTAAACCTCGAGATTTCCTTCTCATCTCGAATGTATCCGTTATCCTCTGTTCAAAAATCTTCCGGAGCTACGTATGTCTTCTTGGAAAGATACTCCGTGATTGCTACTCATAGTGTCCTTTAAGACATTAAGAGAGTAGTTACTCCTTTCGTTGTGTTTTAATCTTGGACTTGAACCGAAGGTCCCGGAATGTGCTGAATTGTGGTGGGTTGAACCATGTGGTTTCATAACCATGTGATGCTCACGTCATCGGTACAGGATGCTGACCTTTAACCCAAGTTCTGTTTCGTGGAATCCCGAGGAATCTGTTTTACCTCGGGATGGTTAGGAAATTTCAACTCTCATAGCCATAGGTTTGCTCTTGCAATCAGAAGGGATCACAACAAGAGTGATCATCAAGAATTCCACATCTTCGTTCTTATTTCAGCTATACCTCTCGTTTTGGCATGGGTTTTACAAATGAGTATCACCCTGTGCATTCCACATGATCTCTGGATTCTCCGGAGCATGTTCCTATCTTCCAGTTGCTCTTAAATCTAAATCCGTTGTTTTGAAACCAAGTTGCATATGTGTGTTGGATTCCTCCAATGCATTTGCTCTTGTTTTCTGTCAGAACCTTCCACCTTGGAATGTTAGGAGAAACAAACTCCAGTGCCTCATTCATCTTAAGGAACAGGTCAAAGTTTTGTAATCCGCAGATTAAAGAAGTTTCATCAACTTCCAATCTGTTCTACCTTCGAGTATCACACTCTTTAATATCAGGAGGTTGTGTTAAGTTTCATGGCCTCATCGATGAAGTGATGCTCTTACCGTCTTCACTCCCCCTTCATCCAAGCTTGAATGCTTGAGAATGATGGGTCTGTTCATCGATGTGTGTATCTGCTATTCCTAGCAATTCTTATTGCTTTGGAAACTCTAAGAAAACATCTGTATCCTTCTTAGCACTATTGGTCACCCGGTCTCTATTTGAAGTTGACTGTGTTACCAAATCCGTTCATTCCGGTGCACATTCTTGGTCAAAGAGTTAGGTTCATGCCGAAGCGCTCAAGATCATATCGGTTGCTTTGAAAAGCATGCCTCCTTTCGACTTCTAAGACATACCGGTGAGTTGTGATATTCTGGTTGTCTTTCTAGAAGTATCACCAGGTTGTTACCTGACCGTTATGTCTAAACAAGGGGTAATTTGAACTACTCCTTCCTCCAAGAACTCCGCTGGATATCCTGGACTAGTTGGTTGAGCTTAAACAACAATTTGGAGAGTTGGAAGACAAGAGCTCCGCGTAACTTGTTCCTTTGTTAAGGGATATCTAGTTTTCCCCGTGTTGAAGCAGGATAGTATCTCCTTTGCGGAAATGCTGTCATTCTACCTTGATTTGATTTGGGTTATCGTCAAATCAAGTCCAGATTCAAGGACTATCTTGACGGTGTTTTCACTCATAGTGTTTTGCCTGAGTACACCTTCATGTCCTTTAGTCTGACCAATGTTCTGCCTTGTTCATATATCATATGAATCTCTCTTCTCGGAGTATCCTGATAAGCGTGTTGTCGAGCCCATCGATGACATTCCTATTTTCTCCAAGTTGCGAGAGGCTCATGTTGAACATTGGCAACAATGTTGGAAACTTTCGAGAACCAACTTTGTGTCATCACGAAGTTGTGTTCTGGATGTTCGAAGTAACCTACTCCGGTTCGTGTGCATATGGTGAAAGTTGTCGCCATGGATCCGAGTAAAGTTTTCTTGTTCCCTCGGGAATATCTCAAGTTAGTTATGCATGTGTGGACTATTCTTGAGATGGTTGGTTGTTACCTCCATTTCTTGAAGAAGCTTTCATCCACACTAGGCCACGGACTGATCGTTCGTTGAAAGGGAAGAAGTTTAAGAACTTCGTTATCTCGGTAATCATCTTTCCTACAGGGACTCCGATGTGTTTTGTCGAAAGTAATTCATGTAGGTGCAACCGTCTTTCGCAAGTTGCTAATACATGAGTTCTGCAATCCTGCTCATCTTCTTGAGCTTGACATCGTAGTCCATACCTTGAGAATCCAGTAAATGTATCTCAATTGTAACCGGTGCAACCTCTTTGGTCAAACACGTTGAGTCTCAGTTATTCAACCCACTACCCAGAGCTGAATCTCAAGCATCAATGATGGTTGGTGTTTCCTCAAGGGTATTGAATTAGGTCCTTTTGAAAGTACGATATGGTTGATGTTGTGGTTAACACAATTAGCCGTAAGGCCTAACGTCACATCTCTTTGAATCCGTAAGAACAACCACTCCCCGTGAGAATTCTTGGCTGGCTTATTCTAACAAGTTTCCTCCCCTTTCTTCCAAACCGAAGTTCATCTTTCACTTGATGACCTATAAAAGGTTCGTCATGAGCATGCTGTCGGTATCTATAACATCAGGAGAACCTGGAAGTTGATTCTTCCAATGTCAGTTTGTCCATCCTCCAAACCTTTCTTTCTGTGGAAACAAGTTCATCATGAGAACCATCTCGTGGTGCTTTGTAACCGCCTTTGATCAGTCCCCCTTTTCAAGTTGTTTGTACTTGAAGTGCCGTTCATCTCACACATTGTGTGAATTTGTCAGTCACTTCAGCCATGGGATCTTAACCATGTGGTAGATGTATTGCTACGTCCAAACCACCATAGGAAACAGATTCCCTATTCCTTCTGGTGTTTCAACCCTCGTTGGTTACCCATCCTTATGGTGTGACCAAGAGTTCCTCCTCCACTACGGTGTTCCAACATTCTATGGTTACTCATCTTCCGTCATGAAGTAATGTTCCGATCTTTGACAAAGTTTTCGACAAACTTTGACGGAATGAAGTCCCGTTATCTTCTGTGTCCACCCCAAAGAGTGAACATGATCATGTATCAAATTCTCTTCGACGCACGAGTTACAGTGTTTTCCCGTGTTTTCCCTTGTCTACGGATATTACGTTGTGATATTCAAGACCAAACTTTCCATCTTGGTTCTCTGTTCGAAGAAACCTTGATATCATAAGTTGTCCAACCTTTCTTTTCCAAAAGGATTTAAAGTCTTGTGCAAAGCTCATATTCTAAATCCTTTCAATACCAATCGTCCGCAAACTTGAAACCATCTTCTATTCACTCTGTTACCTTGATGTGTTTCATGTCAGTTAACTCAAAAGTTCGTTATGAACGTTCCTGCCATGAGTTAGCCATGAGATACTCGATCTTCGTGAAGATCATTTCCTAAGAGTTTCCCTCTTACCTAAGGTGTATCCGTGCAACACTTCAAGATGCTACGGATCAACCTCTTCGATAAGAGAACCGTAAGGTTCGAGAAGATTGTTCAAAACCGGTGTTCCTTCTTTCTTCTCCTTCGGGAATCTCGGGACGAGATTCTCGTAAGGGGGGTAGATTTGTAACATCCCAATTTTTGCTACAAAAGGGTGTGTGGTGTTGTGTTCATATCATTCATGCATGAAAACAAAATTTAAATCATGTTTGAAACTAATTTAAATTGTGAAATTAAATGGTTTCAGAAAATCCCACAAAAAGTACTTATTAGGGGTTCCAAAATTTTGTACTAAAAAGTATTTCAATTTCACCAAAGGAATACATGGTGAGGTTGGAAATTTCATAAGCTTTCCAAATCCTATTTTTGCCAAATTTTATTCTTTCAAAAAGGCCCTCAAAAGGTTGTTTCCTTTTCAGTTTTTAAAGAGAAAAGGACCCATTCGCAAAAACCAGAAGCTTGTGGGGGTTTTTGCAAAATCGTCATCTTCAACCTTTGACAGTAGGAGCTCCTGCGTGGCAGAGCCGCCGTCGCCGTATGCCACCTCATGCTTGCTTCTCTCCTCGAGTGGATAGGGGCAGGGAGACGTCGTGGATCCCTCTCTCTCTCTCAGTACCCTCCCTCCTCTCTGTATTCCCTACCGTGAACAACCCTAACCCTCCTGTGTGTGCGTCCGGCCGCCGTCGAGCGCCGCAAACCCCGGCCTTCCCCGCATAAATTGAGGCCACCATTGGCTTCCCCTCGGCCTCTTTTCTCTTCTAAGCCAGGCGACATGAGAAGGGACGACCGGAGTCGACCGCGGTGTCCACTTCTTCCCCGCGGACGGCGAGCTTCCTCGCCGCCGATTCACCGCCGTCCGGCAGCCACTGCCTTCCCCGACCATCTCTACGCTCCCCTGGTGAGCTGAGGATCCTTCCGGTACCCTCCGTCCCTCCCCTCTCGCTCTGAATCGTCTTCGCGCCAAGCTCCGCCGCCGGCCGCCGCCGGCATGGAAGCCGGCGAGCCGCCGGTGACCAATCCCGAGCGGCGCCGCTACTGTTCGGTTCCCCTCGGTCTCCTACACCTCGTGGAGTATTTTGATCCGGGAAATTCGCGAGGAATCGACCAATTTCTTCCACAGCAGAGCCACTGCGCCATTGATGACGTCACCTGGACGTCATGATGACGTCATAACTGTTTTGTCTCTTTCCAGGAAATTACAGAAAAGTAATTGATTTTGGATAATTAATATCTCCAAAAATATAAGTCAGAAAAATAATATAAAAATATGGTTGTGTTCAGAAAAATGAGATCTATCCAAAAATGTCACTTTCATACATGTTGGACACATTTCATTTTTGGACATTATTTAATGCTGTTAAATTCTTTTAAAATGGAAAAATAAGTTTTTATTCACCAAAATTAGAAAAATAAAAGTTATATATCAAATTGCTCAAAATGACAAGTACAATCTATTTATGATGTTTTCAAACCCATTTGAGAACTTTAAATTGTACTCACTTCCATAATCGTCCGAAACCCCCTCCGGGGTCTATTTCGGGCAAATTTCAGGAATCTGCATTATTTAACATATGAACCCTAACAACCCAACGATCGTGTTTAGGACTTTATTTCAGTGCATTAATCTGCTCATGCATACATATTGTGCATTGCATCGATGCCATGTGTTGATTGTTATTTCTCTTTCGGTGTTGTTTCCCCCTCGGTAGAACGTGAATCCGAAGAGAAGGCCAACAATCCAACGACGAATACTTGATCCTAACCGACAAGTCAAGGACTTATTCCTGAAGAATTTATCTGGTTTTCTTATAACCAAGGCAAGCATAACCTCTTATCTGCTCATATATGTTTTCAAAGTGATTTGAATCTCGTACTTTGCATTCGGTTCCAAACTATTTGATGTCAGTAGATAGAGTTCTCCTATATTCTGCATAACCTAGATATCCTGATCCACTTCACCTAGCAGCTATAGGTTTGTTTGTGCGCGCTCCGCTAAACCTTGTGAATCTTGCTTAGCCATGCCTAGTTGATGAATCTGTTCAATACGTGAATCTTCTATGTCAGGTGTTTATGGTTTGAATTACCTTTGATAACTTGACTAATCACGGCATGGATGTGAGGCCACAATGGGTTGTGGCGTTTTGTCCTGTTCATGCCCCTAGGAGCGAGTTCTCGCCTTCGAGCCAAGACTGAGCGTACAGCCACACGTGGGCCGATGAACCCCGCCCGGCTGACTAACTTGTTTAACCTTATCCATGAGCCACGTAGTTTGAACTTTCCATCTGCGTGTGAGTCGGAAAATGTTTTGGAGAAAACTAGGTCGTGACAGGGACAAGTGATGGACGTACACGGATCTTGTTCCCGACTCACAGAACAGGTGCCGTCAGGAGGTGGCCAACTCCCTGTTGACGGGGTGGCCCTGTTTGGGTTGACTCATGGATATGGTTCGACAAGGTAAAGGCCGGGAATCGACCACCCTCTGTCGGCACTTCCCGGACTAGTGCTAACCCTGGTGGCACTAAGAGTCGGTTGGTACGTGTGGGTAAAGTTGTACACCCCTGCAGGGTTAAATCTTTTCGAAAAGCCGTGTCTGCGGTTAAAGACGACTTGGTGACGGATTCTGTGATCATAGACAACATAAACGGAATGCTTAAAACTTGTTGATAACGAATGAAGGATGCCTCCTCGGAGATGCCGAGAGGGGTTACCTTGTAGCATGAGATAGTGTGGAACAACTGGAGGAGGTGATCTTTGAAGCACGAGGTGCTGAAATGACTTGGTGGAATACAAAAAGATGATGATATCAGTAGTTGATTAGCTTTCTCATCTGTTTTCAAAATACTCTAGACGTGCTATTCCTTCCTCAACTTGTAAAACAAAGATTGCTTTACGCAAATCAGCCTTCATGAAACCCTTTTCGAAATAGCAGATATATAATAGGTTAACTAAGTCTTGTTGAGTACCTCCCGTACTCAGGTTTGCTTAATTTTGGTTCAGGAGAAGATCTCTCATCGGTGGTGTTTCATCGTGGACATCGACGAGTAGTTTGGGGTTCCCAGGTAGCAGCCTGGAATCTATGGGCTGGGACGTCGCCTTATGTTGCGGCCTCTTAGGCCTTTTTGGTTCTTGTTGACTAGCAACATAGTTTGCCTTCCGTTGTCTGATGTAATGTTGGGTCGTGTGACCTCTGCTTGTAAGCTATACTCTAGTAACATCTGTTTAATACAAGTTTCATGTTTAGAGTACTGCTTTGATCGGTTGTTGGTTTCGAGCTCATGGTTATACAGTTTTGGCTATGCCTGCATAGTTGTCGCAGTCGAGGGGTTGTGGAGCCAATGATCCATGTCCGAGCCCGCCTGTCGATTTGATCGGCCTGCGGCGAGGTAACTCCAGTAACCCTCGATTGTTGTTGCACTTTCTGGACACATAGCATCTCTGTATAGCTTTGGTCCCGTTTCCTTCAGTTTCATTCGATTCGTGGACACTTTGATATGCATAGTTGGTTATGACTAGCATGGATACAAGGAGTAGTAGACCGGGGATCCGGACTACATGCCGATGAATCCGGTCTGCCTGCCGTTGTTTGTTGCGGCCGGGGCTGGTAACCCTGAAGCCCTTGTGAGTCCATGGCTAGGAGCACATAACAGTATGTATATCTCTGGGTCCGGGGTCGTGACAACAAGGGGAGGGAGCTCCACCGCGCCCATGGCGAACGCAGGCAGCGCGTTGAGGACGGCGTTGAGGAGGATGATCCGTCCGCCGGACGAGAGCAACATCGCGCACCAGCCCGACAGATATTTGTCGATCTTGGCGATGAGAGGGGTGAAGTGCTCCATCTTCAGCTTCCCATCGTGTAGCGGTAGGCCAAGGTAGGTCTGCGGGAAGCCCTCTACCCGGCATCCCAACTCCAACTGCATCCTCTTGACCATCGCAGCTTCACAGGCCATGGGCACCATTGTGCTTTTGCCAAAGTTTATCACCAAGCCGGTGGCGGCAGCGAAATGATCCAGCAGCAGCTTAGCTCTCCGCGCAGCCTCCACCCCTGCCTCGAAGATGATCAGCGTATCGTCAGCGTATTGCAGTACAGGGCACCTGGCGTCAGCGGACAGCGGATGGCGCAGGACATCATCAGACTAAAACATCCGCTGCAGCAGGTCCCCCATGAGTAGATACAGGTACGGCGACAGCGGGTCACCCTGCCGGAGCCCTCTCTTGCAGTTGATCAAGTTGTCGGGCACGCTGTTGAGCAGGATGGCGGACATGGACGAGTGGAAGATCGCATCCATCCAGTCACACCACACCGGCGGGAAACCCCTAGCTTCCAGGACCTTCCGCAGGCTCTTCCAGTCCGCTGAATCAAACGCTTTTGCAAAGTTCAGTTTGAGCACAACAGACGGGGCTTTTCGCTTGTGGCAGCACTGGACGAGCTCGCTGGCGAAGACGAAGTTCTCAGATATGCTCCTGCCCTTCATGAACCCCGACTGGTTTTCGTCGATCAGCCCATCGATTTGCAGCTGTAGGCGTGAGGTTAGAGCTTTGCAGATGATCTTCATTGAGCAATTTTGGAGAGACACTGGACGGAATGAGCTGGGCGACAGCACCCCAGCGATTTTTGGCAGGAGTGCGACGTGCGCCCTGTTGATGCACCGCAGGTCCGCCGTACCGGCGTGGAAGGCGGCGAAAAGTAGCTCCAGGTCCGCGGCCACGTGCACCCACGCCGCCCGATAGAAGCTTGGCCCCAGCCCGTCGGGTCCCGGCGCACTGCTGCGATCCATCCCCTTCAGCGCGGCGAGGATCTCTTTGCGATCAAACGGGACGACCAGGGGCGGGACGCAAGCAGTGGGCGCGCGGGCGTAGAGAGCGTCGATGTCGAACGCCCAGCTCGTATGCCGCACGCGCCCCAGCAGGTCAGTGTAGAAGTCGTGGAGCGCCCGCGCTTTGCCTTCATGGTCGATGGTGGGCACGCCGCCCACCTCCAACGACCTGACCGCGTTCCGGCGAAGGCGTTGAGATGCTTTTGCATGGAAGAACTTCGTTTTTTCATCTCCTTCCTTGATCGCTCGAAATTTTCCTCTCTGCTTCCAGTAGGCAGCACGCTGTTTGATCAGCAGAGCGAGAGTATCGCGAGCGGCATGGCGGAGTCCCTGTTCAGCAGGAGAAAGAAGACGGGCCTCCTCGAACGAGTCGAAGAGCATGAGGAGGAATTTGCAGTTATTGATTTTGATTGGGACGTGACCGTGTGCTCGTTTCCATACCTTGGCGGCGAAACGGAAGCGCTTTGCTTTGGCGGCGAGATCGGCGGCGGCGTTGCGGCAGGGCACGGGGCGAGTCCATGAGCATATTGTGGCGGGGAGGAAGGCGGGGTCGAGGAGCCATGCATTCTCGAAGCGAAAACAAGGCGAGCGAGGAATCTGGGTGGATGCCGTGACTAGCTGCGGGAAGTGATCGGACGTGGGGCGGGAGAGAGTGGTCAGCGCCGAGTCAGGGAAGGCGTCATTCCATTCGTGATTGAACAGAGCACGATCCAGCCGCGCGAGAACGGGGGCGGCTTGCGAATTGGTCCAGGTGAACATACGGTCGAGGAGGGGGAGCTCGAAGAGCGCCATGGACTGGATCATGGCATTGAACTTGGCGGCAAGGCCGCGGTTGCAGTTGTTGTTGATTTTCTCCGATGGGTGGCAGATCAGGTTATAATCCCCGAGCAAAATCCATGGACCGGAGATAAGGGGGAGGAGTTCAACCATTTCCTCGATGAATTCGTCAGTCCGAGCGTGATCCGTGGGAGCGTAGATGTTAGTGATGGTGAGTTTGGTGTCAGATGTTGTCGAGAGCAGCGAGGTAGTGAGACTGAAGTTCTTGGCAATGGTGGAGGAGAGAACTAGGTGGCGGGGATCCCACGCGGTGGTCATGCTGCCACAGGTGCCATTTGCGTCCACGGCGGCGTGCTCGGAGAGGAACGGGGGGAGGAAGGCGCGTATCTTAGCTGCAGTAGGCGACTGCATCTTGGTTTCCTGAACGCAAATAACGGAGGGACGCGCCGCGAGGATGTTATCAGACACGATCCCACACTTGTCGTCGTCCCCAGCCCGCGCATGTTCTAGGAGGCAATGAGGAGTTTGAGCAAGGCGTTTCTATCCATAACCATGGCGAGCACCTAGATAGACAGCCTTCGTCGCCCCACAGGCGGAGCAACGAGCTGGAGACACAGCGATCGGAGTTTTTGAACGGATACAGAAGGAGAACGCCGTGCAGCGCGCGGCGCAGACGCCAGTTCGCAGAACTGGACTAATCATCAATGGCGCTTCCCACCGTGGGTGCCGATCCCAGTGCCGCCGTGGCGAGATCGGACACAGACTTCATACTCAGCGGTTTTGCGACGGCTCTGAAGATCTTGCCCGTGGCAACATGATTGCGCAGCGCCACGGAGCACCCCTTGAGCGAGTCCCGCAGCTCACGAACCATAGTGGCTTTCGCGACGGCGTCGACATGTCGAGCTAGTTCCTTGCCGGCCAGGCGCTCACTCTTCCGCACCGCCTGCTGGGCCGCGTCCTTCTTCGCGCGCGCCTTTGCTTTGCGGCGGCCGCGCGCCGAGTCCGCCACGGCGAGCCAACCCTCACTCTCCCCCTCCTGGTCGGGGACGGCCACGGGAGGGCGCTGGACCTGCGTGGAGGCAGGTGGAGAGCTCGGAAGGGGGGAGGCCAGCATGATCACCGAGCTTGGGGCGCCGGAGCTGAAGATGGAGGAGTCGGCCGAGCCTGTGGAAGTGCGAGGCGACGACTGGAGGGATGGTGGCGGCGCCGACAGCTGCAGAACACGTGGTTCGGGGTGCGCCAGCATGCGGCGCACACCCCCGTGCCTGTGGGGGCTGAACCTGCTGCTGCCCTCCTTAGAGTCCAGCCGTTCGGATCCCTCTTCGTCCCGGTGAGCAATGGGGTACCCGAACAAGAACGGCTGCCTGAAGTGCACCGGGGGGTTGTGACGGCGCGAAGAACTTGAGGTAGTTGCCATCCTCGAACGAGTCCTTGATCGGCCAAACCCGAACCACGGTGACATGGCAGACGCGCGTGTTGACACCGCGGCGCACTGGCCAGATGTCGTGGGGGACAGCACGCGGGTCCTGCAGCGCCACCACCGCGCTGAGCCACGCGAGGTTGCGGCCCGAGAGGTTCAGAGGATCGATCTCTAGGATCTCCCGATGGGGTTCATGTGCTCCGGCAGAAACGGCGAGACGACGATCAGCGCGCACATCATAACCGGCGCGGGAGCGCGGGCAGCAACCTCCTCGCGAGCAAGCGTGATGCGGACATCATCCAGCCAGATGTCTCCGCGCGCGATCGCAGCTTCCCTGGCGGCGTGAGACCGACGTCGGGCGTACATGGCCCCCACGCCGGACGGGAGGAGCTCGATTTGGAGTTGTGGCATGGCGCAGAAGAGGGCGACACCGATGGAGCTCGCAGGCGCAAGGAAACCACCGGGGGGGTCGAGGAAGACGACCGCGAGCCTGCGCGTCGCTTCCATATCCCCTGGAGGCATGAAAACTTCTTCCAGCTCTGGGCGTTCAGAGTCCGCGGGCAGCGAGACCCGCGTGGCCTCGGAGCCAGCCTCAGAAGACGCCAGCCCAGGGTCAGACTCGGCATGGCTAAGCGCCTGGGCGCCCGCGGCGGCGATCCCCGGCGGGCTGCCCGGTTGGGACGCAGCGGCCACCGGGCTGGGAGGGAAGGAGGTGTGGATGTTGCGCAGCGGCGACCCGCTCGGAGAGAGCGGCTGCATCCTGATGGGTGACAGGCCCAGCGACGGGCGGAGCAGGGTGGGGGCGTTGGTCGCGGCCGGGAAGGGGTGGGTAGGGCGCGGTGAAGGCGGGGGTGAGGTGTTGCGGCTAGGGGCTGCGAGCCAGGAGGCACTGCGTGGGGAGGGGGTGGTGGACCGGAGGGGGATGGGGACGGAGGAGGCACGGCGGCGCAGCATCTCGCAGTTCTTGGCGCGGTGCCCGAACCCGCGATAGCGGCGGCAGAGGATGGGATCGCGACAATCCCAGACCAGGTGGCACAGAGAAAGGCAGCGAAAACACCCGTCGAGCGAGAGCAATGGCGGGGAAAAGGGTGGGGAGCGGGTACGTGCTGGTGCGGGGGTAAGAAGGGCTTCGAGGTAAGGGAGGGCGGTGCCTCGGGCTCGGCGAAGGGCATGGTTCCGACAGCTGCCGTCTCCGCGCCGGACGGGGGTGACGCGCCCGCGGCGGGAGCAGGAGTGGAAAGGGCAGGGGGACAGGAGAAATAAAGTCTGAGAGATCGGGGATCGGCAGAATCCCGGGAGCAGACAGGGGCAGAGTCAAAGGGGTCCTCCTTTTCCTCCTGGGGATCGCCACGTGTTCAGCCATTGGGGGCAATGAATGCGGCGGGGGGGGCGCGGCGAGAGAGCCGCTGTCGCGGCGCAGGCCACCATCGCCGACGAGTGGAAGATGAGCCTTGCGTTCACCTGCCTGGCGCCCACGGCGAGGACATAGCGCGCGACATTTCTGCTCGCTAGCTGAAGCTCGAAGACATTGTGTGCCACAGGGAGGACCGGGAGCCGCTCGGGCGCGGCGCAGAGGAAGAAATTGGCAAGGTTGCGGACGAAGCTCAGGTTGAACCTCGGGGAGGGGGACGGGGGCGTGACCCAGACTTGACCAGGGATCATGGAGCAGAGGGCAGAGGACAGGAGGAAGGAGACGACGGAGTGGAGGTACTCAAGGATGTAGCTCTGAAAACACTCACCTGGTGGCCCTGCCGCGGCCGCGCGGCTCCGATCTGCGCCGCTAACAGGTGTCTCCGGCTCGCCGCCGGGTGAAACAGCGAGCTCCACAGCTGGGGAGGGGCTGGTGTGGGTTAGTGCCGTGGGGTGGGCTGTGGCGGTAAGGATGAGGGGCGTGGCGGGCGCCGGCTGGTCGCCCGGCGGGGCGGCCCGCGAGTCGCGAGAGCGTTCCCCCAGCGCCTCAGCCACACTTTCCTGACAGTTAATTTCCTAGTTCTGTTACTGCAATACTGAGCTTCCGAATGCGTTTGTACACGAAGTTTGCGTTTCAGTGGGTTGAAATTTAGGATTTACTACTTCAGTATTCCGAGGCAGGTGGAATGATGATATTTCAATAGAAAGCAAGGGATAGAGGAAGTGAGGATGATACTTCAAAGTTCGCAGTGCAAGTAGATAGAGGAAATTTTGGAGCTCTCTCTCTCCCTCTCTTGCGAATTAGAGTGTTCTCAGTCTACAAATATTTAGTTGTTAACTTCAAGTTGTGCAATACGTGTGATGTAGTTTTTACTGCCAAGTGAAGCAGCAATAAACCTGAAATTAAGAAGCATTGTAATTTGTAAGCTTCAGAGAAACTCTAGGAGAGAGCCTCAGAGCAACTCTAGGAGAGCCCCTAAATGCCGAACTGAAAATCGCATTTTTACTTCGCATTTTTGGGATGTTTTCAGTCCGAGAGTGCATGCCAGAACAGAAACGCAAAATATAAACTGAATTTTTGCTGACTGTGTAAAATGCAGGAAGATTCAGATAAACTTTTGTCAGATAAATGCGGGAAGACGTCGCCGGCGGTACAATTGGCATCTTACCGTAGCTACACCTTACCGGCGGCGTAACCCAAACCTACGGCGACCTAACCTAGTGTACGTCGACCTAATCCTCGGGGTCGAGACCGACGAACTTCGCGTCCTGCTCGGCGCAGACGCGCTCCCAGTCCGTCGAAATCCACCTCCAGGGCCAGCCCTGCGCCAGTAGCTTGTTGTCGAGGGCGTCCACCTCGACGTGGCTCTTTTGGTTCTCCTCCTCCTCGTGGGCGTTGCGGGCGAGCAGCAGGTTGAGGACAGTGTCCTCCTCGCCCTCCTTGACGAAGTCGGACACAGGGTTGTGTGGAGCACGAGATTGGCCTCCGTCCACTCCCTCTTAGACGCGAGGAAGCGGTGCGCGACGGTAGAAGAGCCCGCTCCGCACGAGGCCCTCGCCGGTGGACCTTGCGAGGCGGCGCCGCTCTGCCCACTTGCGCCTTGAGGTCTGCTACCGCACTGTAGCTGAAGCGTGGCGGCGGCGTCATCCCCGCGTAGGTGAACTTGCGGGGGGCGCGGTTGCGAGCAGCGTCGGAGACCACAACCCTCATGTACTTCTTGTCATCGGAGGAACCGTCGCCATATGGCGCCCCGATGTGGGCACATGGCCGTCGCGCATGGAGGAGCTGACGAGTGCCACATCGTCGTCAGTGACGGCGGGATCTGCGCGCGATTGCTTGTCAGAGGGGACATGATTTCTCGTCGGCGGCACGCTAGGTAAAGCATATTCAAGAAGGGTGGCCGGCGTGCACCCCCCTGGCGGTCGCTTCTGGGCTCTGCCTGTCGAGTCAGATGATGAGGACAGCGGGTGCTCTCCCGCGACGGAGGGGTCGTTGCGGTACCTATGCCGCATGCCGGGATCGGCCTCTTCGATCTCGTGCCATGACAGTCGAGCGGAGAAGCGTCTGGAGAAGCGTAGAAGGCAACAATGGGTGGCACGGGCCCTCTGCATTTCGCCACGGGTAAGTTCTTCTCCGACAAGGGTTTCTTCCCCGGTGAGCTCGAGTAGTTTTACGTTGGGACAACGTACTCCCGCGGTGAAGCTTAATTTTCCGGTGATGTCGCCTACTTCGTTCATATCCGACGATGATGGTCGTCCATGGACTCTGGTACAACGGCGGGGAAGTAGTCGGCGGCGGACTGTCATCGGAGATGCGTTGACGGTGAAGATCCAGTCGGCCGGGAATCTTGGGAGAAATTCGAATTTGAATTCGAACTCCTTAATCTCAGGAGGCCATGCGGGTAAAAAAACCCGGATTAATTGGATTTGTTACCGGTTAGCTAATTACAAGGAAAAGGGCCATACGGGCCTTAAACATCGTCTTCTGTTATCGTATCGTCCTCATGCGCTAGGGCTAGCTAGACGTCGTAACTCCCTCATGGCGAATATGGGTGGTGGCGGCCGTGGCTTCCCCGGGGATGGCCGTGGTAATGGACGCGGCAATGGTGGGCCACCGTTTCGTGGAGGTTCTCACGGCCGTGGTGGCTATGGCTTTGACAACCAACAGCAAGGAGGAAACAATGGCATTGCGGGCCAAGGGGGATACCCTCCCCGGCAAGGGGGATTTCCTCCACAGCACGATGCCGCCTTCGGTGGTTTTAATGCGGGCACTGGCTTCGCCAACGGGCCGCCAGCGCAACAGCAAGGGGGCGCCGATCACTTCCGGCGATCTTGCCAAAACAACAGTGGCGGATGTGGGTTCTACCGAGGACATCGTGGTCGGGGGCGCGGCAGGAGTCCGGTGGCGCCAAGGAGTGGTGCCGGCGCGGGGGACTTGCAAGAAGAAACAGTGGCCACCATCGTGCGCCAGGTAACGGCGGCGCTGCGGGCGCAGGGGGCTGCGGCTCCGCCGCTGGCGCAATCTGCTGCCGCAGTACGGGTTCCTGCCGTGCCGAGTGCGCAACCTGCTGCCGCGGTGCATTTTCCTGCCGCGAATCCTTCAAATCCGCTGCAGAATTCTCTGTCGGGCACGTCCAATTCGTCTGTTTTGCTGCCTGGGCTGCCGGGGGCTGGTTCTGCACATCACGGTCCTTCCGTAATACTGCCGGTTACAGGAGCTGCGTTAGCGGCGGCTCAACGGGCTAGTAGCGCGGCTGCTGGACCTTCTAATGTTGCTAAAGGTTCGGATGCTTCTTGTGATGACCTCGGTTAGGATGGTGCTGCGAAGAAGGCAAAGAAAACGGACAAGGCTCGCTGTTACCAGTGCGGGGTGCAGGGTCATTTGAGCGTCAATTGTCCGGAGGAGGTGTGTGAGTACTGTGAGCTCGCTGGTCACGTTCTGGACAATTGCCCTCTACTCTCTGTGGCCAAGCAACAAGTTGTAACCCATGGTTTTCTTGATGAGGGGCTGATGTTTTATGAGGCGGTGCCAACAGCTACATACAGGCCGAAAATCGATTCGGCTAGGGTGGCGAAGTTATCTGTTTCCGGTGGCACCTTGTCGGTTGAGGAGGTGATCTCCCAATTGCAGCGCTTAGTACCCACTGAGCAGTTCCGTTGGGATGTCGTTCTAGTTGGAGAGCAGGTCTTCAAAGTTTCTTTCCCGTCAAAAATCGAGCTGGAGCGCATGTTGGTTTTTGGGGCGTGTCATATCCCCAACAGTTCTTGTGTGTTGACTGTGGAGCCATGGGCAATGGAGATGCGGCCCCTTTGGCTGCTCCCGGAGATTTGGGTACAGGCTTCTGATATACCTCATATTTATCGAGGTGACTTTCTGTTGTTGTGGAGTCTTGGGTCTCTGTTTGGCAAAACACTTAAGGTGGATATGAAATTCACGCGTAAGCATGGGGTGTTGCGGATCTTGGTAGGCTGCATGGACTATACTTTGATTCCTGATACGTGGGTGGTGTTTATTAAAGATGGGCTATATGAGGTAAAATTTTCGGTGGAAAATTCACAGTCTGATGGAGAGGAGAATATGGTGCTAGATAAAAAAAGATGATGTTGGGTTCGATGATGATACAGCTGGTGGTTCTGGTCCAAAAAACAAAGGGGTGTCATCTGGTATTGATGCGACAATGCCAACTAAAAAACTCAAGTGGAGGGGACTTCAGCGGCGGGTTCTGGGAGTTCTTCTGATCATAAGGGAGTGCAAAAATCTTTCTCTCCGGGTGTTGTCCTTTCTCCAATGGTGGCTCGGTCACTCATAGAGGCTAAGGCAGTACTTGCGGCTGTTTGCAAATTTTCTGTTCAGGAGCATGTGGAGGCTGATTCGGCTTCGGTGGACCTTGAGGGTGACGCTGTCGTATCACAGATGGGAGTGCATGCGGTACCCCCTATGCAGGTTGCGACATGTGACGTCCATGTTGTCTCGTCTACTGTGTCTCTGTCCGTGGGTGAGCATGACCAGCAGCACCGAGTGGAGGACCTGCACTCCACGGGTGGGGGTGTGTGCGATCCAGCCCCCTTTACCTCGATTGGCTACATCGCCGGTTCCTCACGTCGATGATCAGCGGCTTCCTTCAGGTGGGACGGTGGGGGTACCATGCGGGTATACCAATGTCACCACGATGAGGGGCGCTGGCTCACCGCATGGGACAGCGGCTATCTCCCCTCGACGCCTCGACAACGAGTTCCTTGGCGCGGCATCACATACCCCCAAGTCAGGCGGACTTGGGGGGCATGTGTCGGTGGCTGCGAGCGGTGGAGCGTAGTACTACTCACCTCAACCAGGCGGGTTGGGGTCAAGTGTAGTACCCGCACCCACTAGGAGACCTATGGAGGCGGAGGTGGTGGCGTACGGGGGTATTTGCGCCGACGTGTTGGAGGTGCGCTCCAGCGCACGTCTTCGCGCAAAACCTGACGCGGATCTTCCTCAACCTGAGAGGGCGATGGCCTTAGTTGAGCGAAAGGAGTTGGCTTTCGTGGAAGGTACGAGTTCACCTTCTAAATTTTTGTTACTTTCGCTTTCACCTTCTGAAATTAAGACTAGAGCGGATAGGCTTGGTATCTCTTTAGGGAAAACGAAAGAGCAAACGGCGTCTTCTATAGCGGGTTTATATAAACAGTAGTAGGATAGAGGTGTCATTCTTCTCAACCAAAATTTGTTCGCTGATGTTAATGAATCGAATTCTAGCTTAGCTATGAGAAAAGCATCTAATTTATGCGAGGATTTAAATGGCATGGATGAGGTTTTAGAAGATCACGCGGATCTTCTTAAACAATCTCTTATGGTTAAACTTAACCGTAAGAAGAATGTAGGATGTGTTTGTAAGCCTCGTCGTAGTGCTAGACTTAAAAAATTTAAGAATTAGAATGAAAGGAATGATATGGAATAGTAATGGTTTTGGTGATCATGCTAAGCATTTTTCTCTTAATGAGTTCGTGAAGGAGCATAATTTAGATTTCGTGGCTTTGCTAGAAACGGGTAGATCTTCGTTTTCTGCTCATTTTCTAGGTTTTCTAGCTGGGGGTAGGGATTTCACATGGTTTTGTCTACCTCCACATGGGCGTTCTGGGGGTATGCTTGTGGGTTTTAATAATGAGACTCTTTCGGCATAAACCGTTGTGTCAGGAGAATTTTGCGTAAAGTTTCATATTTAAACCAAAGTGGATTGTTTCTTATGGGCATTTGTTGTGGTTTACGGAGCTGCACAAGATGCAAAGAAACCGGCGTTTCTTGCCGAGATGGTTCGAATTTGCGAAAATGAACATCTCCCGCTACTTATTGGGGGTGATTTTAATATTATTAGACGACAAGAAGAAAAGAATAACGATAATTTCAATGCTCGTTGGCCGTTTATCTTCAATGCTATTATTGAAAGTTTAGATTTAAAGGAGTTAAGAATGTCGGGGCGGCAATATACTTGGGTTAGCTGGCATGAGAATCTAACTTACGAAAAGTTAGATCGTTTTCTTGCTAGTATTGAGTGGGAGCAGAAGTATCCTCTCGTTTCGGTGCATGCGTTGACTCGATCGGGGTCAGATCACACACTGTTGATTATAGATTCGGGAAATCAAGCTCATATTGGTAATAAGAGTCACTTCTCTTTCGAATTATCGTGGTTGCGTCACGAGAAATTTGAGGAGATAATTCGTAGGGAATGGATGTCGATTCATTCTAGTGGCTCACCGGTTGATGTTTGGCAGAACAAAATTAGACATCTACGCAAGTATTTGCGTGGATGGGCGAAGAATTTGAGTGGCGAGTACAAAAAGTTAAAAGATAAACTTATCATGTCTATTGACTTGCTGGATATTAAAGAAGAGACAATCCCTTTAAATGAGACTGAGCGAGTCGCTAAAAGGGAAGCAGAAGCGTGTCTTGCGAAATTAAAAAGAGATGAGGAAACTAAATGGGCGCAACGGGCTAAGGTATAGCATATTCAAGAAGGAAGAAGTAATGCGAGATACTTTCACCTCATAGAAAATGGCAAACATAGAAAAAAAAACGTATTTTTCAGTTGGAACAGGACGAGGGCATGATTGTGGGGGATGCTAATTTACGGGTGTTTATCTCGGAATATTATAAAAAATTATTTGGGGAGCCTCCTCCGAGTTATGTCTCCATGATCGAAGATATGACGGGGGGCATGCCCCAGATATCGGAGGAGGAGAATGCCATCCTTACTGCCCCTTTTTCGGAGAAGGAAGTAAGGGAGGTGATCATGAATATGGAACATAATAAAGCTCCAGGACCAGACGGGTTTCCTGCGGAGTTTTATCAACGTTTTTGGGTTATTATTAAGGATGACTTAATGAATATGTTCTCTCAGTTGCACTCTGGTCACCTACCTTTGTTCAAGCTAAATTTTGGGAACATTACGTTGTTACCCAAAAAAGAGGACGCAAGTAGGATCGAGCAGTATCGGCCTATTTGTTTACTCAACGTCTGTTTCAAGATTTTCACAAAGGTGGGAACAAACCGAGTGACCTCTGTTGCAAGTCAGGTTATTTGGCTGACACAATCGGTGTTCCTTCCAGGTCGGAATATTATGGAAGGTGTGGTAGTGTTACATGAAACGATACATGAGTTAAAAACAAAACGTATGGATGGGGTTCTCTTTAAGATAGACTTTGAAAAAGCTTATGACAAAGTTAATTGGTCCTTCCACCAACAAGTGTTGAGGATGAAGGGGTTTTTCACCTATTTGGTGTCATTGGATAGCAAGGTTTGTGCAGGGTGGTAGTGTTGGCATAAAAGTTAATGATGATTACGGTCATTATTTTCAGACTCTAAAAGGTTTAATACAGGGGGATCCGTTATCGCACATCCTTTTCAATTTAGTTGCGGACATGCTGGCTGTCTTGATTGAGCGTGTAAAGCAAGATGGCCAAGTTGGGGGACTGATACCTCATCTAGTCGAGGGTGGGGTTTCTATCCTTCAATATGCTGACGACACTATTTTATTTATGGAGCATGACCTTGAGAAGGCTCTGAATATGAAGCTCATTCTTGCGATGTTTGAGCAATTATCAGGCCTAAAAATTAACTTTCATAAGAGCGAATTATATTGTTTTGGAAAAGCAAAGGAGGCTCAAGATGATTACCGCCTTATTTTTGGCTATGAGGTGGGGGAAATGCTCTTTAGATATCTAGGCATTCCTATTCATTATAGGAAACTACTAAACAAGGAATGGAAACCAATTGAAGACCGTTTTGAGAAGAAGATAAGTTCCTGGGCAGGAAATATGCTTTCATATGGGGATCGCCTCATTTTGATAAATTATGTGCTCACTAGCTTACCGATGTTTCTTTTTTTTCCGGTGGGGGGTGCGGAAGAGACTGGATTTCTTTCGATCCAGATTCTTCTGGCAGAGTGATGTTAAGAAGAAAAAGTATCGACTTTCTAAGTGGAATATTGTTTGCCGCCCTAAAGATCAAGGGGGGCTGGGAATTGAAGTGTTACAAATTAAAAATTTGTGTTTGTTGAGCAAGTGGCTATACAAGTTGATGCATGAAGAGGGACTTTGGCATGAATTACTCACTAATAAGTACTTAGGGGATAAAATGTTATCCCAAGTACAAGCTAAACCATCAAATTCACCTTTTTGGAAAGGTATTATGAAAGTTAAGAACAATTTTTTCTCACGAGGGGCTTTCTCTTTGGGAGATGGTCAGGCTGTGAGGTTTTGGGAGGATATTTGGTTAGGTGATGAATCGTTTATCACAACAATATCCTGCTATGTATAATGTGGTTTCTCATAAGAATGTTACGGTAGCAAACGTGCTATCTCATAATCCTCTTAATGTTCCCTTTCGTAGACCAATGATAGGATATCAGAGAGAATTATGGCTGCATTTAGTTGAGAGGTTAATGGTTGTTTCGCTGAGTGATACGCCTAATGTTTTCCGATGGCGCTTAGCTACTGATGGCATGTTTACAGTTCGATCTTTCTATGCTGATCTACTTCATGGTTCCACGGTTTTTTTACGTAAATACTTGTGGAAATTAAACATACCTCTAAAGATTAAAATCTTTCTATGGTTTCTTAAGAGAAAAGTTATTCTTACGAAGGATAATTTGTTAAAACGTAAATAGATAGGATCTAAAAAATGTGTTTTTTGCGATACAGATGAGTCTGTCGAACACTTATTTATATCTTGTCCTTTTGCTCGCGATATTTGGCGTCTTATTCATTTCACGTTTAGCATTTATCCTCCCCATAGCATTGCGAATATGTTTGGTGGATGGCTAAATGGTATCGATAGGAAAACTAAGGCACGAATTCGAATTGGTGTTGCAGCCTTCCTCTGGAGTATTTGGAATTGTCGAAATGATGTTGTTTTTAACAGAAAGACAAAACAATGTTCACTTTTTGCAGGTTGTAAACAAGGCGGTTTATTCTATTCAGATGCGGTCCTATCTCCTCCCCGCCGATCAGCGAGGACTTATGGATACAGGCTGTGCCCGGCTGATGGCGGACGTGCGGGCTATTTACAGCCAGCCTGGGTGGCTTCATTCTAGACAGATTCATGATTAGCCTTGTTATCTTTGGGTGGTTGATTTTTGTGGCCACTTTGGGCTACTTTTAAGTTGTAATCGGTACTACACTTGAATGCTTTATTATTTTAATAAAAACCGGCTGTGTGCATCGTCCTGATGCAGAGGCCGGGGCGCACACTCCCATTTCTATAAAAAAAAGATGGTATTGTTCAAATTGACGCTCCCTGTTGGCGACCTACACCTCCGCGATCTGTATCCCATCCCATCCCATCCCATACACATACATAATAGTCTAAATGATTCTCTGCAGGAGCTCAAGACTTGAGATCAAGTCGCAGAATGTCAACAACCTCGCATACCCTGATTTCCAAGGCCTCTCAATGCTACAACCAACACTAGATGGTGAACTCATGGTAATATTCTGTCGATCGCAATCCAACTGATCATATTGTTGCCGCATCGCTAGGTAGTAGCCTTAGTCGCTTGTAGTTTACTAAGAATATGACATAACATGCAATGCTTCTTTGGTGATGTGTTGTTTTATTAGATCTCTTCTTTTGTGAGCTTTCGGGGCTGGTACTTTTCTAGACGAAGCCAGTTGTATTGGTTTTCTTACCGATCTATTATTAATAAAGTAGGAAACTCGGTCTTCATTTATGAATTCAAGAATTTTGTGTTTGATCTTATCCAAAAGAGTTGTTGAGATCAATTGTACCAAGCTTCTTTGCTTCTGCAATAATGTAGTGAATGCCCCCTTGTCGTGGTCGTATCACGGCAGATGCCATAGGATGGCTAATTATTTGGGGTCGATGGACGCTGGAGGTGCTCGGGGAGGGATCACGCGGCGAGTAGCCGCGTGTGTGATGAGTCAAGCACTGCAAACAACAAGATCTACCCAGGTTCAGGGCCCTCGTGTGGAGGTAAAACCCCTACTCCTGCCTTTCTCTCTTTATATGTGTGTGTCACCGAGTAGCCACAGTACAGTTTTGGCCTATAGCCGAGTAGCCACTCTTCTCTCTATGTGGTGTGTATGCTAAGTGTTCCCTCCAAGGCTGCGACCTAACATTCTCACGCCCCTCCCCCCCCCCCCCCCCCCCCCCCCCCCCCCCGCGCAGGAGGGGGCAGGACACCTTATATACTAGTGCCCAGCCGAATACATCCAAGATTGAAAGTACAGACAAGTGTCGACATAGTGTACACACTGCACCCTTCCGGCTTCTCGCTGACAACTTTGGCTTCCTAGTTTGTCTTGTGTACAAAGTCGTTGTGCAAAACCAAGTCCGTGTCCTGTTACCACTGTCACGGCAGCAGGGTAGGCCCCCTAACCTGCGCCTGACACCCTGGCGCGGATAAGCACGCGCTCTGCAGATGAACAGTGCGCCAGTACGGACTCAGGATACGCGGGATCCTGTGTCAGAACGGCTCCTTTGACTTCTGGCCCGAGTAGAAACTCACCTCCTCTACTCAGACCACGTCCTCTACTCGGAAGAGTGTAACTTCCCTGATTCTTCCTTCTGGCCATTAGCAGGTACGGCCGGATAGCAGTCAACCGGGTAACGAGTACCGGATAGCCAGCTACTCAGCCAAACCTCTCCTTTGATCTTGCCTTCAGTACTTGCTTTACCCCTACTCGGGGGTAACCCCCCGACATTAGTCCCTGAAGCTGGTAGAGTCTTGCGAACTTGTTTACTGGGCTCTTCCAGCTTAAAACAAATCTTTGTCTTTGAACCACAAGATGCCGAGTAGCACCTCCGAGTAGCTTTCAATTCCTGCGTGAATCTCTTCTTTTCCGAGTAGCACCATTTCTCTTCTCTGATGCCGAGTAAAAAGACTTTGCGAAATCTCAAACAGAATCTCAGCGTGGCAGAGCAAATCCATCTCTCCGCATCGCTACTGGGCACGTGTCACGCCCTCATACCCCTGACGCCTCGGTGCCTGGGATATGAAAGGCCACGCGCCCATCACTGCGACCAGGGCCCACCGGCCCGTTATGTCACTTCAACTGCATTTATCAGCCCACGATCTCGACGTGGGATCAATTGCGCCCGTTACGCGCGCAATATGCGCTGTGTGCGTTTCTAACCGGCTCGCATCCCACGTCGCACGATCTCCACGCACAATTGATCCCACTAACTCCGCTAGTAACGGCAACCCGAGGGGAGAGATAAATACCCCCTCGGTAACTCCTTCTTCTCTTTCCTGCTCGCATTCATCTCCTGCCCCTTCGCCTCTCCGCCGCCGCAGAGCACTCCGCCGCCGTGCATCCTTGCCGTGCCGCTGCTCCGTGCGACGCCGGAAAGACAGAGAGCACTCCCTCCACTCGAAACTCCCTCAAATCTTCCACCAAAGCATGCTCTCCTAATGGCTCGTGGAGACGATGACGCCCGCGTTGGATGGGCGGGATCTGAGGTCACGGCGGAGGATTGCCAATGGTTGGTCAATACCCGCCGTGTCCCTCCCGGCGTGCGCTGCAGGCAGCCGGACGGCGAACTCGTCCCCACACCGGAGGCGGATGAGTTCGTCGTCTTCCTTGCGCACTTCAAGCGAGGATTCGGCCTCCCAGTGTCAGATTTCTTCAAGGATTTCTTGAATCACTTCGGGCTGCAGCCGCACCACCTGCCTCCCAATGTCGTGGTGATGCTCGCGTACCACGCCGTGGTCTGCGAGGCGTTCCTGGGTGTGCGCCCAATGGTGCACACCTGGGCGCGCTACTTCTTCTTCCGGAAGCAAAGCGTCCCCAAGCCTGGAAGCACAGAGAGCTCCCGCTCCATGACAAAGACGGGAAGCGCTATGATGCTGCAGCGCGGCTCCGCCAACCACTCGCGCATTAAGGGGCTTGACACGGTTCGCAAGTGGCAGCGCACTTTTCTCTACGTCAAGAATGTTCCCGCTGAAGAAGGAGCGCAAGTCACAGACCGGATAGGGCTCCCCAAGTGGACGAACACGCCGCCAACTCAGCAGAATTGGGGGTACAAGCCAAAGAACGAAGGCGATATCCTTCATATTGAGAAGCGCCTCGCCGAGCTGAAGGAGCTAGGATTGAAGCGCGATGATCCCATCGCGTGCTGGATCTCGCGGCGAGTGCTCCCGCTTCAGCGCTGCTCCTACATCATGTGCTACATGGGAGGCAGCGGGGACTGCACGAGGACTACCACCTTCGAGCTCAGCACAGCGGATGTAGCCGTCTGGGCGCGCTCCATCATGAAGACCGGCCTTACCGACACCTGGCAATACGGCTTTGTGTCGTATAGCCGTGACAAGCCAATTGAACAGGTTAGCCCTTTATGCTTTATCTCTGCATTCTGATACTGAGTAGGTGGCTTTCCAGCTTAGTATGCTTAGTCTTTGCATGCTGCACCGAGTAGGACACCACTAGCTTCTCGTTGGCTTTATGTGCTTTGTGTTTGCACGCCATGTCGAGTAGAGAACCTTAGCCAAATATGCTTTGTGTTTGCATGCTACTCCGAATAGGAGTTTCTGTTCTTACATGCTTTGTGTTTGCATTCCGTACCGGGCAGAACTCCTTAGCCTTTTGCTCAACTGATTTGTATTGCCTGCTTGTCTTTTCAGCACATTGATCGCCAGCTTGTTGAAAGTGAGGAGCGCTTCGAGGCCAACTGGAGCAAGGACCGAGAAGAGGACGACGAGACCGCCTACGACACCCAGGCCACCCTCTGTGCCCCTCGCGCCGAAGAGCAGGGTAAGCACCAAGTTGATGCGTCCATTCGGGACTGGTCCGAGGACGACGAAGAAGGTGACTGAGTTTGCCTCTCTAGTTGCGAGTAGCGCAATCCAATTTTCCTTTCCGTTTCTCAACTCCTTTTTCTCCTCTACTCTGCACATGACCCCGAGGCGGACGAGGAAGACGAGGACGTCCTCGACATCGATCCTGTTGCTGTGGCTGCTCCCACTACTCGGAAGAGAGCGGGTAGCGGTGCCCAAGAGCCTGCTGCCAAGAAGCCCAAGAAGGCCGAGAAGAAGAAGAAGGTCTCCAGCAGAAGGCAACTCCCCACCCGCAAGGGGTAAGTAATTTTTCCTCTAAATTACATTCTGCTGTTGCTTCTCGGTGTTCCCTTCCCTTCCTCTTTTTCTGAACTCCCCTTCTCTTTCAGCGATCCTTTGGATGCCGATGCTGCTGCGGCTCCCGCCACCTCCAAGAGAAAATCAGCCATCGACCTCGAGGCGCTCATTGATCTTTCCGAGGATGAGGATGAGCCAGCAGCACGGGATAGGACGCGTGCGCCCTCTCCCGTGAAGGCAGAAGAAGAAGATGCCAATGTCGAGGACACGGGCGCTGGTGCCCAAGACATGAACCAGGAGCAGCAGGCCCGCGCAGAGCATAGCGCGCAGGATGCTGCTCACGACGAAACACCCTCTTTTCCCCCAGCTGCCTCAGCTGGGGAGAATATCGAACAAGATGCCGAGCACCGAGACCATGCCGCCCTTGAGGGGCAAGACGAGAACCTGGAGCAGCCGGAAGACGAGGCTGCTGTTCAAGACGACCCCGCGGCCCAGCCGCGGGTAGAAGAAGCAGAAGATGTACGACCCGAGCCCGCTGCCGAGCAGCGGGTTGAGACGACCGCGGTGGAGCAAAACCTGCAGGTCCAAGCGTAGCTAGGCGCTGCGCCGGGTAGCCGGCCCCCTGTGCCGCCTACCCAGCAGGCTACTCCACCTAGTGCACCAAGCCCTCCACGACCACCGAAGAAGACCAAGACTGCACCAAGCCCTCCAGCTAAGCAGAGCACACAGAAGACCGCGCCGAGCCCTCCTCCCAAGCAAGGCACTAAGAAGACTGCTTCTCAGACGGATGCTGCCGGCAAGAAGGTCGTCCAGTCTGACGCCCTAGTTCGCAGGAATCCACCGTGCAACGCTGCGCAGGATTCTGCTATGATGCCGCCGCCGAAGTCAACCGGGAAGCCTGCCGCGAAGAGCGCGCATCTTACACTTGGCGCTCCTGGCAGTTCTGCTGGCGCAGGCGAAGGATCGAGCGCTCCTCAGCCGGAACCCAGCTTCCTGCCCTACATGCTGCAGATGGCCAAGCAGCACGGTATTGAGCTGACCAAGGGCGAGCAGCGGATTGCCCTTACGAAGGGCATCCAGGCTAAGGCGGTGGACGCCAAGTTGCCGGAGAAGAAGAAAACCCTTGCGTTCTACTCACGCGAGGCCCAAATGACTGAGGTGCAATCCGAGGGGCTCCAGCATATGATTGACCGAGTAGGCTTCATCGACCAGGTGTGGGAAAGCTCCGCCCACGGCAACAAGACTTAAGATGGCACGACCGTGGGCTCGCTGGACCATTGGCGTATTGACCGGAACAAGGCTCACATGGGCTACAATCCCATGACCATTGCCTCCAACACCAGCACGCTGGCCGCGAAGCTGTTCGTTCACCGCAAAGCCGCTGAAGACATCGAGCAGACATATGATGTAAGTTTCTTTTGTTTGTGCCGAGTTGCGATTTTTGTTCTCTTCTATTCTTCTTTTTCTCCTTAGCCACTACCCAGTCCCCGAGATTCGGGCCGAGTAGACGAGTACTCAACCCAGTTGCCGTCTTCTCGGGCCAAATCTTCAAAAAACTGTCTAACTCCTTTCCTTTCTTCTTCACAGAATAGCCTCATGAAGAGGACAAACCTGTTCCGGTGGCTGCTCTGGAATCATAGCATCGCCAGGAGACGCCTCGAGGCCCTAGAAAAGGAGCGCAAGAGTGACGCCGAAACGGAGCAAGCTGCCGTGGATCGTGCCCTCCAAATTTCGGAAATTGAGAGTAAGCTTCTAGCTACTCGGTTAATGCGTTTTGTGTTTACGCCCGCGTTTGCTCTTTGCTCTAACTCCTTCTACTCTGCAGGCAAATTTCGGGCGATGGCGGAGGAGCACGAACATTGCCATGTCTTTGTTGCCTCCGCCGAAAGCAAAATCAAGGAGTTGGAAGGTGAATTGCCATCTGCTCTGCTTGTTTTTCTCCTTTTCCTCTGTTACTCTGCTCATCGTGCTATTCTTTCCGCAGAAGAGAACAAGAAGTTCCGGGAAGAGCATCTCAACTGTCTGATGCCTGCCGAGGTGCAGCAGCAGGTTGCCACCCGAGAAGCAGAGCTGAAGAAAGAACGCGACGCAGAGCGCGCCGAGTTCGAACAGATGCAGGTCAAGCTGAAAGACACTCTCCAGGATGCGCTAAACCAAGCCGCCGAGAAGGACCGAGTCAAGGCAGCAGCCAAAGCTAAGGAGAAGGCCCTCGAGTTGGAAAACGAGGTGTTGAAGAAAAGCAACGCGCACCTCATGCTCCAGCTGGCCAATGCGCGTAAAATCGAAGACAGGCATGTCTCCGATAAGGAAACTTGGAAGAACAAGCTGCACGTGCTACTTATTGACCTCAACAGTAAGTTTTTGCTTCTCTGTACTTGGCTGCTTCCTTCTTTTCTTTCCTACTCGACTTCATTTCCGCTTTGTTTCCATTTCTGACTCTTTCTGATAGCTTTCTAAGATATCTTCCCTGGTCTCTGCGCGGTTAGCACGCCTGCTTTGGCCAAAGCTCAAGAAAGCCGAGCTGAGAAAGGATTGCCCGTGAACACCAAGTCTACGATCGAGGACAATCTCACGAGCATCCAGTCACAGCTCCGTCAGCTTAGGGGCCTTGGCACCAGCCTGGTGTCCACAGCCTTCAAGCTACACGATCTGTTCTGGCCTCGTGAGTCTGCGCCAAAGACTATCCGCGCGCTCGCCGATAAGCTCGACGGTGCAAAGGCCGAGCTGAAGAAATGGCATGCGTCCGCAGCTCGGGCAGGCGCCGATATGCTACCTCTCTTCATATGCAGCTGGTATGAGAACCTGAACCTCGACACCATCCTTGAGATGCGCCAGGACTCGAAGTGGTACTCCGATTCCAACTGCGTGGCTCGCCGCAAGGCAGTCGCGTACGAGATCGCCTCCTACGCGGACACTGCCCTCTTCATCGACGGTCCCACCGAGCCTGACACCGAGGTGGAAAGCGAGGGTGAAGACGAGGATGAAGACGAGGACACCGAGTCGGAGGACTACAGTATCTTCTAAAACACTGGTGCCGAGGAGGGATCCGGGAAGGGGAAGGGCAAGGCTGTTGCGGATAGCGACGAGGGGCCGGAAGCCGAGAGCCAAGATGCCACCATCACCACCGAGATGGTGATCCAGGATGCGGCTCCTGAGCTGGGCTCGTCCTCTGGCGTGGCACTTGATGACGCGGCGCTACTCCGCACTCAGTCCGCAGCTTCCACCTCAGCCACCGATCCCATCTCGGTGGCCACTGCCACCTCTGAGCAAGCCACCGCCAACACCGAAGCTGATGCCGCCAACGCCAACCTGGACAACACTGCTACTTCCAACTAGTGATTTCCTGAAAACACTTATGCTCCAAAACTTTTATCAGTTCCCCGAGATGCCGGGTGCATATGTATCAAACAATTATTATTTCCGTTGCTACTCAGTTTTTATTCCAGTTTGATGTTTTAGACTTCAATATTTGAGCAATCTTGGCTCGATGCCGAGTTGCGTTATCATGCAAGTCCCCGAGTTGCATTTTTTATCCTCTCTTCCTTTTTATCTCAGCTCTTACCTGCAACTTGTTGCTTTTTTGGTAGTTGAGTCACAAGAGTTTAAAGTTGGAGTTTCAAATATTTAGCCACTTGAAAACAATCATAGTAACGCTACCCACCATATAGCCGAGAAAAGTTGACGCGAAGCAGTAAAGAAGCTCTACTCGGTTCCTGCACTCCTCTTTTCCTTAGTCATTTTTCTGGTGCTCATTGACCTCTAGCTTGTTCTCTTGCTTGCCATGAAGCCGGGTTTCGGACAGCAGCAGAGTCGAAGAGTTGGCTTTTAGGTTTAAACACCGTACTAAATGTGCTCATGAAATTCTGAGCAGAGCAACCGAGTAGACAAAGGTAAAGCAGAATAGAAACACACAGAGCTAGTTTGGATGAGGGCAGTCCCCGAGTTCAATTTCAGATTGCAGAGTAGGAGTTTAACTCGGATAAGAGAGTACATACACATTTTTGCTCACGAATGAAAGCGACGGAGTAGAGCTGCATTCCAAGGGCGCTTAGATTCCTCCCCAGCTTTATCCGGCCTGTTCTTCTGTGGTGGTTGTACGTCGACAAGATAATAGGCATCATTGTGTAGAGCCTTGCTCACAATGAATGGCCCTTCCCACGGAGGAGATAGCTTGTGCATCCCAGTTGTGCGTTGCACGAGCCTAAGCACCATATCTCCTTCTCGAAAAACCCTTGGGTTCACTTTCCGGCTATGATAACGCCTCAAGTTCTGCTGGTAAACAGCTGATCGTGATAGAGTAAGCTCTCTTGCTTCTTCCAGCAGGTCAACGTCATCTTCTCGAGCTTCTCTCGCCTCCGCCTCAGTGTAGAGGGTTACTCGGGGGGAGTCATGCTCTAGGTCAATTGGCAACACGGCCTCAGCCCCATAAACCAGGAAGAATGGTGTGTAGCCGGTTGACCGGTTAGGGGTAGTCCTTAGACTCCACAACACCGCTGGCAACTCGTCTAACCAACACCCAGGTGTTTTCAGCAGCGGCTCAATCAGCCTTGGCTTTATGCCTGAAAGCACCATGCCATTTGCTCTTTCCACCTGCCCATTGGAGGCGGGATGCGCGACAGACGCGACATCTAGCCGGATGTGCTTATCTCCGCAGAATCTCACCATGGCACCCTTATCAAAATTCGTGCCATTATCCGTGATGATGCTATGCGGGTAGCCGTATCTCAGGATCACATCCTTCAGAAAACTCACAGTTGTGGCTCCATCACACTTCCGAATAGGCTTCACTTCAATCCACTTGGTGAACTTATCAACCATGACCAAGATGTGAGTCATGTTGCCTCTAGCCGGCTTGAAGGGACCAACCATATCGAAACACCAAACAGCGAATGGCCAAGTAATGGGAATGGTTTTCAACTCGGAATTAGGCATGTGGATCTTACTTGCGAATCTCTGGCAGCCGTTGCACTTTCTCACAATATCTTCAGCTTGCTTCAAGGCAGTGAGCCAAAAGAAGCCATGCCGAAAAGCCTTCTTGACCAGAGCCCGAGAGGAGGCGTGATGTCCTCATTCTCCTTGATGTATCTCCACCAGAATTTCTTCTCCTTCTTTCGGTTCCACACAGCGTTGCAGCACGCCAGTGGGACTTCTCTTATGCAGCGCTTCTCTGAAAATGGTGTAGCCCTTGGATCTTCTCTGAATTTGCCTTGCGGTAACCTCATCATCTGGCAGGGTGCCGTCCCTTAAAAAGGATAATATGGGCATAGACCAACTCGGTGTTTCCCGTGTGGGAAACACTGGTTCGTCCAATTCCATCGGAACAGCCACCACTGCATCTTCTTCTGAGTTGGGGTTGATTCTCTGAAGCCCCGAACGGTTTGCAAGGACTTCCTCAATGAATGCGACAGTCCCCGAGTTGAGAGGGGCAGTCCCCGAGTAAGGAGGGGCAGTCCCCGGGTTGCAGGCGCCAGTCCCCGGGATGGAGACTGCAGTCCCCGGGTTATCTGTTGCACCCTCCCAGTCAATCTCCATGGGAACATCTTCTTCGTTAGGCAGAGAAGGAACGAAGATGGACTCCGAGTTGGGGGATGGCTTTCTCAAATGCTCCAAGGCAATCCCAGCCGGAATATATTGCCGAGAAGACCCCAATTTGGACAGCTCATCAGCTGCTTCATTCTCTGCTCGGTGGATATGTTGGAACTCGCAGCCTTCAAAGAATCCCGTCATGGTTTGCACCAGGAAGCGGTATGACGCCATGTTGGCATCCAGAGCATCCCAAGTACCAGAAACTTGCTGCACCACCAGATCCGAGTCGCCATAGCATATGATGCGCTGCACACCAACTTCCTTGGCTACCCGCAAGCCGTGCACCACGGCCTCATACTCTACAACATTGTTGGACGCCTTGAAGTGGATCTGCAGCACATACTTGAGTTGATCTCGCTTGGGTGACGTGAGCACCACGCCAGCACCAAGGCCCTCCTTCACTTTGGAGCCATCAAAGTGCATCTTCCAGTAATTGGTTGCGGGAGAAGGAGGCTCGTACTGCACCTCAGCCCAATCCACCAGAAACTCCGCCAGAATTTGTGACTTGATGGCTTCTCTTCTCGCGTATGCAGGAGCGTACGCGGCCAGCTTGATTGCCCACTTGGCTACTCTGCCACTTGCTTCCTTGTTGCCCATGATATCCGAGATGGGAGCAGAACTCACCACAGTGATAGGATGCTCCTGGAAATAGTGCTTCAGCTTCTTGGCGCCTAGTACACGCCGTAAGTCATCTTCTGGTAGTGCGGGTAGTTCTGCTTGGAGCTGGACAGCACCTCACTGAGATAATATACTGGCCGCTGCACACTCTTGCCTTCTCTTCTCGCTCCACCACAATCACCACACTGACTACTCGATTGGTAGCAGCAATGTATAGCAACATTGGCTCTTTGGGTAGCGGACTAGCCAAGATGGGAGTGCTACCCAGCATTGCCTTCAGCTCATTGAATGCCACATCAGCTTGTGGTGTCCAGACGAACTTGTCGCTTTTCTTCATCAACTGATACAGAGGCAGGGCCTTCTCGCCCATTCTGCCCAAGAAACGACTCAAAGATGCCAAGCAACCAGTGAATTTTTGCACATCCTTCAGGGATCTCGGCAAAGACATGCTCTCAATAGCTTTTATCTTTGAAGGATTGGCCTCAATGCCCGGCTGGATACCAAGAAGCCGAGCAGCTTGCCAGCCGGGACGTCAAAGATGCATTTACTCGGGTTCAGCTTCATCTTATATTTGCGCAAGTTGGCAAAAGTTTCCTCAAGGTCACTAAGCAGAGTATGTGTTTTATTCGTTTTGATGACAATATCATCTATGTACACATGCACATTCTTGCCGAGTTGATCATGCAAGCATTTTTGCATGCATCTCTGATAAGTAGCACCAGCATTCCGCAACCCAAATCACATGACACGATAGCAATAAGCCCCGTACGGGGTAACGAAAGCAATCTTTATTTGATCAGCAGGGTTGAGAGCTATCTGATGAAAACCAGAGTAGGCATCTATGAAAGACAAAAGCTCACAACCAGCAGTGGAATCGATCACCTGATCGATGCGGGGTAGCGGAAAAGGATCCTTGGGGCAGGCCTTGTTCAAGTCGGTGTAGTCGACGCACATGCGCCACGCGGTAGCGGCCTTGGGGTCCTCCTTCTTCTTCTCAACCATGACCGGGTTGGCTAGCCAATCCGGATGCAACACCTCCATGATGAAATTGCTTATTAGCAGCTTGGTGATCTGATCACCGATGGCCTTCCTTCTCTCATCTCCGAAGCGGCGCATAGCCTGCTTCACTGGTTTGGCGTCAGGGCGTACATGTAGCGAGTGCTCAACCAACTCCCTCGGGACACCTGGTAAATCCTCATTGGACCAGGCAAACACGTCCCGATTCTCACGGAGGAAGTAGATGAGCTCGCTTTCCTATTTCTCCTCCAACCCTGAGCCAATGATGGCAACGCGGTCGGGGAACTCAGGGTCGACCTGGACCTTCTTTGTCTCCTGGGATGCCTGGAATGCCATTCCGTACTGGGAACTCGGCATGCCAGGCGCGCCACCTTGCGCAGATTGCGCCATAGCCACCACCTCGTACATCTTCTTCTCGGCAGCAATCACCATGGACTCTGCCAACTGAGAACCAGCAGAGGCACATTCCATAGATTTCTTGTAATCACCAGAGATGGTGATGACTCCATGGGGACCAGGGATCTTCATCTTCAGGTAGGCAGTATGGGTAGAGGCCATGAACTTGCTGAGAGCAGGCCTGCCGAGTAGGGCGTGGTAGGGGCTCTGGTGATCAACTACCTCGAACTGCAGGCTTTCGGTGCGGCAGTTCTCCCTGGTGCCGAATATAACGTCTATCCACACGCGGCCAATTGGAGAACAAGAAACTCCCGGCACAATGCCGTGGAAAGTGGTCTTGCTGGGTAGCAGCATGTTCTCGGCCATACCGAGTTTTGCAAGTGTGTCTCTGTACACAATGTTGATGTTGCTGCCGTTGTCGATCAGCACCTTGCTGAACCTCACGTTCTTCTGAGTACCCAAGAAGGTGGGATCCACCAACAAGGTGTAGCTACCCGGGTTGGGCATCACCCTTGGATGATCAGCTCTGGACCACGTGATCTCTTGGTTGCACCAGTGCAGGTAGTGAGGAATAGCAGGGATCACAACATTGACCTCCATGGCACGCATGTGCTGAGACTGCTTGGCGACAGGCTCAGAGGTGAAGATCATATAGCTCTCGTGATGCTCCTGGTACTGGTTGTAGCCTCCATCGCCATTGTTGTTGTTGTTGTTGTTGCCTTGGTTGTTTTTGTTGCCTCTGTTGTTGTTGCGGGTATAGAAGTTGCGGTTGCGGTCGTTGTTGTTGTTGTTGCGGTAGCCATCGTTGTTGAAGTAGCGGTTGGCTCCTAAAGCCACATGCTTCACGTTCTCTCTTCTCGGGAATGCTGGAGGCCTGGCAGCGGGTGCGCGAGCAGGCTGCGCATTGGCATTCGCGGTTGGAAGAGGAGGAGGAGGAGGCAGGCCCTCGTTCTTGATCTCTTCCCACCAACTGCATTGCCGAGTAGTGTGGTTGGCGGGTCTAGCAGGATGCCGAGTATGGAAACTGCATGGGCCATCCTTCATGTCCTTGAAGACAAAGTTCTGAACAGGACCCGAGTTGCCGCTACCCTGCTGGGGAGCATTGTATGGCTTCTTGATGCCTTGCCCCTGATTCTGGTTCTGCCCGTACTGGGCTCCAGCAGTTTTTGGCCTCTGGCTACTCCCAGCTCCGATAGCCACAGCATTTACTTCCTCAGGATCGTAGCTGGTATCAATCCGGTCACCTCTGCGCTTGTTGCGGAACTCATTGGCTTGTTGTTGTTGTAGTTCCTTCTCGGCTCAGCAGCATCAAATAGAGGCTGAGTTGAGTCGCCGAGTGCGTACTGATCCGCAATCCAGATGGTCTCAGCGAGAGTACTCGGCATCTCTCTCTGCAGCCTTTGCCACAACATGCTGCCATGCCTCCAGCCCTGCGCAAACCAAGTGATGGCCTGGGCCTCATTCACACCTTCACAGGTGTTCCTCAGAGTACTCCACCGAGTAAGATACTCTCGGTCTGTCTCCTCTTCCCGCTGCCTGCAAGCGGATAGCTGCTGTGGCCTATTCGGCCTCTGGTATGTGCTGGTGAAGTTGCTGACAAAGGCTTCCGCAAAGTCGAGCCAGCAGTTGATGTTGTGCTTGGGCAGGTTGTTGAGCCAAGTTCTTGCTGGTCCTTCTAGCATCTGCGGGATGTACCGCATGGCCCATCTCTGGTTGCCGCCTGCAATGTGCACGGCTGTGACATAGTCATTAAGCCAATCTTCCGGCTTGGTGCTGCCGTTGTAGCACTTGGTCCCCCTGGCGAGCTGGAACTGCTTCACGGATGGCTCGGTCATGATGCGTGGACCAAAGCATTCTGGGCCAGGCGGCCCCTTGCTCTCGAGTTGCGCGGACCGATTAATCCGATCCAGCTTGTACCTGGCATCACTGGGCTCCAGCACACGCTCACCCACTCGATCCGTGATATCATAGCCAGCCAACCCCATAGCCGAGTAGCCATCATCATATCTGTCCACCTGCACGACTTCAGGTCGCTCGACCGGGTTGGCGGCTGGCGCGATCGCACTCGGTTGTGGTCTCTGCCGAGTGGGCTGAGCAACCTGATGATGAGAAGGGCCTGGGCGATCTCCATCTCGCGTCTGGCTATGAGCTTTATGGGCTTGATAGCCTGCTCCTGCAGCGTTGTGTTTTTTACCGGACTGTCGCGGCACAGCGTGCTGTTTCGCGGCGACAGCCGGGTCGTACACCTGCATCTGCCTGTCTCTGCCAGAGTGACCACTTCGGTCTCTCTCCCGGCTGGGATGCGGCGATGAGGCCTGGTCGTTAGATCTGGCCACGTGCGAATGCACCACCTGAGAAGCTCCAGCACCCGGATTGGCTTTCCGGAACTCCTCGTTCTGCCTAGCAGCCTCTAGCACTAGCTCATTGAGCCTATCCTGCTGTCTAACGCGCGCGTCGCCAGCAAGATGCGGCAACTCAGCAGCTACAGCCTCAGCAGCTCTAAGGGTTTTGGCGGGAGTGCTGTATTTTGGTCTGGTGGTAGCGGTGTTTTGGCTATCAGCTTGGCCAGCAGTCTCGCCAACTGCTGCCATCTCGGTGCCTAGGTTGCGACGAGTAGTGCCTGCCTTGGCTGGCCTCCTAACCACCGGCGTAAAGCCGTGAGCCCTGTTGTACTCGTTCTCGTCCAGGTTAAGCTCGAGCCTAACCTTTTCCAACTCCACCTGCTCGACGTGCAGCGCCTAGCGCTGCTGGTCGAGCTGCGCCCACATGGTCATGAGCTCGAGCTCGGTGGGAGGCGGCATACCTACTCGCACGGCGGATGCCGGTATCGTTGATGTAGTGGAAGGAGGGATGTAGCCCGGGATGTTTTAGGGCAGCTCATAGGGCTTGTGCGTCCTGGTAGACTCGCTCGGGCCAGCGGCCTCCTCGACGACTGCCGCAGCTGCGGCTGCGCCCTTCCCGGCAGCGATAGCCGGGCCGGTCATCAGCACTTCCACGCTGTTCGCAGAACAGCCAGTTGGCTTTCCGCGAGCAGCGATGACAGCAGGGGGATCTTCCGCGATGTGCACCTGCTCGGGATACTTGCGAACGATGGTGGTGGCGACGTAGACGAGGTGCGAGCCGAAGGAGAGCACCGAGCCGCCTTCCGGCACGGCCCTGCCGCCGAAATCGCCGGCGTTGTCGGTGACGAAGTCGAAGGAGCCGAATCTGTGGACAAGGCCACAGACCACGCGCTCGCCAGTAGCAGAAATGGTTCCCGTCCGAACGTGAACTCCAGCCAGCGCCGCTGGTAGCCCCACGGTGGGCGCCAACTGTCGTGGTGGTATCACGGCAGATGCCATAGGATGGCTAATTGTTTGGGGTCGATGGACGCTGGAGGTGCTCGGGGAGGGATCACGCGGCGAGTAGCCGCGTGTGTGATGAGTCAAGCACTGCAAACAACAAGATCTACCCAGGTTCAGGACCCTCGTGTGGAGGTAAAACCCCTACTCCTGTCTTTCTCTCTTTATATGTGTGTGTCACCGAGTAGCCACGGTACAGTTTTGGCCTATAGCCGAGTAGCCACTCTTCTCTCTATGTGATGTGTATGCTAAGTGTTCCCTCCAAGGCTGCGACCTAACGTTCTCACGTCCCCCGCGCAGGAGGGGGCAGGACACCTTATATACTGGTGCCCAGCCGAATACATCCAAGATTGAAAGTACAGACAAGTGTCGACATAGTGTACACTCTGCACCCTTCCGGCTTCTCGCTGACAACTTTGGCTTCCTAGTTTGTCTTGTGTACAAAGTCGTTGTGCAAAACCAAGTCCGTGTCCTGTTACCACTGTCACGGCAGCAGTGTAGGCCCCCTAACCTGCGCCGCCCTGCTGACACCCTGGCGCGGATAAGCACGCGCTCTGCAGATGAACAGTGCGCCAGTACGGACCCAGGATACGCGGGATCCTGTGTCAGAACGGCTCCTTTGACTTCTGGCCCGAGTAGAAACTCACCTCCTCTACTCAGACCACGTCCTCTACTCGGAAGGGTGTAACTTCTCTGATTCTTCCTTCTGGCCATTAGCAGGTACGGCCGGATAGCAGTCAACTGGGTAACGAGTACCAGGTAGCCAGCTACTCAGCCAAACCTCTCCTTTGATCTTGCCTTTAGTACTTACTTTACCCCTACTCGGGGGTAACCCCCCGACACTCCTCACGTCAAGGCTGATTGCCTTTTCGGATATTCCTTTACCGTCTATTTTATTTCATTAAGGAAACACATACATATATGCACACAAACTCATCTATGTGACATATCTAAATTTGTGTATCAACAATAAGTACAATCCAAC
This sequence comes from Alopecurus myosuroides, assembly GCA_028641055.1. NCBI lineage: Eukaryota > Viridiplantae > Streptophyta > Magnoliopsida > Poales > Poaceae > Alopecurus > Alopecurus myosuroides. The sequence goes on from CM054059.1 coordinate 237,093,651, forward strand.
CTATTGTCATGTTGTGCTTCTAGCACTGAGTACAACTCACTGTAGATGTCGTGCATGCATTTCCGACAGAGAGATTTGTTTTATGGTGGACATATGAATTTTTTGACGGAAAAACTGTTGCATTCTACCGCATATACTTACAGTCATTAGGGTTTTAGTAACAAAATTTAGATTAATCTATCTATCCTTGAATAAAAGAGGATATATGTCTTCCTTGTGTATTTGATCCAACAAAGCTCCTCACTGAATAAAGCTCGACGTCTGTAAATATAAGCAAACCTAGTAGTGTTTTGAAAGCTCAAATCGTTCCTGGTCTTCTAGAAGGCCCAAGCACCCAAGATGATGAGATCCATGAAAAAAGGCCTTCTCAACTTATATATAAGGCGGCTTCTTTTCACGGTCTTTGATGTAGATACCAAATTATATGGATAATGTATAAATAGTATTGTTGCATTTGTATTGCAAAATTTATTTTATTTCATATATATTTGTACTATTTTTTTTGTTATAAATGCAAATCTTCAAATTTGTAAGTTGTTGACTATTAAAAATTAATAAGGGCATATTATATTATATTTTTGGACGGAAGAATCACCCACCTTCCATTAATTACTCAATATGATGAATAACAATACACTACTGAAAAACTAGCCCTTGCTGATTTGGCCATTTGCATAGAGCCAAAAGGCGGATCACTCCACAAGGCGTCCGTACGCCCCGGGTAGCGCAGAAAGCACTCAGCAAGAAAAAAAATACACGGCAAGCTCCATATATACTGACTACCAAATAGGGTCCTGGTTTCTAAATATGACGAGGACCGGGTTATGACTATTGGTTTCTAAATATTAGTGTACGATCACATTCATACACCACCACTGTCTTATCAAAAAAATTCATATATTTACATATAAAATTACCTTTTGGGTAAGAGTTCTGCATCAAAATGTACACTTCACCTCAACATATATTTAGATAAAATATACAACACTTATGAAATGACACAAAAAGAATTCAAATATCACCTCGAGACAAGCACCATCTGTGGTGATAAAACTCGTTCTATTCCTATTCTATCTAGTTGTCTAGCTATTTAGGAAAATATCTTCATAATTTGTAGCCGAGACGGTAGGTCGTTCTCCAACAATGGCAAGTATTCACGCTTTTGCCTATGCATTCCCTTCATCTGCAAGTTAAAGACGAAGTGTGCGTCATTATAATGCTGCCCACCTACCTCCAGCGGCACAACGCCGCTGGTCCTCTTACCCGATCCCACGAACTCAATAGGTGCATCACTACCACCGGCGATATTAGGGTTCAACGACCGCAGCTTCTCCTTCATTTCAATCATAGTATGCAGCGACCAACCACTACCACCTACAGCTGAGACCGGGAGCAGTAGCCACACGGAAAATGTGAACCCTTCAATGGCGAGTGGTTTCAGCCGTTCTCCGTCCGACAACATCACTAAGTGGACCTAATTGAGATTGCCATGTGTGGACGGGAGCTCCATCGAGCCCATCTTCCCTGTTCTTGAGTCATAGCTTAGGATTTCCTTGTCAATATACGATGCCAGCCAGTCGAGAACGCCGCCACCGAGGACATCGGGGTCACAATTTTGTCTGAGAAAGCACTGTGGGTAATTGTTGTCACTCACATACATGACCAACCCCCATGTCCCACATGATGAGGCGGTCTGCACTTTGATGCTACGTGTGTAGAGTTCGGCGACAAGGAGTAGGAAGGGGCAGTCGATGCCATCGGCAGTGGTGAGTAAGACATACTTATTGAACAAGTCATCGGTACACTTGATATCTGGAGAATGGGAGAGAAAGGTGCATGAGCCGCTCATAGGATCGTACACGCACATGTCAGAGCAACGATTAGCCTTCGGTAGGTTCTTTACGTTTCGGCGGAGAAGGGAGACTAAGCCCCGACGGGATGTCTTTGGTCTGTATTTGTCAAGGAGGCTCGGGGCCTTGCGTGACATGTAGCTCCATAGGTGGTCTTCGCAGAAGGATGCAACAACTGTCGTTGGCGGGTAGACCAGGATTGGGGGGACGTGTAGCCGTTGGTGCGGAGATATGCAAGGATGCACGGATACTTGGTTAATGATGCAGCGAATGAAAGATGGGCCGAGGATCTCACGGCGGAGGAGCTTTCAGGAGGCAGTGTTGTGCACAAGGGTGCGGGGGTCTGAAAGAGGGACGGCCTCAAGCATGAGATCCGTCGGCAGCGGCCACACTACCAAAGTCTCCAGGGCCGCTCTTCTGTTCTTCCGTCGCCGTTTCGTCCGTGCAGCCATGGTGCCCGGTCACCATACAACGTTAGGCTTGATTTGGGAAGAGATCGATCTCCCGGTCTATCTTCTCTTCGTGATATTTGCAAAGAATAAAAACTAAGGTTGAGTCTAGCAGCACATAAGAAACGATGGATGTCGGACTCAATACTCGTTCTCGCTAATCTGGTACATATGATGGGTAGCACAAAACTGGTCTTCTGCATTCTCAGCCTAAAATTCAACGTGGTAACAATGCCCTTAAGATAAAACACATTTAAGGCCTTGTTTGGTTGAATTCACTTTCTGTGGAATTGCTTCTGCTGATGGGTCATGACTTCATCGATACCTAAACAAAGCCCAAGGCTACTGAAATCAGGGCAAGACACAACATTAGTAGATGATGATTTATTCGGCTAGAAGCCAAGAACATTGGCAATCATCTGATAAGATAGTGATGCAAATTATCTAAAAAAATTATCATATACTGATACCCGCTAAGATCAAAATGCAAAGTTGATGTTATAGTTAATTCAATGTATTGCTGAAGTTCAAGCATCCGCTAAGATCAAAATATCATCTGGAAGAAAACATATGGGGCAGCGACATTGCTAAGTGAGTCTAATACAGACCAAGGCAATTAAAGATTCTTATTATGAAGACTGAAGGTGCAGATTACACAATGATCTTAGTGAAAAAGATATGAAAGGATGTGATCTAACTGACAATTGTTGCTACCAAGTCTCGGAAGTCTATCCCCTAAATCACGGAAATGACAAAACTGTGAGCTACCAAAATTGTAAGCTACCAAAATTGCTGGACCAAACCATTAGATACTTGAAACAACTTGAAAGGTGATATGTCAAAAAAAATATTTATTTGAAACCTGAAATTTGAGCACATGCATGAGTGTTGAAATGCACCATATATGTTCAAAGGATGAATAAGGTAGGCATGTGAGACATTTTTACTTTCCACAAGTATTGAAGAGTAATGTGTTTACCATAGAAAAAGCTTCCGATGGACCTAATAATCCGTTTCAACTTAAAATCCATACATAAGGAGAAGTGATGCTTATGTGACTATTGCCCTGTACCGTTCACGTCAATAATCTTTCTAGCTAAATTATATATGTTCTGCACTATTTAAATAATACAGAAGATGTTGTACCTTATTTAGCTCTAGCATCAGCTGTAAAATGATAATATTTGATAATACACACGATCTTGCAGTTAAATTGTATCTTAAAACAATCCTCGATGTTCTCGGTACTGACAGAATACACATCAAGTGACTCTGAAGAGATAGTCCTAGCTTAATTTAGACTAAATATCAAGTGACCTTGATCAACTGGGTTCCCAACATAGACAACTACAGATGTATTGGAAAGTAAATCCTCACTGGCCGATATGATCAGCCTATCAATTTCAAGAATTTATATGATGTGGTGTGGCGTGAAATAAACTATTTATATGCAAGAACATGGACAAATATGACCAAATAATTCTAAAGGAAGTTCTAGATAAAAAATTTCATAAACTTTACAGAAAGCTATCATGGCTCTGAGATACTGCCTTTTTTTTTTGCAAGAACAACCAAGACAATCTTTGGCTATAAACGTTCTCTGGATACGTGCTCGATCAAGCCTCAAGCTCAAAACCATGATAACTCGGTTGTGTCTCTTAATACATCAATGTGAGTTGGTGTATAGATAAGAAAGACCATGTCTAGAAAACCCTGAACAAAATCTTTTCTTTATCACTAAATATGCTCTAATAATGTTTATTCTAGCTAATGATACTCCCTGTGTATTCCTCTCCTATAGCAAGCGAAAAAGGGAAAAGCTACAAAGAAGAACATGGCATTGTGTACTCTTGTACCTAATTTTTAGCTCACAGTTTGAATACTAAATTGGTACATATTTGACCTAATTTTAAATCCTAGTTACCATGCAGCAGATTCCACAACGATCTAGTACTAATTAGTACTTGTGTGGCCATCACTAAGAGATGCCAGGCTAGTTAGCAGGAATCTATTCAACGAACAAAGACCTTAATCAGGCACATAAAACAGGCCGCTGAGTACATTTAGATTTTTAGGTGGATTTATTCCAAATGATTTGAAAGCCATAGTAAAAGGTAAATCTCTGTTCAACTGCATATTCATAGGCAATAAAGGTCAATTAGATAATCTTCATTATAGTACCTTGAACAATTGTGTCCATCCATGATAACAAAGCACGATATAAAACCAAAACGGCCAAAGCTACCCTTTTTCTGCCTAGCAAACCAGCACAAAATACAGTTACGATACAAGCTTACAATACTCTTAGTCATATAATATAACAGAATCATAACGATTAATTATTATTGAGAAGTATCAGCCGAAGTAAAGATTGGTGGTAGTCTCTTCTGGAAGGAAAATATGTGCCAACAATTACATATACTGAACTAACCTTTCAGGTTGAAGATGGAGGCTCACCGGCCATTAATCCAAACAAGAAGGGGAGTAAGGAGGAATGGAGTTGGATGAGCACACGTTCCTGGAGGATCTCTTCTCGATGAGGAGGGAAGCCGCGTCGCCGGGGAGTGCAATGCCAATGGGGGACTTCTTCTCCCCAATTTCTTGCTATGGAGGCGGCACCGCGGGAACGGAGGAGCTCCCATGGCGGACTGCTTCCAAGAGCGAGACCAGCCCACCGTCAGCGTCCTGCCCACCTTCACGGCCTCCTACGAACCAACCACAAACGGACTATCAGCAGCAGCATCATGAGCATGCGGCGGGGTTGGACTGCCTCAGCTAGGTCTACGGCGGCGGCGGCGACGACAGCGGCCCTTTCAGTGCCGTCGGGCATCGGTGCGAGATGGGTTCCTGGACGCCATGGAGCCCAAGCACAGGCGGCGAAGGCCAGCCTCGGCCACTGTAAGGTGGATCTCGGGCTGGGGACAGCGGCAATATGCGTGAGGGGCATGGAAAGGTTGGAGATGGGGCATTGGGGGCCAACTTTTGCAACTGAACCGACGGTCGGTTACTGACCTTGGGCTTTTTTTACAGCTCCGGTGCCAGGTTTGGGTGGGTGCCACTTTTTAATTGGATCTTGAACGGAACAACCTGATGCCTCGAATAGCCCCACGATTAGATCTTTTAGAGGATTCCCTTCGTCTCCAAGTTAATGACGAAGAGTGCATCATTATAATACTACCCACCTACCTCCAGCAACACAATGTCGCTGGTCCTCTTACCAGAGCCCACAAACTCAATAGGTGCATCGGTACTACCCATGCTCTCAGGGTCCAGTGACCGCAACTTCTCCTCCATGTCAATCACAGTATGCAGCAACCAACCGCTACCACCTACACCTAAGAATGGGACCTATAGCCACACAGAAATCGTGAACACTTCAATGGAGAGTAGTTTCAATCACCAAGTGGAGCTGGTTCAGATTGCCATTGGACAGGAGCTCCATCGAGCCCGTCTTTCCTGTTCTTATATTAAGTCATAGCTTAGGATTTTCTTGTCAATATACAACGCCAGCCAGTGGAGAACGCCGCCATGGAGGACAGCGGGGTCACAATTTTATTTTTTGATAAAGCACCATGGATAATTGTTGTCGCTCACATACGTGACCATCCCCCATGTCCTACATGATGAGGCGGTTTGCACTCTGATGCTACGTGTGTAGAGTTGGGAGACAAGGAGTAGTAAGGGGCAACTAATACCATCGTCAGCGGTGAGCAAGACATACTTATTGAACAAGACATGTCTCTTACCCTTCTAGCCATATCTCTACGTGTTTAGAGTTGGGCGACAAGGAGATGTTGGAAGCAACCCACTACTTTCTTGTTTACATGCTTACATTAGTTATCTACTAGTGCATCTTTTCTTATCCTTCTAGTTTATGAAAATTCATGGTGGGTATTAAGATAGATAAGTTGTAAACTTTACTCCATTTGAATTAACTATTCAATTATATTGTTGCACATTTTCTTTTCCTTGATCGATATCACACACACATTATTGTTGTTTTGGAAAACCGTTATGCATGTGCTTCTCATTTATATTGTAGTACATTTTCTTTTACTTATGTCAATGCAGTTGATGACTATCGTTTCTCTGTTCGTCAATGCAGATGCTGAGCAAAATGTTTGGAGTCTGGACGAGGCAACCGAGATGCTTACTGTCAGAAACCAAAAGGCGCCGACGAACCAGAAGCTTGATGCAAGCAAACCATAGTGTTTAACTGAATGCATTTTCTACCTGGAGCACTGATGTCCTCCGTTCGTTGCACCCCTTACCTTTTCTAATCTTAAGACACCTATTAATCATATATGGTAGCATGATACTGTGCAACTAGATTGTTTTTTGGATTGAAAGAAATTCCAGCCAGTACACAATATATATGTCTGCGATCATCTTCTGGTTTGATGGTCACTGGCCTTTCTTGTTCAATGTTGTTATTGATAACTTGGATTTGAGATAGATTTGCATGACATGACGACAGTTCACTTGGGCAAATAGTCTTCCGGAGGCTACTTACGAAAAACTAGACCGCGTGCTAGTGAGTACTCATTGGGAAGATAAGTTTCCATTGGTAACGGTACGTGCTCTTGAGCGTATTGAGGCTTTGTCGGACCATGCCCCCTCCTGCTTTCCACTGGCACAACGAAACCACATTCACAACCGCAATTCAAGTTTGAACTTGTCCGGTTATTACGTGATGGTTTTGATAAGCTAGTTAAGAGAGTGTGGTGCAAACCTGTCGTAGGTGATAACCCAATCCGGAGATGAAATAATAAAATGTGCAATGTGCATAAATATCTCCGTCGATGGGCTAGACACACGACTGGAATGCTCAAAAAAGAGAAAGAGCATCTTTGTTCCATTATTGATGAGTTGGATCGGATCGCTGAGACTAGGTTGCTATCTATGCAAGAGATTAAACTTAAAAGTCAATCAAACGCAAAAGTAGCACAAATGCTGCGAGAAGAGGAACTCAAATGGTATCAGAGATCTAAGGCACAAATTCATTCTTGAAGGAGACTCGAATACTCGTTATTTCCATAATGTCGCCAATGGCATACACCGGAAAAAACTGATTCACTCTCTCCATCAGGATGAAGGGCTGAATTGGGCTTCTGAAGTAAGTACTAGTACTATGAACGAGACCCGCACAGATGATATTCCCCAAGTTTCCAATGGGGAAAACGTTTTTCTTAATGCCCCCTTCTCGGAAGAGGAGATAAAGAAAGTGATATTTTAAATGGAGCATAATAAGGCACCTGGCCCAGATGGTTGTCCGATAGAGTTTTACCAACATTTTTGGGAGGTCATTAAGGATGACCTCATCGAGATGTTTGGTTGCTTACAGAGTGGACACCTAGAGTTGTATCGTCTTAATTTTGGGGAAGTCGTTTTGTTACCTAAGGTTTTGGAGGCAGAAAGGATACAACAGTATAGACCAATCTGCCTTCTCAACGTTTGTTTCAAAATCTTTACAAAAGTTGCAACCATTAGGTTGAATTCGGTGGCAGATCATGTGGTAAAACCTATGCAGACTGCATTTATGCAGGGTAGGAATATCCTTGATGGGGTCGTGATTCTACACAAAACCGTACATGAGATGCATTCGAAAAAACAAAATGGTGTAATTCTTAAAATAGACTTTTAAAAGGATTACGATAAGGTGAACTGGGAGTTTCTCTAGCAAACTCTGAGAATGAAAGGATTTTTAGAAGAGTGGTGTGCTCTAGTTCGCAGTTTTGTGGTTGGAGGTAGTGTGGCTATCAAAGTCAATGACGATGTTGGCCGATACTTCCAAACCAAGAAAGGCTTAAGGCAAGGTGATCCGCTTTCGCCCATATTGTTTAATATTGTGGTAGACATGTTAGCGATCATGATTGAAAGAACTAAGGAAAGCGGCCAAATTGAGGGAGTAATTCCACATCTTGTCGATGGGGGATTGTCTATTCTTCAGTATGCAGATGATACGATTCTTTTTATGGAACATGATTTGGAGAAAGCGTCGAACCTGAAACTAATTCTTTCGGTGTTCGAGCAACTATCCGGATTAAAAGTTAATTTCCATAAAAGTGAATTGTTCTGCTTTGGCGAGGCCCGGGATGCTGTTGCACAGTATGCCGAGCTATTCGGATGCGAGCAAGGTCAATTTCGTATTAAGTATTTGGGAATACCAATATATTACAGGAGGTTGACGAATGCAGAATGGTGCCAAGTTGAAGAACGTTTGCAGAAAAGGCTCGCTAGTTGGAAAGGGAAATTATTGTCACTTGGTGGAAGACTGGTACTCATTAACTCAGTACTATCTAATATGGTACTATATATGATATTATTCTTTCATTTACCTAAAGGAGTCTTGAAAAAAAAATGGATATTTCCGATCAAGATTTTTTTGGCAGGGTGACTGCGAGAAAAAGAAATATCGGCTGGCCAGATGGGACGTAGTTTGTCGCCCAAGAGACCAGGGGGCTAGGTATTAATGAACAAGTCAAGAACTCAGCCATACTTGGTAAATGGATGTTAAAACTATTAACCGAAGATGGCGTTTGACAAACCCTCCTTAAACGAAAATACATAGGTTCCAAAGCAGTCTCACGGGTTATGTGAAAACCTAGTGATTCACACTTTTGGGCTGGACTAATGGCGAACAAAATTTCGTCTTTTCTCTATGGGGTATTTAAGATTAAGGATGGATCGCATATACGGTTCTGTGAGGACAAGTGGTTAGGTAATACCACACTCAGAGAACAGTATCCAGCATTATACACTATAGCACGACATAAGGATGATACGCTGGCTACGGTCATGCAAACATCACCTCCTAATGTGACGTTCAGACGAGATCTAATCGGGCCACATCTTGCTTCTTGGCAGGCCCTGGTTAATAGGTTAATTAAGGTTACTCTAACACCAGACACTAATGAGTTTCGTTGGAAAATCACTAAGAACGGAATGTTCTCGGTGGATTCCATGTATAGGGCTATGATCCAATCAGACATACGAGACGATATTTAAAAAAATGAATGGCGTATGAAACTACCGCTAAAGATTAAGGTCTTTGCGTGGTATCTTCGTAAAGGGGTCATACTTATAAAGGATAATCTTGTCAAACGTAATTGGCATGGGAGTTTAAAGTGTGTTTCTTGTTGAGATATTAGCACCCTACATACATGAACTTGTTAGATGGGAGCAAATACATATAAAAACTTGCAAAAGTGCACTAACTCATACACGAACTTGCGAGGTGGGAGCAAAAACGTACAAAACTGTCCTAATGACGCCACATAAGCTGCCACGTCGGTTCTTTTTTGCTGAAAACCCCCTGCGAATTTTTGACGCTCACGAATTGGTTATAGGAGGAGAATTATATGCCAGGTGCCCCGTTTTCTTGCATATTTATGTGCAACTCCCTGGCAGTTATTAAGTGCAAGCAACTCGAAAGAGACGGAAGTACACCGTCCTGCCTTGCCCGTCCGTCAGCCTACCGTCGTCGAGCACCTGGAGGTGCGCCTTCTCCACCTCGTCGAACAGGATCACATTGTACGGCCTCCTCCGAACCTGCTCTGTCAGTTGCCCACTTCCTTGTGTCCAACATAGCTGCATTCAGCACCCAAATCCAATCTTTGTTTAATGCAGTTAAAATTGCAGAGGTGGGCATCTGAACATCAGTGAGCGATTAGTGAGTGTATTTACCCAGGTGGGGCTCCAATGAGGCGAGCGATGGAGTGCTGCTCCATGTACTCTGACATGTCGATGCGCACCAGCAGGTTCTTGTCGTCGAACAACTGCTCGGCGAGGGCCTTGGTGAGCTCGGTCTTGCCCACGCCGGTCGGGCCCAGGAACAGGAACGAGCCGGTCGGCTGCTACGGCCGGCCAAGCCCAGCCCTGGATCTGAGCACCGCCTCGGCGACGGCGTTCACGGCCTCGGTCTGCCCGACCCCCGTATTGTGCAGCATGTCGGCAATTCCGACGAGCCTCTCCTTGTCGTTCTGCCCGAGCCGGGTCACCGGTCCAGCGGCTGACCACTCGTCTGCTCGGGGCCGACGGTCTCTGTCAGCATCAGGTTCTCCCCTGTCTCGCCCACTAGCCTGGCGATGACGGCGTCGATCTCCTGCAGCGCGCCGTACTTGAGGTCGGCGACGCGGGCGAGGTCCATGCGCCGCTTGGCCTCCTGCAGCGTGGACTGCAGCTCCTCGCGACGCCGCTCCAGCTGCACCCGCATGTTCGCGCATGCCTCGTTCACCAGGTCGATGGCCTTGTCCGGCAGGTGCCGGCCCATGATGTACCTCGCCGAGAGATGCGCGGCCACGACGATGGCGCTGTCCTGGATGCGCACGCTGTGGTGCCCCTCGTATTTCTCCTTGAGCCCTCGCAGGGTGCTGATGGTGTCAGCAACGCTCGGCTCGGCGACGTACACCTGCTGGAACCGCCTCTCGAACGCGGCGTCCTTCTCCACATACTTGCTGTACTCCTCCAGCGTGGTGGTGCCCATGCACCGGAGCTGGCCCCGCGATAGCATCGGCTTCAACAGGTTCGCCGCGTCCATGGACCCTCCGTCTTCCCGGCGCCCAGGACGAGGTGTATCTCGTCGATGAAGAGGATCACCTTCCCCGCGGCCTCCTCCACCTGCTTGAGCACGGGCTTGAGCCGCTCCTCGAACTCGCCGCGGTACTTGGCACCGGCGACGAGCGCGCCCATGTCGAGCACCACCAGGTGGACGTCGAGCAGGTTGCTGGGCACGTCCCTGCGCACGACGCGCTGCGCGAGGACCTCCGCGGCGGCTGTCTTCCCCACGTCGGGCTCGCTGATGAGCACCGGGTTGTTCTTCGTGCGGCGCGAGAGGATGCACACCACGCGGCGGATCTCCTCGTCGCGGCCGATGACCGGGTCGAGCTTCCCGGCGTCCTCGACGAGGTCGCGGCCGTAGGTCTTAAGGGCCTCGAAGTTGGTGTCCCCGGAGGCGGACTCCACCTTGCGCCCTTCGCCGACGCCGCGCAGCTTCTCGAGCTCGGCGCGCACCTGCGCCGCGGACAGGCCGACCTCCTTGAGGCAGTCAGCGATCTGCGCGTCCTCGAGGAGGCCGAGCAATAGCTGGTCGACGGCCTGGTGCGAGTCCCCGCGCTTCTTCTGCGCGGACTGCGCGCGGCGGATGGCTTTGATGAGCGCCGTGGACGTCGGCACGGAGTCAGGCGGCGGAGACTGCGACGGCAGCTTCTTGAGCGCGCCGGTGAGCACACGCTCGAAGGAGTCCCCCGGAGCCGCGTTCCCGCCAGACGCCTGCCAATCTGTCGTGACCACAAACCAATCTGTGAGCGTCAAAGAATTCGCAGGGGGTTTTCAGCAAAAAAACAGTTTTGTATGTTTTTGCTCTCACCTCGCAAGTTCGTGTATGAGTTAGTGCACTTTTGCAACTTTTTGTATGTGTTTGCTCCCACCTCGCAAGTTCATGTATGTAGGGTGCTAATATCTCTTTCTTGTTCTCATGATGAGACGATTAAGCACTTTTTCTTTCATTGCACATTTGCGCGTTCTATACGGTACGCTATCCAAATGGTTTTGAACCTTTATCAGCCCACATCCATTGCGAAAATATTCGGTAACTGGTTAAATGGGGTAGATAAACGATTCAGTACTATTATTAGAGTATGAGTGATAGCCGTTATTTGGTCGCTCTGGCTAAACGTTGCAAGGGTCACCAAGCAATGGGTTTGATTGCAGCTCCTCTTTTAATGTATTAATGTCATCATAAACACAAAAACAACACCGGCTCTTTCCTTTTGACAAATATGGCACAAGACATTTTCTATCAAATTAAAACCAATTGAATCAGGATTTCAGCAGAATAGCGAGTCCGCGGACTATAATCCCTTAAGTCGGCAGCTTTAACTGTGTCCTGTTAAAAAGGTAGAAGCTTCAAAACCAAGAGACATCAGCAGAAAATAAAGACGAAAAAACAGAGACTACCGTACTTCGACAACAGAAGCAATTTGATCTTCCTCTTCTTAGAGCTTGCTTTTGCATCTTCCAACTTTTCTCTTGGCCATAGTCATCAATCTGATTGTACGGGGTCAATCTGTGCCCACTAACTTCAAGGCTATCTTCTAGAAAGCGAACAGGATATATGTAAAACCGTAAAAAATGAGATATACATGGAGTATTAAGAGGGACATCTTAGTAAAACCTTCGGGAGTATGGACACCACAGAAACACACAAACAAGTTCGTTTTAGACAGGAAAACAAGGTTAAGATTCAAGTCAACTCAATATATACACAAAGCTTTAAAACAACAGCAAGCGATTCAAAGGTCATTCTCAACCTTCCTGATGTTAGCCGGATACAGAGTTCAATTCATTACGTAAATAGTTATTCAACATTCAAAGATTGCGCATCAGATATCAAGTTTTTCCAGTAGAGAGTGTATTTCTTTATTGGCAGGAAGACTGCGATTAAACTCCATCATGCAAGCACTTCGAAGGTGCGGGCACGACTCGTCCTCGTCGCCGCAGACCACCAACTGCATGAACACGTTCGGGGCGCTGCTGCGGCAGATGTAGGGGCCAAGTTCCTCCTCTGCGACACATCGAGCATGTACCCGGGCGTCGGGCACTCTGGGAACTGGGGAGGTGCCGCGTCGTCCCCAGGAAGCCCGGCTGCGGAGGTGTACGAAGCCGCCCCACATGTCAACGAAGCCGCCCCACGCGTCGGCACTGCACGGGTGATGGCCGTCGTGGTCCTCCACGGCGACCAGGCCTCCGGAGAACTCGTAGATGAAGGCGTCTGGCTGGATCAGGTCCAGCGTGCTGACACCCCACTCCGTCTCCTCGGACCTCCAACCGGTGTTTCGTCCCCCGCTGCGTCACGCGGTTGGGGCAGCTGGTGGGGCACCCGTACAGGGCGCCGCACTTGTAAACCACCGGCATACCCCTGACGAGCGTGCCGTCGGCATTGTATGCTGGGCCGCATACCCCTGATCCAGATGTATCCCAATCCCACAATTCAACACACAACAACAAATTTGTGTGACCAAATTAAGGCTCTTCATACTCTCACTCCACTTTGTTGCATGCCTAGGAGCGAAGGTTCAGTGATCTCTTCTGCTGCCTTTTGTAGCTCAAGGAAAAGGTCTCTTGTGAGAAAGCTTTCAATGTCACGATACTTGCAATCTGGCTGCAATGCATGCCTCGTCGGGAAGGACCTCCCATGTGCCTTCGGCCAAGAAAAGTAAATAGGGACGTACGGTGGTATTATTCACCACATTGAAGAAAAAAGCAAGGCAACAAAATAATATATAGAAGCCAGTATGGCAATTCCGATGTTAATTATTTTCCATAATGTATTGGGTTCGTCTCGATGTGGCAACTTTTTCCCCCTAATTTTTTCTAAGAAATTCTAACTGTTTTTTTTTTGAACATGGGATAGGCCTCGAAAGGCCTGGATGCTGCATTAAGTAGAGGCAGGTACAGACGAAAGTACAAACAGGACCCTGAAGAAACGAAAAAATACAAAGCAGTCCTGGTAATAAGCACAAAGGACCCTAGAAGGACTCGCGAAAACGCGATCCGGTCCTTGAGCACCACCTCTATCTGGACTACAACGCCGGTCGTCGCCTTCACCGCCGGGGAGCAAGCCACTTGGAGCGAAGGAGACGATGAACGCCAACACGTAGTCGATGAAGGGCCTCCCATCCTGGAGGTTGATCAATTCACGCCGAAACATCGGCGCTGGGAGTTGCCGGCCGCCGGTTTGCTGATTCGATGACCAAGACGTGGCCACCGAGAGGATACTCCCAATATCAGCATCAACGAATCCCTGCTTCCTCCTCGGAGACTTGGTGACGAAGTAGGTGCCGCGGAACCCCTCCTCGCCGCCATGGCAGGCCAGGGGATCGCCTCGATCCATACTTGCAGAAGCTCGGAAGAGGAAGGTGGTAAGGCAGACGGATTTATTGAACCAGCCTCGATCTTCTTCGCCACCAAAGGGAGCCCACCATGGGCTTGTCCTGCAGAGGGAAGAAGCTCTAGCTGCCGCGTTGCTGCGAGCCGCGGCGAGCCAGCCGGAGAGAAGGAAGAGCGCCAGTACGGCAACAACTAATACTACAACACAAAGCGGGGGGGCCGGCACCCTAACTCATCGCCGTACCGACTAGCAAGAACGCCAGCGGCAGGGATGGCCGGAGCGCGGCGGCGCCTTCGGTGGACTCTCAAAGCTCAGAGCGCACGTCTATCTATCTCAACCACCGGCAGGAAAGAAGCTCCACTAAGAAATTCTAACTGAAGGCCCTAGAAGGGAGCTAGCCTGGCCTGCATGTCCACTAACAAACTTTGCTCTTCTTTGTACCAGACCTCTGAAATCTGAATGATATTTTACCACGCGGGCGGACACTACATTGTAGCCAGCAATTAATCATAACCACCTCCATCTTCAGCCTCCATAGCATCGTAAAATCCCCTCCGTGTGCTTGGTCACCAGCATCAGCGACATCCATGCCTACTTCTTCTTGTCTTACAAAAACTTCATTAATTGCTTCTATTGCATGTTATGTCCTCGCACTACAGGAATCGCACGATATGCCGACGGACAGAAGCCGTCGGCACAGGCTAAAATGCCGTCGGCACAGGCTGTGCCGACGGCCGCCGTCGGCACCTTGCAGTCGGCATATGACCGCGTCGGCACAGGTCTGTGCCGACGGCAAAACCGTCGGCACAATATTTCCAAAATAATTGAAAAAAAAATTTAAGAAAAAATTCGAATTTTTTTGAAATTCTTTGAATTTTTTTTTTTACTTTTTTGAAATTCTATTCCAGAATTTTTCACTTAGCCACATATTTAATCTCTAATCTCTAATTACACAATTAATCTAGTCAACATACTTAACTTAGTCAAACTTCCCGTTCGGTCACCCATCCTAAAATTCCTCCAGCCCAAGCACGCTTAACCTTTGAGTTTCTTCCAGACTAGATTCCATATGAGATGTTAGAACTTACTGATATTACTATCATATCAATCATATTAACCTGTGGGGAATGATGTTAAACTTTTCTATTGTTTAAATTTAAAACAATATTTGAACAAATAACAATGATTATATAATTATCTTTATTGACTAAATAACAATATAATGTTAGAAATTACTTTATTTTGTGAATAAATTATTTAATATACAATAATTTATATCTTTAAATCCGTAAATCGAAATTTGACAAATAAAATGTCTAAATCGATTAGAAAAATTAGAGAAATTCAAATATGACATCCATATCATAAAAACATCGATAGTTTTAAAAAAATTAAACTCTTTTGATGAATAGCCATGGTGGCCATTTTGACAGTTTCTGCCGATTCAGCTGGAAATAGGCCAAATGACGGGTATAATGGCCAAATCCATGGCATAGTTCGTTTAAATATTCCCATATTCCACACAAACATGCATATTGGAAGCACGGACAATGTTCCCGAAGAAAGTTTTGCTTTTCATTGAATAAAAAAATCATTTTCTATTCTTCGAGTGTGAAAAATGGCTTTTTTTGTGAAGCATCAACCACAAATACGTTGCAAAACCTGGGAGCTGCATTTTTTGAAAATACTAGACCATGTTATATGCACAAATAACCAATTATTTTCCTCTGAAAAGGTTTTCATCCAACTCTTTTGAAGAACACAAGTTTCTGCCGATTCAGCTGGAACGGGTCAAATTTGAACTACAGGTGCCTCGCAGTTTGCTCATGATTTTTGGAAAAAATCATTTTTAGGTACACAACTACCTATTTCATCAGAGATACACCAAGAGTTTCTCAATATTCAAGCCCTAGCTACGAACGGTCATGCCCGCCGTCTTGACTTTTTCATGAAACCGACTTAGAAAATTTCAGAAAATTTAAAAAAACCCCAAAATGATGCAAGACCTTCGCGTAGTGTCATTATATATGTCCTAGTATCCACCAAAAATAATAAACTTGGAATACTACAGTTGTGTTGAAAATATGTTCACATAAATGAGTTATCTTCTACGAACATTTTAGGGTTTCGGGCCAAATGACGGGTGTAATGGCCAAATCCATGGCATAGTTTGTTTAAATATGCCCATATTCCATACAAACATGCATATTGGAAGCACGGACAATGTTCCCGAAGAAAGTTTTGCTTTTCATTGAATAAAAAAACCATTTTCCATCTTCCGAGTGTGAAAAATCGTTTTTTTGTGAAGCATCAACCACAAATACGTTGCAAAACCTAGGAGCTGCATTTTTTGAAAATACTAGACCATGTTATATGCACAAATAACCAATTATTTTCCTCTGAAAAGGTTTTCATCCACCTCTTTTGAAGAACACAAGTTTCTGCCGAATCAGCTGGAAACGGGTCAAATTTGAACTACAGATGCCTCATAGTTTGCTCATGATTTTTGGGAAAAATCATTTTAGGTACAAAACTACCTATTTCATCAGAGATACACCAAGAGTTTCTCAATATTCAAGCCCTAGCTACGAACGGTCATGCCCGCCGTCTTGACTTTTTCATGAAACCGACTTAGAAAATTCCAGAAAATTTAAAAAACCCCCAAAATGATGCAAGACCTTCGCATGGTGTCATTATATATGTCCTAGTATCCACCAAAAATAATAAACTTCGAATACGACAGTTGTGTTGAAAATATGTTCACATAAATGAGCTATCTCCTACGAACATTCTAGGGTTTCGGGCCAAATGACGGGTGTAATGGCCAAATCCATGGCATAGTTTGTTTAAATGTGCCCATATTCCACACAAACATGCATATTGGAAGCACGGACAATATTGCCGAAGAAAGTTTTCCTTTTCATTGAATAAAAAAACCATTTTCCATCTTCCGAGTGTGAAAGTGGCTTTTTTTGTGAAGCATCAACCACAAATACGTTGCAAAACCTGGCAGCTGCATTTTTTGAATATACTAGACCATGTTATATGCACAAATAAACAATTATTTTCCTCTGAAAAGGTTTTCATCCACCTCTTTTTAAGAACACAAGTTTCTGCCGATTCAGTTGGAAGCGGGTCAAATTTGAACTACAGGTGCCTCGTAGTTTGCTCATGATTTTTGGGAAAAATCATTTTTAGGTACAAAACTACCTATTTCATCAAAGATACACCAAGAGTTTCTCAATATTCAAGCCCTAGCTACGAACGGTCATACCCGCCGTCTTGACTTTTTCATGAAACCGACTTAGAAAATTCCAGAAAATTTAAAAAAACCCAAAATGATGCAAGACTTTCGCGTGGTGTCATTATATATGTCCTAGTATCCACAAAAATAATAAACTTGGAATACGACAGTTGTGTTGAAAATATGTTCACATAAATGAGTTATCTCCTACGAACATTCTAGGGTTTCGGGCCAAATGACGGGTGTAATGGACAAATCCATGGCATAGTTTGTTTAAATATGCCCATATTCCACACAAACATGCATATTGGAAGCACGGACAATGTTCTCGAAGAAAGTTTTCCTTTTCATTGAATAAAAAAACCATTTTCCATCTTCCGAGTGTGAAAAAATCGCTTTTTTGTGAAGCATCAACCACAAATATGTTGCAAAATCTAGGAGCTGCATTTTTTGAAAATACTAGACCATGTTATATGCACAAATAACCAATTATTTTCTTATGAAAAGGTTTTCATCCACCTCTTTTGAAGAACACAAGTTTCTACCGATTCAGCTGGAAACGGGTCAAAATTGAACTACAGGTGCCTCCTAGTTTGCTAATGATTTTTGGAAAAAATCATTTTTAGGTACACAACTACCTATTTCTCACGATTTTTAGGTCCACCTAGATTTTGGTTGGATTCAGACGCCCCACAACCCTCTCAGACGAAACTGTTAACCCATTATTGTTAGTTGCGTTACTTCTCATGATTTTTTTTTCTAATTATTTAGCTTTAACAATATGCATGATAATTTAGATTTCCTCACTGGGTCTATGCCGACGGCCCCGACAAATTGTTGTCGGCATAGAATTTGACCGTCGGCATATCGGCCGATTCCTGTAGTGTCGTGGTTTTGAAATTGGTTTTGAGACCAACTTCATCACAAGGTGAAGAGGTATTTTCACCTTCATGGTTTTGAAATTATCGTCAGCAAACAACGTGGTGAATGGCTTTGAGGCCTGCAAGGTGATCATAGTTAGATTCACCAAATGCTGGTTCTTAAGATTTAAGGGAAGATAGTTTCCAACTGACCTTCAAAAAAAATGGTCGTTTCACTTTATGAGGTATTTGTTGCCTCCGCAAAGTGATGTGTGCGCAACTCAACTTCACGAAATCACATGGGCTCTCTTTCCAGGTTTCAACATGCATAATATAACAACTTCTAATGTGTACATTGAACGGACTTATTTGCCGAACTTTGGATTTTCGTGGAAGTGGCACACAAAAATGTGGATGTGAACTACGTGTTTAAATATACATAAAAAAATGGATATGAACTATACGAATTAGAGGTGAATTTTGGTAAATAAAATACATCCACTTTGTCTGTCAAGCATCATTGTCGAAAACAAGTAATGCCCGAATAGGAGGATAGCGCCACTAATCAAAATACCAACGAAATGTTAAACACTTCGAAGAATTTTGAACACTGAAGATGATCTTGTCTTACTCGTTGCATGCTAGAAATGAAAATAATTCTTTGATGCTGAATACTAAGGCTAAGGCAAGCAGTATTCAGCTAGCTAGCGTTGAATACTTCGACTACTTATGTACGCATTCACTTGTGACATGATTGAACTCATAAACCCCTTCGATATAATGTGTAACAGAAATGTTTTTTTGAAACAATAGGCAAAAGATTTGCCATTTTCATTAAATAAGAAAGAGAGTTTAGAGGGTTGGTTTTAATGCCTAGGACAAGCCCTAGGACTTTTCAAAAGCGTACTCTCCGAAAATTACATTTCCCAAATGAGTGGCACCGGCTAATTTCCACAACCTAGCCTCATCTTTTATCTTGGAGATGACCACATTTGTAGGGGAGGCAACATGGCGAAAGATTCTTGCATTACGCTCCTTCCAAATTTCCCACGAGACTAGCATTATTAGAGAGGCAATGGCCTTTCGCGCTCGATCCTTCTTGGAGACAAGATTCAACCACCAAGATTTAACATTGGACTCATTGGACCAACTTGCCGGGGATATATCCATGAAGCCACACCAAGGAAGGATAGCCGACCAAATCCTAGTTGAGAAGCGGCATTGGAAGATGAGATGGGCCGCCGACTCTTGAGTTTGATTACAAAGGGGACAATTTCCACAATTTTGCCAACCCCTTCGTTCGAGTCGGTCCGAAGTCCAAATTCTATTTTGCATCACAAGCCATGCAAACATCTTGCATTTTGGGCGGGCCCAAGTCTTCCAAATAACTTTGCTTGAGTCGGAAGCGATGGTGCCTTCAAATTGCATTTTATAGGCTGAGGAGGCGGAGTATGTCCCATCATTAGTGAACTTCCAACGAATGGAGTCGCGAATTCCGGGCGTGAGAATTATGTTGGAGAGCAAGTCCCAAAGGGTCACAAATTGTTGGATGTGCTCAACGTCAAGGCCGGAATGCATGTCAATATTGCTAACTCATGAGTTGTTTTGAAGAGCCTTCGCAACGGTACACTTCTTCTTCTTTGCAATGAGGTACAGCTTTGAGGCAATGTCCATGGGCCTTTGGCCAAGAACCCAAGGCGATTTCCAAAAAAGAGCTTTTTCACCATTTCCAATAGTGACCACCGTCGCAGCAGCAAAGAGGTCTTTATCATATTCGTTGCAAGGATTTCCAAGGCTAAGCCAAGATTTGGAGTCATCCACCCATTGGAGCCAAAGCCATCTAAGACGCAAAGCGGATGCAAATTTCTCTAGGTGCGAGACCCCAAGACCACCAAGCTTAGTGGGGCGACAAACGGCTTCCCAATTAACCTTACATTTGCCTCCGGACACCTTGTCACAACCAGCCCAAAGGTAGGCACGAAGGAGAGTGTTGATCCTCTTGAGAACCTCCTTTGGCACGTCAAGGGAGGTGAGATGGTAGATGGCTTGGGAGGAGAGTACCGCACGCACAAGCACCCGCCGACCGGCTATGTTGACATTTTTCCAAGTGGTCGAAGCAATTTTTCCGGCAATTTTGTCTTCAAGAGGTTGGAAATCCATTCGCCAAAGACGAGTGACGCTAAGAGGTAGGCCAAGGTATCTTAATGGGAATGTTGTCTTCGTGGCCGGGAAGGATTGTAGGATGTCATCAAGGTCAATACCCTCACATCGAATAGGAGCAACCAAGCTTTTATGACAATTTGCGGTTAAACCGGTCACTTCACCAAAGGAGGTGAGGGTGGAGGAAAGAAACTGTATGTCTTCTTTGAAAGGAGCTACAAAAACAGCGGCATCATCAGCATAGAGAGAGGTGCGTGTGATCGGACCACGCCCCCGAAGGGTGTGGAGATGGCCTTGTAGGGTTGCTTTGTGGAGGATGTGGTTGATAGGATCAATCGCCAAGTCGAATAGGAGGGGAGATAGAGGGTCTCCTTGCCTAAGACCTCGGCCATGCTTGATGGGATCACATGGAATGCCGTTAAGAAGCACACGCGATGAAGAGGTTGAGAGTATGGCCCACACCCAATCACAAAATCATGTAGGGAACCCAATATGCTTTAGGGCATCCATGAGATAGTCCCAACGGACGGAGTCAAAGGCCTTCTTAATGTCGAGCTTGAGGAGCAAACAAGGCGTGTTTGTGCGGTGGAATTTTCGGGCTAGGTTCCGAACATACATAAAGTTGTCATGAATACAACGTTTCTTGATGAAGGCACTTTGAGCTTTCGAAACAATGGAGTCCATAAATGGCGCAAGGCGGGAAGCAAGGATCTTTGTAATGAACTTGGCAATGCCGTGAATGAGGCTAATAGGACGGAAGTCTCCAATTTCCTCCGCACCGTCTTTTTTAGGAATCAAAGCAATATTAGCGGAATTGACCCATTGGAGGTTGTTGGACCTAAGGTTGTAGAAGTGTTGCATGACAAGCATGATGTCCGGTTTGATGATATCCCAACAAGATTTGTAGAAGGCCCCAGTGAAGCCATCGGGCCCCGGGGCTTTGTCACTAGCGGAGCCAAAAATGGCCGCTTTAACCTCTTCTTCCGTGAAGGCATCGGAAAGTCCATGCAAATCGCAATCGGGCAAAGGGATGACATTCCAATTGAAGTTGATTGATCTTGGGGGCCCTTTTTTTGTGGCAGCCACAAAGTGATTTTGGACAATTGTTTTCTTCTCCTCATGATTGGTGACCCATCCATTGTTGTGCTTAAGACGGTGGATGAAATTTTTTTCTTCTTCGAGTGTTTATGCGTATATGGAAGAATTATGTGTTCGCATCACCCTCCTTAATATTGGAGATTCGAGAGGCTTGCTTCTTTCTAGCACGATCCGCCACCGCGAGGCCAATCACTTTCCTCTTAAGACGCCTCCTAAGGTCACTCTCCTCGGGGTCAAGGACCCTAGATTCTTGGGCAATATCTAACCGCAAAATGACATCGAGGGCCATGTGGAGTTGCACCTTAGAGAGAGGGAAAAGCCGCTTGTTCCATTGTCTTAGACGTTTCCCTACCCTTTTTAGCTTGTGGAAAAGCAATTGGTAAGGGTCCCGATGTGGAAAATGTTCATTCCAAGCCTTGGAGACCACATCTATGAATCCCGGCATTTTAAGCCAAAAGTTTTGAAATCGAAATGTTCTAGGCTTGCGTGGGTCGGCATCGCTTGCAAGAAGAAGAGGGCAATGGTCGGAAAGCGACGAAGAGAGGGCATGCAGGATGTGAGAGTTGAATTCAATGTCCCAATCTTCATTGCAAAAGAAGGCATCCAACTTGCTAAGAGTGGGGTCGGCGCGCTCGTTGCTCCAAGTGAATTTCCGGTTCTGAAGGTGGATCTCTTTTAGCTCACAAAAGTTGAGCGCATTTCGAAAGCGCACCATTCGACTTCGGTTGGAGTTCAATCGGTTCTTATCTCGGGCTCGGTAAATTTGGTTAAAATCTCCAGTTACAAGCCATTTGATTCCAGTAGCTGGCTTTTCCTCTCTGAGCTCTTGGAAGAAAGCATCCTTAAGGTTGTTAGTTGTAGGGCCATAGACAGAGGTGAGCTTGAAAGAGGTGTTTGAATGGATTACAGTGACCAAGGCCGAAATGTGGTAGAGACCAAAGTGCACCTCTGTCAGGTTGACGAACTCATCGTCCCAGAGGAGTAGAATCCCACCTCTAGTGCCATTAGCCGGTCGTTGAGCAAAGCTTTTTAGCCTATACCCTCCCAGGAAAGCAGCTGTGTCAGCATCAACATATTCTAATTTTGTTTCTTGGTCCTGTGTAATCCAGAAAAGCGTCTACTAATGCTCCTATAAATCATAAAAGTGACTGTGAGAGTCTCAGGGTCTGATTCCCGATGCCTTCCACCTTCCACGCTTACTATTCACACATCAATCGCGCAGACGGACTTGGAGGGTTGGATTCTATGAGAGTGTACTCCTCTTTCTGTGAAGATGCCATGGTTACCTAGACATTTACCTCTCATTGACCAAGTCATATGCTCATCGATCTGCCAGTGATCTCTTATACTACCTCCATCCCATATTACTTGACGCTAAAATGGATGTATCTAGAAATTTATTTTAGCGTCGAGTAATATGGGACGTATGCAACCTCCTCAAAGGTAGTTGCGATCATGATTCATTCGGTCATGCATCGACGGAATAGTACCACGTAACTTAAACTCCCGAGGATGTGAGGAACGCTGAGCAAAAAATAAAATTACCTAAACGTACTTTTTTTTACTAGGAAATTAGAAGCGGCATTTCTGTAACAAGATACCTTACTGGTATTCATTCATAAAATGAATTTTTTGTCTTAATGTCTCATCCTCTGCACTATATGAACGCATGCAGTCTAATATGCTCATTATTACATATATTTCAAATGAAAAGCCACAAAGCGTCCAAAGGGCGAACAACAACATTATCATATCTCTCATTATTAATTGCAGTGTCACGTCCGATTTTTACCAACATAGTATGCATGATACTACTTATGATAGTCCCATCGTGACTAGTTTTAGAAAGTAAGGATCTCCAATGGTTGTTTATTTACATTATAGTCCCCTATATTTTGAGTCAGATGTACAAATTAATATGACTATTATTGACGTCTAATACTTTCAGCATGAAAACGCTCGGTTTCTGCCTTCACATGACACAGGGCAGAATATTAAAGTGTGGGTTAGGGTAGCTTTAAAAAACAGTAGAGTTTTCTAGACACAATTCACTATCGCGGATCTGTCCCCTACCACCTGAACGGAGCCAGATCGCATTGAACAGCAAAGTCAGGTAAGGTATAGAACCCTGACTTTCCTTTTTCACAAAGATATTATTTAAGTCTAATATGATTCAAATTACTTTGTATGGTACAAATCTAGGCTATATATTTACTGTAGTTCCTTGCAATCGAAAATATGGTGCAAAAAATTAAGTTAAGGGGATTTATACTACCGTAATTATGTACAGCACACAATACACAAAATAATGCTAAAACACCCTGACTTTACTTTACAGTTTTCGGTGAATTTGCTCTTAAACATTAGAGGAGCCGGTTCCCACCTGAACCTCGTGAAGCAAACACAGTACAGTTTCTTGATCTTTAGCTTTGGTCTCTGCTGAACCGAGGGTGCAAGCACATTCAATAATCACCCAAGCGAACCAGAAATTATCCGTTACAGAGAACCCCAGCATGGACTTGGTTTCCGGTGTCTCCAAATCCTACGTTTTACCCTTGGAAATGGGAAGGAGGCTGCACCATAGCCATAGGTGCTCGCTCGCTCTACCACACGCGCATAGACGCATACATACACCTCTTTGACCGTGGCCCTCTGATTTCTTTGGCTTTTTGCCTTTGTCCTGCTTTTAACATGGTTATTGTCCGTGCAACCATGCATGATGCATCCGCGGCAGATGTACTTAATAACTCAAACTCTTAAAAAGGGATACGTCTCTCTGACACTATATTTCTCGGTCTTTGTTAAATTGTGAGGGTATGTTTGGTTCGGAGGATATGCTTTAGTGGATGAGGCCTCTATTCCTGTTTGGTTGAGTGTGAGGGATGAGCCAATTTTGCGTTTGGTTTGGAGGATTATATATGGTTGGGGATATCGTTACTGTGCAAACAAAAACAGTCAGCAGATAGATGTGATAAGCAAAACTGAATAAAAGAAATTAATTTTACCAGTTAGCTCTGTCAGGTGTGCGTGGAGCTCTAATCAACTAGTACCAGTGGCTCTAAAAAAACAAAGATAGTACTAGTCGCTGCGGGCAGCACTAATCCTGCTTATATGTATCGGTGACTAGAAATAGAAAAGATGAGAGAGATTGAGAACGTTGGAGAGAGGAGGGACAGGGGGACGCGAGATAGAAGAGAACACGAGCCCGTCCGACGTGTCGCCGACCCATCTCCCTGTTCTAGGCTGAGAAAAGGAGCAGCAGTCGTTGCCGAACAAGATCGACAGAGGGGAAGTACGGTGCAGCTGTCGCCATCGCAGTTTGGGATTGATCCAGACAATTTGGGGTCGACCTAGTGTTGTCCAAGGTCCAGGCACCGCGCTCATGTCACCGAATTTGCCACCGGCGTCTAGTTTTTCAATGAGGAGGAGAAGAGAAAAACAGGAATAGATTGCTTTGAGCCTTTGATTGTTCTTTTGGCGAGAAAAGCGAGTTTAGCGGACGAGTCTAGCGCGCTAAAGAAAACTGGTTGGCCTCATCCGACACTTTTGGCCGAATGAGCTTAACCACCATTTCGCCAGCATATTCCCAATTTTTTACTATCCCTATCCTTCCATGACTCTAAACCAAACATGGGGCAACCATAAAAAGAGTGACTATCTCTAACCACACACTAAGTCTTCTCCGCATACGCACAAGAGAGATTTGTTTTTGTAATGTTAGATATAGTTAGTTGTACATTTACTAATACAACCCTGTACGTGTAGTACCCTAATTGTAACCTTTGTTCTATATAAGTAATACAACAGCCACATGATCCAACACGTTGGGCTATTCTCTCCAAACCGCACCTATCTAGGGTTAGGTCTAATATGGTATCAGAGCTCTAGTTGCGCCGCCGCCGCCGCACCGCTCATGACTTCCGCTGATCTCTCCAACGCCATCGCGGGTGCCCTCTAGAGCACCGCCGCGATCTCCACGTCGTCGACCATGTCCGTCTCCACGGACGGGACGCTGGCGCTGCCCTCTACCATCGGGGCGAGCACCATGGGCGTCATGGGCACCATCCCCGCCGGGAGCATGTTCTCCTCGGCGCCGATCGGCGCCCCCTCTCCGCCCTCGACTGTCGCCTCGCCATCGACTGCTGCGCCGTTCTACTTCGGCAATCAACTGACGATCAAACTCGACAGCAACAACTACTTCTTGTGGCGCTCCGCCATACTCCCGCTCCTCCGATCCCACTTTCTAGTGGGTTATGTTGACGGCAGCTACCCGTGCCCTCCCGAGCGCATCCTGGTTCAGCTCGATGGGCGTCCTACCGCGGTTCCCAACCCCGAGTATAGGGCATGGGTCATGCAAGATCAAGCGGTGCTATCGGGGATTAACTCCTCCCTCATGCCCGCTGTTGGAGGGCTGGTCATGTTCGCCAACACCGCTGAGGAGGCGTGGGTTACTCTTCGCGACTCCTTCAATACCCACTCCTGCGCTCAGTCCGTTCACATCCGCGGTCAGCTGCAAAAGGTGGAGAAACTCAACTCGTCGGTGACGACGTACTTCAACAAGATCAAGTCTCTCTCGGACTCCCTCACCGCCATGGGCCAGCCTCTTCGTCAGGAGGATTTCATCGCCTATGTTCTCAACGGACTTGATGAAGAATACGACAATCTCGCCGAGAACGTCAACGGGCGCGAGACGCCCATCTCCACGCGTGAGCTCCACTCACGTCTCCTGTCTACGGAGCAGCGCCTCGAGAGTCGGCGCGCCGCGGCCATGGTCCATGGTGCCTCGGCGAACGCCGCGTACCGCGGAGGGCGTGGTTCCTCCCGTGGCGGCGGTGGAGGCTACACCAAGCCCGCCTACTCCACCGCCCCCACGGCTTCGCCATCGGCTGCTACTGGCGCTGGTCGTGGCGCCCTGCCGCACTCCAATAACTCGCCTAGCTCCTCCGGGTCCAACAGCGGAGGGGGCGGGGGTGGTGGTGGGCGCCGCTGGCATACTGCCGATGGCAACCGACCCCTATGCCAACTCTGTAACCAGGTTGGCCACGTCTCCGCGCGTGTTGGAAGCGCTTTGACAGAGATTTCCTTGGAGTCGGCAATGACAGTGCTAACATGGAGCGCCAGGTCTCTATGGTGACGCACAACAACAACAACAACAACTCAACTCCGTCCTACGCGGTTGACCCAACCTGGTACATGGACACCGGCGCCACCGACCACCTTACCGGCGAGCTGGACAAGCTCGGCATCAAGGAACCATATCACGGCAAGGACCATGTGCACACCGCTAATGGTCAAGGTATGAGCATATCTCATATTGGTCAACCTACTCTTTCCACAAACACTGGCACTCCACTTCATCTTAAGAATATTTTAGTGTGTCCCTCTGTCACTAAGAATCTTTTATCTGCTCATAAACTTGCCTTGGATAACAACGTGTTTGTTGAAATTCATCAATTTGATCTTTTTGTGAAGGACCGAGATACGAAGGAAATCATCCTTAGTGGTCGGAGCCATGGCGCCCTCTATCCCGTTGGGGGCCGAGGGTCTCCCGTTCGGCAAGTTTTTAGCAGTATTCGTGTGTCGTCATCCAACTGGCACTGTCGTCTAGGACATCCAGCCTCTCCACTTGTGGAGCATGTTCTTCGTCGCCATGCTTTACCAATTGAGTCCAGAAATAAAAACACTCTAGTGTGTGATGCCTGTCAGCAAGGCAAGAGTCATCAATTACCATTCTCTTCATCCACTCGTGTAATAAAAACCCCTTTAGAGCTTGTGTTTTCCGATGTCTGGGGTCCTGCTCAAACTTCCATTAGTGGTCATAATTATTATGTGAGTTCTATTGATGCTTTCAGTAAGTTCACTTGGCTCTATTTAATCAAACGCAAGTCTGATGTGTTTAATGTCTTCTGACAATTCCAAACACATGTTGAGCGTTTACTTGATCACAAGATTATTCATGTCCAGTCAGATTGGGGAGGCGAATATCGCAATCTCAATACTTTCTTTAATAATCGTGGTATTACTCATCGTGTTGCGTGTCCCCATACTCACCAGCAAAATGGGTCTGCTGAACGTAAACATCGTCATATTGTAGAAATTGGGCTTACTCTTCTTGCACATGCTTCACTGCCTTTCCATTTTTGGAGTGATGCTTTTTCGACTGCATGTTTTCTTATCAATAGGCTTCCTACTAGTGTTCTTGATATGAAAACTCCGTTGGAAGTTCTCTTGCATGAAACCCCAGATTACACGTTTCTTAAAGTTTTTGGTTGTGCTTGTTGGCCTCATCTCCGGCCCTATAATAACCGTAAGCTTGAGTTTCGTTCTAAAAAGTGTGTGTTCCTTGGTTATAGTTCTCTCCACAAGGGCTATAAGTGTTTGCATGTACCATCCAATAGAGTCTATATTTCTCGCGATGTCATCTTTGATGAGAATGTTTTCCCGTTTGCAAACATGCCAAGCACCACTTCCCCTGTTGCCACCACTTCCACACCAGTCTCCATTGACCAATTTGCAGATATTGCGTATTCCCCTGCCTTGCTTCCTAACTATGGTGCAGGTACAGCTCGTGGCGCCCGGCTTGAGGTTCTGGATCCGTCGCCATCCCCTGCGTCTGGTGATCACGTCGATCACGGTGATCGCCTGGGGTCCTCTCCCATGCAGCCCCATGCACGGGCTGCTGGCCTGCCTTCTTCGCCTGGTGACGGCCCGCCCACGCCAACCAACGCTCCCGCGTCGCCTCGTGGTCGGCCCAGCTCGCCTGGCTCGGCCCAGCCTTCTCCGTCGCCCGCGTCGTCCTCTGGACGGTCGCCCGAGCCGTCCCCTGACCGGCCCACCTCGCCTGGGTCGGCCCGTGCCTCTACGTCGCCCACTTCCTCGCCCGTCCCATCTGACGCCGAGGCGCCTGGCCCATCTGACGCCGAGGCGCCTGTGCGTTCGCCACTGCCGCCTCCAGCCCCGCCCGTGCATGTTACTCGGAGCTGCACGGGCCACTCACGGCCCAAGGAGTGGCCTGACTACTCGGTGGCCTGGCTCACTGCCTGTTCTGCTCATGGTGTCGTTGACCCCTCCACCGAGCCCACTCATCATCATGATGCCATGCGTGTTCCGCATTGGCGTGCTGCGATGGAAGCCGAGTTCCAGGCTCTTCTTCGCAACCAGACTTGGACGCTTGTTCCTCCTCGTTCCGGCCTCAACGTCATTGATTCGAAGTGGGTATTCAAGATCAAGCGACATTCTCACGGTTCTATTGAGCGCTACAAAGCGCGTCTCATGGCCAAGGGTTTCAAGCAGCGCTATGGGCTTGACTATGAGGACACCTTCAGTCCCGTGATCAAACCCACTACCATCCGATTGTTGCTCTCTCTTGCGGTTACTCGAGGTTGGCATCTTCGCCAACTTGATGTTCAGAATGCATTCCTCCATGGTGTACTTGAGGAGGAAGTCTACATGCGGCAGCCACCAGGTTTTGTTGACTCCACTCAGCCACATCATCTCTGTCGCTTGGCGAAAGCTATCTATGGGCTTAAGCAGGCGCCTCGTGCCTGGCACGCTCGCCTGGGAGGTGCTCTTCGAGTTCATGGATTTGTTCCCTCCAGTGCTGACACCTCGCTGTTCATGCTTCGTCGACCGGATCTTACCATTTATCTCTTGGTCTACGTTGATGACATCATTGTGGTGAGTTCTTCACCTTCTGCTATTGATCGTCTTGTTCTTGGTCTTCAGTCTGAGTTTGCGGTCAAAGATTTGGGGGATCTTCGTTATTTTCTTGGGCTCGAGGTTTCTACTGTCTCTCAGGGTCTGGCTCTTACTCAGAAGAAGTATGCTCTTGATCTTCTTCGTCGTGCTGGGATGCTTCAGTGTAAGTCGGCGTCTACCCCTATGACGTCGACTGAGCAGTTGTCGGCTGTGGCTAGGGATGTCTTGTCATCCGATGAGGCCACTACCTATCGGAGCATCGTTGGTGGTCTGCAGTACCTTCTGGTTACACGGCCTGATCTATCCTTTGCCGTTAACAGGGTATGTCAGTATATGCAGACTCCTCGTCATCCTCACTGGTCTGCTGTGAAGCGTATTCTTCGTTACATCAGCTCGACTATCTCACTTGGAGTTCATCTTCGGCGTTCTCCTTCTAGCCTGTTGTCTGCATTTTCTGATGCTGACTGGGCTGGGAACCCTGATGACAGGCGATCCACGGGGGGACATGCCATCTTCTATGGACCTAACTTGATCGCCTGGAGTGCTCGGAAACAAGCAACAATGTCACGTTCCAGTACAGAGTCTGAGTACAAGGCTCTTGCTAATGCCACTGCTGAACTGATCTGGGTACAGTCGTTGCTTCGGGAGCTGGAGAATCACAGGATCTTCCACCTATTCTTTGGTGTGACAATATTGGCGCAACGTATTTATCATCTAATCATGTGTTTCATGCTCGCACGAAGCATATTGAGGTCGACTATCATTTTGTGCGAGAGAGAGTCGCACAAAAGCTTCTACACGTCACATTCATCTCTTCTAAGGATCAGCGTGCAGATATCTTCACCAAGTCGTTGCCCTTACCACAGTTCCTGGCCTGTCGACGCAATCTCAGCCTTGTTGACACGGCTAAGATTGAGGGAGGGTGTTAGATATAGTTAGCTGTACATTTACTAATACAACCCTGTACGTGTAATACCCTAATTGTAACCTTTGTTCTATATAAGTAATACAACAGCCACGTGATCCAACACGTTGGGCTATTCTCTCCAAACCGCACCTATCTAGGGTTAGGTCTAATATGTAAGAACGAAAACAGTACGCTCCAGCAGAAAAGAAGGTCATTGTGATGCAGTACAGGTGCTTGATCTTCAGCTTTGATCTCTGCTGAATCGAGGGTGCAAGCACATTCAATAATCACCCAAGCGAACCAGAAATGACCAGTCACAGAGAAACCCCGCATAGACTTGGTTTCCGGTGTCTCCAAATCCTACGTGGAATGGGAAGGAATGGGAAGGAAGCTGCACCATAGCCATAGGTGCTCGCTCGCTCTACCATGCGCGCATAGATGCATTCACACACCTCTTTGACCGTGGCCCTATGATTTCTTTGGCTCTTCACCCTTGTCCTGCTTTTAACATGGTTATCGTCCGTGCAACCGTGCGTGATGCATCTGCGGCAGATGTAAATAACAGCTCAAACTCTTAAAAAGGGATACGTCTCTTGCTGACACTTTGTACTACCCTGTCTTTGTTAAATTTTCTTCTCGGCAGAGGCACGAGAGAGTTTTGTTTTTGTTCAAAAAAGAACAGTACGCTCCAGCATAAAAGAAGGTTCTTGTGATGGAGGACAACTCACCATATGCTGCCTATCCTTGAAGCTTACATTCACAAACAGACAAAGGAGCCTAAATTCAAACTAGCGGATCAAGAGAGAGACAGAAAGATGAAAGAATGGAAATGGAGAGATCGGCGATGGCGTCGGCGTGTCTTCTGTTTTATGTTGTGAACGTGAGTCATTTGCACGTTGAAGATCACATCGTTCCATACGTCGTAATCCACCCTTTATTTTAACTGGATTTCACCTGGCCGGAGGTTTTCGCCATTTTTGAGCTTGTACTAATCCTATGCATGTGTGAAGCAAATCGATCTGGTACACTGTCCTTCATACTTGCCAGTCCTACTTTCTTCATATAGCTCCGCCGCTCCTTCGTCTCGCAAGCATGCATCAGATTTACCGAATTATAGCGTAGCAGCTTCACCCAATCGGCCCTCTCTTGAGCTACCTCTTCTCTAGATGTCTCCCAATCCCACAATTCAACAGATAACAATAAACTTATGTGCGCAAATTAAGCATCTCCATTCTCTCACTCTGCTTTTTGCCTAGGAGCAAAGGTTCGGTCATCTCTTCCGCTTCCTTCTATAGCTGTATCTTGTAAGAAACCTTCAATGTCACTGTCCTTGCAATCAATCATACAACAGCTGCAATGCATGCCTCGACGGGAAGGACCTCCCGTGGTATTATTCACCCCATTAAAGAAAAGTACATAGGGACCGTGGTATTGTTCACCCCATTAAAGAAAATAGCAAGACAAGAAAATAATAGACCAGAAAGATCAGTTCGTTCCATGCTTTAAATACGTTCAAGATCATATGGACCGTGGTACATAGGGACTTGACTCATTTGCACATTCAAGATCAGTTAGTTCCACGCTTTAAATACGTTCAACAACAACAACAACAACAACAATAAAAAGGTGATAAGTACCCACAAGGTTTTTGTTGCTTAATCGGAAATCTCACGTGCTGCGGCTCGGAGTCACGTGCTTTTCAGATAGGAAGTTTGTGCAATCCAAGGAAACCCGCTGTGTATGTATATGATGTGGAGATATAATTTACGGGGAAATTAACATGATATCTGTATTTGACATGAGTGAGTTCAGTTGGGGCTAGTTATTACTACTCCCTCCGTTCCATAATATAAGATGTTTTAGCTATTTCACATATTGTCTAGTTACACACTAAAGTGAGTGTATATATACACTAAAATATGTCTAGATACATGTGTATATGTGTGAATGTAGAAAAAGTCTAAAACATCTTATATTATGGAACGGAGGGAGTACATGCTAGACATGCTAGAGAGATAAAAGCCAAAGTAAACACAGAGCGGGACGTAAGCAGCAGAAAAAGCATGGGGCCTCCCTCAAAGTCAAAGGCATACTTCAGCGCGGCAGCGCCAGGCGGCCTTGCCTCGCAAGCAATGCATCAGATCGACCGCATTATAGCAGCGTCACCCGACATCTCTTTTTACTTGAGCTACCTCTTGTCCAGATGCCTCCCAGTCCCACAATTCAACAGACAACAATAAACCTGTGCGAGAAAATTAAGCATCTTCATTCCCTCACTATACTTTGCTTTTCGCCTAGGAGCGAAGGTTCGGTGATCTCTTCCGCTGCCTTTTATAGCTGTATCAAGGAAAAGGTTCCTTGTAAGAAACCTTCAATGTCACTGACCTTGCAATCGATCCGACAACAGCTGCAATGCATGCCTCGACAGGAAGGACCTCCCATGTGCCTTCGGCCAGGAAAAGTAAATAGGGACCGTGGAACTATTCGCCCCACTAAAGAAAATAACAAGAAAACAAATAATAGAGAATTTCGAGGATAATTCTTTTCCATAATGTATTGGGTTCGTCTAGATAATTCGCTGACTCCGAACAAATATGAAGTCAGGCAGCCACGCCACAACCTCTTCCTCCTAGAATTTGCTAAGAACATCAGAATTTCTAACTGAAGGCCCTAGAAAGGGGGGCAACCTGCATGTCCACGGACAAAACTTTGATCTTCTATCTACCTACCAGGTATCGAACGAAATTTATAGTCAACAGCTAATCATCACCACCTCCATCGTCAGCCTCCATGGCATCATAATCCTCTGCGTCTGCTTGGTCACCAGCATCATCGACATCCATGACTTCTTCTTGCCTTGCAACAACCTCATTAATTGCTTCTATTGCCTGTGATGTCTTCGTGTCTGGAAGAAGTCTTTCCACCTTCATGGTCTTGAAATTGTCCGCGCCAAAGAAGGTGGTGAATGGCTTCGAGACCTGCAAGGTGATCATAGTTAGATTCACCAAAATGCTGTTCTCTAAGCTTTAAAGGAAGATAGTAGTCAACCCACCTTGAAAAAGTGGTTTCTCTCTTTAGCGCTCTCAACAAGGTTGTTCCAGTGTTTATCTTGCTGCAATGTTGAAGCAGAACCTATTACCTGCATTACGCTAATCTGTTATTTCGGCTTTACAAGTAAGACAACAAAGAAGAATAGTATTTATAATCCAATAAACTAACTCAAGAAATGTACACTAGTTTGAATTCATGAACTCGAGTTACAAATTGCACAGCCTGGAACTCAGGCACTATAACTTTCATAAAGGAATAGCAAAAATTGCAGCAATATCCGTGAACAGGTCAGTTTCTGTTTATTGTTTCTATTAGTGTGCATGCAATGCAGATCATGAAAATAGAAGTGCTACAGAAAAAAATTATGTTTGCAGAAACTGCACTTACTAGTACAGCAGACCTAGCTCTGGTGATGGCAACATTCATTCGTCGAAAATCAGAAACAAACCCAATCTTTTGCTCCTTATTGCATCTTACGCATGAAAAAATGACAACCTCCTTTTCACGACCCTACATGTGAGCAACAAGATGCAATATTATAAGCCCTGCTACTTGCTAGAGTACATAGAGCAGATCTGCAAATGCATGATAATGAACTACTTACCTGGAATCCATCAACAGTGTTTACATCTATAACTTCCTTTGACTGGTCACCAAAGGTCGACTTAAAATGGTCCTTCAAAAGTTTCACCTGATGCCTGTATGGTGATATAACAGCTACTTGAGAACTCGATTTGAGCTCTGGATAGTGCATGGCCAGTTGGTGATATAGGAGGGTTATGAATTCCACTTCATCTTTGTTCACCCATGAACCACTTCCAGACGGCTGGGATTCAATCCCATCAATATCAAAGAAGCAAAATGGTCCGAAGCAGCTGTAGGAATGCCACGGACGTTTTTTGTTGAGTCCCTCCCCATCTTGTAGGATACCATCATAGAATTCTTTTGAAGGGAATATACTAATCTGGTTATTGAATGGATAAACAAAATCAGAAAACCATTCTAGTTTCCAACTTATAGATGAATTGGGAATGGAACACTACCTCTGGATGCATACGATATTGAATTTTGAGCATTTGCACGGGAAAACCAGCAGCTTGAAATCTCTTGAACAAACTTGTTCCATATCTAATAACAGTAGCATTACAATGTGTTAACAGTGTGAATAAATCAAAGAAAATAAGAAGACGCCTTACCCTAACTTCTGAGCGGTTGATGAAATTACAGTTGCGGGCAACTGAACTGGGTCACCAACCTGATGGTTACAGGGTCACCATTGTTAGCAAAATACTCAAAGTATTTCATGTATCAAGGTAGCAACAAGTTTTAGAAGATATGAAATGAAATTATCAGGAACAGTTAGGTAGGTAGGCCGCAAGGCAACGTACACGGAAAAAATTCTACAGAACCTAAGCTAGTGAAATGATTCTAAATTTAATTCACAAGGACAATGAGAATACCATCCTGTGTATGATCGTGCTGTTCAGTAGATTAATTACCCAGTAGTAGAGTTATAAACTATAGCACATTGAGAAGGAAAAGGTAAATAACTGAATAAAAGAGAAGTGTAAATCATCAAAGTAGATGTCATACAAGAAAGACTTGTCTGCATCCATGAACCAGGGGTACAAGGGTCGCTGGTTCTACCTGAAAACGAAGTAAATATGTCAATTTCACAAATATTTCACAAAGAGAAGCATAAAAAATGCCATTATCAAAATCTGATTATGTTAATCCTCCATTAGGTAACATAATATGCACAAAATATACTCACAGCTTGTGCGGCTTCATCAATTATTACAACATCAAAAGCACGAGTCATCCTGCTAAAAATGGCTGACCCACTGAAACTCAGGGTAGAAAATACCTACGAATTTCCCTTGGCAATGAGAATACATTTTCAAATATAATTAATGAATATCGACAGCAACAGATGTTCGTACAATAGCTGCTTCGTCAAGAACTGAAGCTCTAATTCTGTCACGTTCACCAGCTCCTCGTCTCCCACCATCTGCTGTGCGGTCCACACCAGAAAGTTTTTGTTCTATCTGAAAATATTTGAACTCACTGTAACTGACACGAGTTAGACTTAATGCTTAGCAACTAAAATTACATACAAGGTAATCCATGGAAACTCCTTTGACGGAATGATGCGCCTTTAGTCCAATACGCACAATCTTGGGACTGTAAGTGTTGTTATTTTCATCACGTATTCCTGAAAACATACAATAACTTTATTACTTAATAACGAAAAAAATTATGTGAGAACACTCTTTACCATAGTTCACATAGAGCCAAAACTCTTTAACCTGTTTTAAGAACACGCAATACGATCTCGTCAAGTGCTGAGTTGGATGGAGCACAGACCAACACATGGGCCCGATACTTGCGATTGGAACTTATGACTTCAGGTTTCTGTCCAGAAATGATTTAACCATGTAAGGAATAAACCATCCACATCCAAGCATAATAACAAAATATAACAAAGCACCAAGTATAGAAGAGTACCAGGTCATTCCCAGTAGGATAAAAACCATCATCACCATCGACGGGCATAATCAAATCTCGAGGATTTGCGCCAATTAGCCAAGGAGATGCTTTCATCCAGTTTGCATTCCTATCATGTAAAATCTGCAGTAAGATTGTGCTAAGTGCCAACAAGTACTTGCAGCAGAATTTTGCAACAGAAAACACAACCAAAAGGAGCACACACAAAAAATTCAACACAGCCCATGAAGCTAGATGCTTAAAGATCGTTACAAATGATGGTGCATAATGTAAAGCACGGCAATAATTTCCCTCTAATAAAACCTGGTTACACCCTACGGTTTTGAAACATCAAAGAAAAATGTGACTGGGTGAACTTATGGTTAATTTAGTCAGTGCCGCAAACCATGCAAAAGTATGAGAAAAAATAGCAACAGGTACACCAATTAAGAACATCATCTAGGAATATCGCATGTAACTGCTACATGCTCATCACTCAGCATTTTATGTTTCCTTCAGTGCTCCATCATCAAAGAAATTTCATAAACTAACTAGGAAATAAGCACGTTTAACATACTTGCCCTCAGCATCCAGCTCTGGCCCATGCTTTTGAACATCAAACCCTCTTCTGCAAAAGGATCATGAAGCATGTGAGATACATGCACCCATTTTTATCTAGAAAAAACATTACGATAAAGCGGAATAAGCTTTTGCAAACTGTAGTGTATATGTTTCCATTGTAACTTCTAGAGTCTCATTTCAGATAAAAAGACAAGGGTTATTTTTCTCGTCTCCAAAATATTATTACTATTATGCATTCCATTCAATATTACAGAGATAAATTGAAGAGTGTTACTTGGTCTGCATTCTTGCAGGAGCGGAATGGAGAACAGCACTGAGAAGTCCAAGGATAGTTTGTGTTTTTCCGGTTCCTGGAGGGCCCTACAAATAAACAGTAAAACTCTGCAGTCAATGGTGCATGGTTCCAGGGTGTGCAATGTGCACAGATCTGCTTATAGATTCTCAAGAATATGCGATACATCCAAAACATTTGACATTTTTTTTCTTGGCAAAGTAAACGATAATACACGGCAAGTTAGGAACAGCATTAAAAACTAGTAAACTAACCTGAATAAGGACAAAGGATCTGCGAGAAAGACCTGCCTGGAAGAGACAATACAAGTATGTTAGGCACATCATTTTCCCTTGGAACTAGATAGGACACCAATATCAAATAATACAAAGTATGCTCACATTAACTGCATCTAGCTGTGAACCATTAAGATTTGTTTTCAGGTAATCCATAAGTGGCTCAGGGACATTCCAAGCACGATTTTGATCATCTCCATCTTTGTTCTTCTCAG
The DNA here is from genome assembly GCA_028641055.1 of Alopecurus myosuroides. Classification (NCBI taxonomy): domain Eukaryota; kingdom Viridiplantae; phylum Streptophyta; class Magnoliopsida; order Poales; family Poaceae; genus Alopecurus; species Alopecurus myosuroides. The sequence continues at coordinate 237,130,709 of CM054059.1, forward strand.
AAGCTGAAAGAATCAAATCCTTAAAAGGAAGTGAAGCTACAGAGTGCATCGCAGAGAACTCCCGCAGTATAGTAGACAAGCTGCACATCTGAGAACATTGACGAAAAGTAAATATCAAGATCATGTAAAGAAGTACATGCCCTCAATAACCGAGAGAAGCATGAAAACTCAGGCAATCTTTGATAACACAACCAAGCTTCACCTTTAAAACCCACAGGACGCTACTTGATGTTGAAATAATGGAAGCAATGCGCTGCAGCCTTTTAGTCTTCACAGGATTTGCAACATTCAGATTTTTAATTTCCCCCGCCATAAATGTCTTAAGAGAGATTGTATCTTTACCACCCCGCTGTTCCACCACGGCAAAGGCATATGCAGTAGGAGTTACTCCCTCCTCAAACTGCAAATGCAGGCATATTTCAGCTCATTATTCATCGTCAATATGGCTAACCATGTAGGTGGACGGTAAATGTGAGAAAATGCAATCATGAGTCCAGAACTAATTCGATGTAGATCTGACGGACTATATGTTTTTCCATACGAAATATCTGAAAATATTCATAGCATTATAAGAGGAGCTTTAAACCGGTATGCACATTAGTCTCAGATATTTTCCGAATTTGAGATTTGACAACAAATAAATGAGTGCTTGACACATTATAGGCTCCACCAAATTTGGCTGGTAAATCAGGAATGTTTCCTGCTAAACTAGTAGCACAAAGCTTACTTTCTCTTTGGAGAGGAGGAGGAGGTCATTCTCTCCCAAAATATCCCGGAAGCCATCAGCCACCACCATGGCCACCTTGTGGAACCCCTCGGACTCTGTAGATACATCCGCCGCCCCTCTCTGCCAGTCCAGCCCAATCTCTGCTCACACCACACAGGACACAAACCAAAAATCGCTTAATAAACCAACACAAATAGAGCAACGCACACAAGCGGCAAGCAGAGCAGAGCTAGACGCCCACCATCCTCCTCGCTGCTGCGGCCCTGGACGATCTGCGCCTTGACCTCCTCGAAGAGCAGCGGCTCGAAGACGCCTAGGTACTCGGTCACCGAGGCGTAGCTGTTCTTCACGCGCTGCAGTCCCCTAGTCTGATCCGAGCCCTGCCTCCAAGAGGAAGAAGATTCAGGGTTTGCGGCGCAATTGCGCTACGGTTGGTGCGGCGGCGGGTAAAAGAGGGTTCGTGCGTACCTTGGAGTCGGCGACGAGGCGGAGGTAGTCCCAGCTGAGGACGATCTTCAGGAAGCGGTCCACGGTGGAGGCAGCCGAGGAGGAGGCCCCGCCGCCGCCGGACCTCTCCACCGCCATGGATTTTCTCCGCGGCAGGAGAGGTTTGGGGGTTTAGGGGGAAAGTGAAGCTGACGGCCGGAGCCTGGAGAGAGCTAGGGACAGATAGTGGCACGGGCTCACGGCGTTGGGCTCTTATCGGACCGTTACGGGCCAAATATGATTCTCAAATCAAAATACTCCCTCCGTCCACTTTTATAAGGCCCACTTCTTACTATTGATATGCTAAGAAGTGGGACTTATAAAAGTGGACGGAGGGAGTAGAAAAGAGGGGGGCGCAGTGCTGAAAGGAGAGAAGTTCTGAAGTGAGGTAAACGCATGACAGCGGGCACACTGTGGAAGGAAGAGAGGAGCGTGGCGGGGGTGAGGTGATGCACACTTCCACTAAATTACAGAAGGAATGCCACCTAAAATTAATTACAACGCAATAATTACATCTCTAATGCCACCGCACGGAAATTATCCCAAAAAACTTGCATGCGATCTTATCACTTTTGGCTAAACAACGTATCCCAGAAAAATCTCAGATCCAACCGCTCCAAACAACACGTTCACGTACATGCACCTTCATGTCCGCTTCTAAAAACATGGTACACGCCCACGCTTGTTCACGTACATGCACCTTCACGTCCGCTTCTAAAAACATGGTACGAGCCCACGCTTCTAAAAGCATGTTACGAGCCCACTTTAAACAGTCTAGCAATTGTCGTTTCCAGTCATCCATCCACGCCCTAGTTGACCCAGACCAAACTGGCTTCCTCTCCGGTCGGCGTATCTCTGAGAATATTGTTTACGCGGCTGACCTTGTTCGCACCTGCCACCTCCGCAAGAAACTAGCCACTGTGTTCAAAATCAACTTTCGAAAAGTCTTCGACTCCGTAAACGGGGCAAGCTTGATCAACATTCTCAATGCTCGAGGTTTCCCCAAACTTTGGTGCGACTCGATGATGGACCTCCTCTCCTCCGGGCATACGGTTGTCATCCTCAATGGGGTCCCCGGCCCATGGATAAAATGCAAGACTGGCCTCCGCCAAGGCGACCCTCTCTCCCCATACCTCTTTATCATCGTTGCCGACGTGCTCCAGCGTCTTGTCCGCCTCGCACACTCTAGAGGCGTGATCTCCCACCCCATCAACACATCGACGCCTCCCGTCGTGCTACAATATGCGGACGACACACTCATTGTGTGTAAGGGAGATCTCGCTTCCGCCCGGTCTCTTCGGAGGATTCTTGACGACTTTGCTATGGCTACGGGCCTTGGGATCAACTTTCACAAATCGTGCTTCGTGCCCATGCACATCGACGACGCCAGTACTATGGATATTGCGACCGCTCTCGGCTGCCCGGTCTCTACCTTCCCCCAACCTTATCTAGGGCTTCCTCTCTCCCCAACAAAACTACACATCTCAGCGTACAGCCCGCTCATTTCCTCCTTTGATAGGCGTCTTTCGGGGTGGAGCGCTATGCTCCTCTCTTCTGGTGGGAGACTCGTGCTTTGCAACCCTGTTTTAAATAACCTCGCAACTTATTTTATGTGTTCTTTTATTCTGCCCCGTGGTGTTATTGAGGCGATTGAGAAGAGGCGCCGCTCCTTTTTTTGGACCGGGAAAGACTCTTGCTCTAGGGCTCGGTGTTTAATGGCTTGGGATAAAGTGTGCATGTCTAAGCAGGTTGGCGGATTTGGTTTGCGCGACCTCCAAAGGCAAAACCTCGTTCTCCTAATGAACTTCGTTCATAAGCTTCACTTGCAGGAAGAGCTACCGTGGAAGACGTGGTTCCGGCGTTCGTACAACAGAGATCTGGGTGATGTCTCTCCCTCTCCCTCCTTCATTGAGTCCATCCTACACCTTTGTCTCCCCATCTACAGGTGCATCACTCGCGTTGCCATTCATAACGGAGAATGCACCTCCTTCTGGTTTGATAACTAGTGCGACGCGGGGAGGCTCGCCTTCCAACTTCCCGCAATCTTCTCGCACTGCCTTCGCCCCAACATCTCCGTCGCCGCAGCACTATCTGGGGGGCTCACCTACCGCCCCCGTCTCTCTTCTGTCGCGACGACTGAGTTAGCCACCATACACTGCATCATCCGCACTACCACCCTAGACGAGGCTGAGGACTCACGCTCACTTGCATGGGGGTCGGGCTCGTCCTTCTGTTCTCGTGATGCATATGTGCTTACATCCCCCGGCGGCGTCTTGGATGCTTCCGCACGCTTGTGCTGGAGCTCTCACCTCCCATCTAAGATCAAGATTTTCTGCACGCTCGCGGCCTCCGACCGGTTGAACACTAGATTCAACCTCTTCGCCAAGGGGTGCGCCTCCTCCCCCTACTGCACAAGCTGCGGCGCCTCTGAGACTACACGCCGCATTCTTTTCGGATGCGCTCCCGCTGTGGATACTTGGGTCCGTCTGAGCTGCGCGGCTGCTTCGTGTGTCTCCATCTGGGATATTGAGGCGCCTCTCGCCCTCGACTTCGTTGTTTGGCAGCTGGGTGTCGCCGCTGTCCTGTGGCACCTGTGGAAAGTGAGGAATGACGTAGTCTTCAACAACCAGACGTGCTCCGCCTCAGAGGTCCTCGCCTGGTCTGCTTCTGATGTCATGATGTGGTCTTGTAGGTTACCTTCTCACCTACGCGCATCCGCTGCAGCCCTGCGTGGCCATTTGATGCAGCTTAGTGTTATGTAATTGTGATCATCTGCCTCGGTTGCTCATGTCCCCTTCCCCCTCCCTTCTCATTGTATGTTTGTAAACTTTGCCCCGTTGAGAGGGTTTTTCGGGTAATATAAAAAGCGATGGGGAAAACTCTTCCCCCCCCCCCCCCCGTTATTCTCGAAAAAAACTATTCAAAATTGCTGGCGGAAACGGTCGTCGTTGTTTTGGCCATCGTCGCTTCCTCGCCTTGGTCGTTGGCATTCTTGTCATCGTCTTGAACAGGGAGCACTTCCTCGCCTTGGTCGTCGTCGCTCGGGTCATCGTCTTGAACAGGGAGCACTTCCTCGCCTTGGTCACCGTCGCTCGCTCTGGTCATCTGTGAGTCATTCCAAACAAGAAAGAACATAATTGTTAAACAGTTTTTAGAAAACATGCAACAACAGAATTGTTAAACAGTTTTTAGAGCCCTTCTCCTTCATTGTCACCTATCTTTGGCTGGCAATGCCCTTCTCCTTCATTGTCACAGAATTGTTAAACAATTTTTAGTGTTCACATCCTTCGGATGGCAATGGTAGCAACACACGTTTTTGCCGCAGCTTGCCTCCGAATTCAGTTCAGGCCTCGGTTTCATCCTTTGGGTGGCAATGGTAGCAGTGCAAGGGCTTCGGCCTTCAGAGATGCTTAATTTACACGATGCCTGAGCAGGGGCTTCCACTCTAGCTGGTTGGCGTCTTTGCAAAGCCTGATGTCCACAATCTGTATCGACTCCAATCGATATTTGTTGGAAAAAAAATGAACACAGTGTATGTTCAGTTTTGAACTCTTCTTTATCAAAAAAAGGTTCTGGACTCCCGGTGCATGGGAGTGAGCTGTGAGCTGCAGATTATTTTAGCATACATCTTGTACCATGTAAGAGCCATACCGGTACATAGAAGAAGGTTGAGAAGGCTATCCAAAAACCAATTTAATGAACGATAAATGGTTCTATGAATTGATAACAGGTCGATTGGAATTATGTTTTTCCATATCCTATATAATGGTTATATGAATTGATAACGGGGTTATACGAATGGTAGCAACTAGGAGCATTTCAAAGATGACTGATAAAGGAAAAAATGGTATGTACGAATTTGTAAGATGTCTTTCCTTTCACATTTTAAATTGATATGAATGTCTGATGAGTTTGTGTGTGCATGTCGACAGTGGTTGATGACGCTATTGGTTCGTCACATACACAAACAGGTTTGTTCATACGTGAACCGATTGCAGATCAGACACTTTCATCATCAGATGATGATCAGAGTTGGTTGGCACGTACCTTTCCAACTCAAAGTACCCTTACAATAAGAGGAACTCCAATGGTCGGGGAGAGCTCAAATGGTATGACCACGGGCAGGCGTGGACAGATGAGAGTGTCCATTCCAACTCAAAGTACACTAACAACAGGAGTTCCTCCAGAGTCAATGACTCTGGAGCCTAGAGTAAACTCAAACGGTATGAAATTCAACAATCTGCAAGTTATATGGGTAACAGAAAACTGTCGAGTAGGTTCATCTATGTACTCCTGATTTCCTAATGTATCTCATGATTGCAGATGTACAGGCTCAAAGGAAACAGCCATCACGAGAGTGTCAACGAGCTCGTCGACAAAGTCTAACTATTGAGCAAAGACAAGAGCTTAATGCACGTAGGCGCGCAAGTAGGGCACGTCGACAAAGTCTAACAACTGATCAACGACAAGCCATCAATCTAAATCAAAGAACACGTCGGCAACGAGCAACAACGCAGCAAGCCCTCGAGGTGAATGCCAATAGAAGAGCATGTTGGCAGAGTATGATGGAAGATGAGAGGCAGACCCAGCTTTCTCACCGCAGTGCCAATCGCGTGGCTAGGCGAAACACCCCGTGTGCTGCATCCATCGCTATGTCGCGCCCAGACGCAGCTTTCTCTGCCTTCCCATCAGTGAGGTCACACGCACCACCCGTCGAAGCTAATTCGCCTATCGCCTCCCCTACAACGAGCACACCGGGTTGTACCATCAGGACCGACGGTGAAACACCTATCTTTCCCCCCTTTATGTGTTGGCGCATTAAACTATTATTATATCATCTAATTTAAGTCTCTACAAATGTTACAGCGGACATGGATGCCTTTCTTAGCGGCAACATGGACGAGAATGCCATCTCAAATAACCTCATGGACAAGGAGGGCTGCCTGTTTCACGAAGAAGGTGCGCCTGCTTAACTTTTTTCAGCCCTCTATATTACAAGTGAATTGAACACATCAATCTGACACGCTATATCTATAGGTTTGGAAGAAGACGATGTCGAGGACCTCGATGAACCCACTAACTTGTCTAGCATGGGCTCTATCGATCCTTTCGACTTCATGTACTCGAACCTCCCAGATAGCACGCATATCTTGAAGCAAGTCCCGAATTGCCATCACTGTGGGGCAAAGAGGTTTGAACATGAGCCTAACGGATTCTGTTGCCGAAATGGAGATGTCAAGTTGCGCAAACCAGAACCTATCCCAGAGCTAATGAAGTTATGGTCTAGCACGGGTGCAGAATCGCGTCATTTTCGTGAGAGCATCCGGTTCTTCAACGGTCACTTCTCCTTCACAACCCTTGGAGTCAACCTCGACACCATTTGCACGAACATGAGGTCTGGGGTTTACACGTTCCGTGCGGGCTGCATGTTGTACCACAAGGTGCATTCGTTTGGACCAGGCTCTCGTCCGGAACATCTACAGTTATACTTCTATGATGACGATCCCACACTGTCTCATCGCAAGGAAGCCACCGCAAATCTTGATCAAGATGTCGTCCGGAAAGTGACCAACATCATGAGAGAAAACCCCTACTCCAAGCAGTTTAGGAGTTTGGGTGCACACATAGACAACCTCCAGGATTACCGAATAGAGCTGAATACCAGACTCAGAGGATGTAGCCAAAGAAAGTTCTATCATTCCCGCCTTCATTGTGTCTACCAACCAGGATGATTTAGTTAACAACATCATCACATACATCATGTTCATTGGCAATGCAAAATGCTTCGAGTAAGATGTCATATTATGAAAAACATTAAGTGTCAATATTTATTATGATATCATCATTCTTACCGACTGTTTCACAGAAAAGAATGGGTACGGAGCTCGAAACCTATCCATTGGGATTGAGTTTAAAGCAAATTCAGGGCATACTCGCATCGGACAAACCTATGGACAAAGACTGCTTCAACATGGTTGTGTGTATAGTGGCATGCGACGAGATACAATGGTTGATAGAGCCTCCCGTGCACAACACGGATTTAAGATTTTGTGTAAGTTAATTGTTATAATCACGTAGAGTCATTATCCCTTTCATGTCTTTAAACGTTGTGTATTGATGCAGAACGCATTATCCGATAGCATGAAACATCCAAAGTGGCGTGTAAAGTCAGATATTAAGGCATTGGCAACACTGTTTCATAGTTGGCCGGAGATTAACTATAATATCTCTTCCTGCCATATAGTAAGTTGGCTCGATTTACATATTTCCCATTATTTGTATTGTTATGGTTTATCTTTTTTTAATGTTTTCCACTTGTAGATTTTGTTGCCAGATGCATCTCAATACCACTTCATGTTGTTCTCCATCGACAAACATAAATGGCGTGTATCCATTTTGGACCCTATTACTAAACCGCTGTCAAAGGAGAGGTATCAATTGAAATTCCAGAGGTACGCAATCTACATAAACGAAGCACTCGGAATAGCTCAGTCCGACTGGAATTCAGATATATATTTCTGGCCACGTAGTTATCCGTATGGTATTCCAAGGAGCCATCTCAGGTGGTTTTATTTAAATTCATTATAAATTTTTATTTGTTCTCCTCCTAATTTTCAAGATAATTATAGTGCATTAAGGTTTTATATGCAGGAATTTGTCTGGTTACTTTGTGTTCAGTTTTATGCTCTCATGGGATGGTGAAAAGTTGGTTCATCCATTTTGTACCGTGAGTTTCTCTATTGCACATTATTTACATCTTTCATTTCAAACTTTTGAGATAACATATATATTTATATTGCTTGTGCAAGATGGTTACGAAATGCGGAAAAGATTTTTGTTATATCTGCTTAAGTACCATGCAAATGAAGTAGAAGGCAATACACCGAGTGTTGTACGGGAATATCTTAAGCGTTTCAATAGATCGTATTTTGGTTAACACAAATAATTTATTTTTGTACACATGACGTTGAATTGTGAGAGTGAGTTTTAGTTTGTTGGAATATATTCTTATACACATGATATTGAATTACGAGATGATTTTAGTTTGTTGCAATACTATGTGTCTATATTATCTATGTACATTCAAAAAATTAAACCATAGCAAGGCACGGGCGTTCAACTAGTATCAACAAATCTCTCGGGTGAACCGGTAGGGTTTCGAGTAGAGGAACGAAACAGGCGCTGGTGGACTCAACGGCTAATAGGGGCACAATTTACCCAGGTTCGGGACCCTCGTAGAGGTAATACCCTTACTCCTGTTTTTCTGTCTCTGTATTATGATATATGATTATAATGGTGGTGCGCAGATCGAGAGATTGGACCTCAAGAGGCGGCTCCTATGCGTGAAGTCTAGATTGGATGCCCCCCAGGTGGTTCTCCCATCCCTTAAATAGGAGGATGGGTCTCAAACCCATACCCAGGTGGGTTACAAACCCTATTTCTAGTCGGTAAGTTCTTTCCATCTTGATCCGCAAGTCTTGCGGGTGGGCCGTATCAGGGTCTTCTAGAACAATAGGGTGGTTCCTCATGTTGGGCTTTAGTATTGGGCGTTAGACCAGGTAGGCTCATCTGAGGGACTCGGGAGTCATCCTCATGTCAGTAGCCCCCGAGTGTTTGTTCAGCTGTAAATAGTCGAGTAAGCACTCAAGACTTATTTTAGAATCTTACGTCTGAGCAGCCAGGTCTTAATTTGAAAGGTGTGAACCTTGTATGGATGATACTCGAGTGTTGAGCGATAAATGTGCCATGCGTTGGCCTTTTTCATAGAAGGATGTGGCTCAGTTGCTTGGCTCACCCGACGGATCAGGACCAATTAATTGCTCTTGGGAAAAAACAGGTCTGGCCTACACAAACTCGAAACCTCCGACTCGAGTCCGGTTAGGTGATCATTGTGATTGGGTCGTGGAAGACTTATCGAGTCGAATTTAACCTTTAAAGGGCTACTGATACGTCATAAACGTATCCCTAATTTCTGATGTTCCATGTTGATATTATGCCAATTGCTACATGTTTTCTCCCTTCTTTATGTCATTTTTATCAATTTCCCAGACTAACCTATTGACAAGATGCCACAGAGCCAGTTCCCTGTTTTCTGCTGTTTTAAGTTTCAGAAAAGTTTTTCGGGAAATATTCTCGGAATTGGAAAAAATTCGAAAGCCAGAAGTCCTAAAAGTCCCGGAAGCTTCCAGAAGTCCCGAAGAGCCCCGGAGGGGGGCCACAGGGTGGCCACACCATGGGGTGGCGTGAGTCCCCCTGTTCGCGCCACCTAGGGGTGTGGGCCCCCTGGCCACCTCCTGGCATTGCCCATTCGCCCATACATACTCCCCGAGGCATAAACCCTAAAAGAATCGACCATTTCCGCAAAATACATCTGTAGCTCCGCCTCCGACGACGACAAGTTTCGGGGGACAGATCTCTGTTCTGGCACCTTGCCGGGACGGGGAAGTGCCCACGGAAGCCATCTCCATCGACTCCACCGCCATCTCCATCGCCATTGATGTCTCCTATGATGAGGAGGGAGTAGTTCTCCCCCGAGGTTGAGGGCTCTACCGGTAGCTATGTGGTTCATCTCTCTCTCCCATGGTGTGATCTTTATTCTATCATGAGCTTTGTAATCTAGTTGAATATGTAGATTGATCTTCATCTGTTATGCTACTCAAGTGGTTTTGTTATCTTCGTAAACACTTTGATCACGGGGCAAAGGTGACAGTGTGTGCTCCGTGTGGTTTAGCATGATATTTTTATCTTGTGTTAGAAGGTGAACCTATGAAATTGTGGCGTTTGTTTACTAATTTATGGCGCTCGTAGTGACATTGGGGTGCCCTAGAGAGGGAATATAGACTTAAGGAGTGATGTTACAGCCCTACGCAATGATTAGTGTTCGTTATTCGACCGAAGAGTGGTTCAGAGTAGCATAGTGAAGAAATGATATTTATGCATTCAATTATGTGAGCATTGTTGAGAGTGTCCACTAGTGAACGTAGGAGCCCTAGGCCTTATTTCCAAGCATTGAAACACCGTTTTCCGCCTATTCTGCTACATGTTTGCTTGCTGCCATATTTATTTCAGATTGCTATTTTTACTTATAACCATCCATGTTACTCGCATTTCACTATCTCTTCGCCGAACTAGTGCACCTATATACCTGACAAGTATTTTGGATGTGTTGGGGACACAAGAGACTTCTTGTATATTAATTGCAGGGTTGCTTGAGAGGGATATCTTTGACCTCTACCTCCCTGAGTTTGATAAACCTTGGGTAATCCACTTAAGAGAAACTTGCTGATGTTCTACAAGCCTCTGCACTTGGAGGCCCAACACTATCTACAAGAATAGAAGTGTGCGTAGACATCAAGCTCTTTTCCGGCGCCGTTGCCGGGGAGGTAAGGTAAAAGGTTCTCACATACTCGTGTGTGAGTGCTCGAAGTTATTTCCTTTAGATTCTGCAATTATATCTTTTTTTCACTAGTTAGGCTTGTTTTTACTTGTTGCTTGTTTTTATTTTTACTAGTTAGTCTTAATAGAAAACAACAAAAATATGAGAGAGCTTTATTTGCATTCTAGTAGCAATGTTATTAGCATTAATTATTTGGATACCATTATTTCTAGTACTATGGAAAAGTCTAAGCTTGGGGAAGCTAGTTTCTATAAACTTTTTATTTCCCCAGCTTTAGAGGAGAAAATTTGCTCTGATGATATTTTATCTCCCATATGTGATAAACCTAATTATGCTTGTGATATTTTAAATCCTCCTACTAAAAGCATTCCTTTTAAAATACCCAAGAAAATTGTTGAACTTGTCATGGATAACCGTTATTTTGGAGATGGAATTGTCCATCCTCGTGATCATTTACTCTTTATACATGAATTATGCGGGTTGTTCAAGTGTGCAGGTATTTCAATGGACCAAGTTAAGAGGAGGTTATTCTCTTTATCTCTTAAAGACAAAGCAAGGGAGTGGTATGAGATGCTAGATGATCCTCATCATTTGGAGTGGAAGGAGCTTGAATCTCTATTTTACTCTAAATTTTATTCCTCTCGTCAACTGTATTTAGATAGGAATTACATTTATAATTTTTGGCCTCATGATGGAGAAAGCATTTCTCAAGCTTGGGGAAGACTGAAAACTTTAATACTTAAATTTCCTAACCATGATTTTCCTAAGGAAATAATTGTTACTAATTTTTATGCAAGGCTTTCAGGACATTACAGGGATTATCTAGATGCATGTTCAGAGGGTTCTTTCTCAATTAAGAAGGTTCAAGCTAAATGGGATCTTCTTGAAACAATTGAAACCAATAATTAAGGTTGGAATAACAACAAAGGTAAAGAATCAGGTATAAACTATGAGTATGATTGCATTAAGACTTTTGCTGAAACTGCTGATTTTCATGAGCTTAATGCTAGATATGGTCTTGATCCTCAAATGGCTGTCGGTTGGTATAGATCCTTTGCTTCTTATATCAATCTTCCTAAAAATGGGGACATATATCATGAACCTTTTAAAGACACTTGCATGAAAAATAAAAAATTTATTGATGATTGCAATAAACATGCTCAAACTTCTGAAAGTACTATTTCTTATAAGCATGTTAATTTCTGTGGAGCACTTAGACCTTGTGAAAAGAATCAAATTGAAGAAGAATATTGTATCCATCATAGGAATGAAAAAACTAGAAAGTGGGATAGGGCTCTAAATGATCTTGGTGAAAAAGTTTGTGCCCTCTATCCTTTTATTTGTGAACTTTGTTGTAAAGTGGGTCATTTTAATTTTCAGTGCTCAAGCCATGATAGTAGCCTTTCGAATCCTATGATTACTGCAAGTTTGTATTGTGATGACATGATCACCCCTAATAAGCATGATGAACTTACATTATTCTTGGGGTGTGAAGAGTTATTAAGAAAAACTTCTTTGGTAGATATGAGTGCTCTTGATATGAATAGTGTCCTGCATGGTTGTCATCTTTATTGTGTTAATAATTGCCACACAAATATTTACAGACAAAATATTATAAAACAGGAGAATTTACCAAAATATGACAGGGCTAATATTTGTTTTCATATTATTAATCAAGAGGAGGAATCCTCCAAGGTTTGTTCTATTGTTTCTGACAATAAACCAGGGTATGTGGAGAAGCTTCCTTTCAAGCCTCTTCCTCCTATAGAGAGTAAGAAGAAGAAGAAGAAGAAGAAGAAGAAGAAGAAGAGTAAAAAGAGAGAGGTAATGGTATCTCTCCCTAAGCATGTTTCTCATATTACAGCTTTTGTTGATGAGTCTGAACTCGATGATTTTCCTATGCCTGTTATTTATGAAAGTGACCATGATTGGGAGAAACACACTACTTTTGATATTGAAAATCTCTTTGGTACCAATTCTGAAACTGATGATAATTGATGTACTATTAGTACCATCCATGTTCCTTCCAATGATAATAAAGAAATCTCTGAGCTTGTGGATGATGTGTTTGTAAATCCTTTTGCTATTGATGATATGCTTGATACATCTCTTTCTAGTAAAAATGATGATATGTTACAGATGAATGCACTTTGAAAGGTAACTATTCTATTGCTTATGATGATACTATGCCTCCAGTCTTTGAAAACTATTATAAAAGATGTTATAACATAGGCTATGGTTACAATTATCCTTATGAAACTTGTCATAGTTATGGAGGGATTACCCAAAACCATCTCCCTAATATAAAACTTGTCTATCATGTTGGAGTTCTTTATGATGATTATAATGATTATGATATTTTCAGTCCACCTACTATTGAGGAGAAAATTAATTGTGATTGCAATATGCCTCCTACATTCAATGATTATGGTGATGAGAATGATAATGATAGCTATTTTTTTGAATTTGCTCCCACTACTTTTAATAAGAATGAGTATGCTTAAGTGGAGAGTATTAATTCTTTTATGCACGTGGCTCGTGATAAGAATTTTTATGTAATAGCTATATTGTTAATTTTATTCATGATGCTACTGAAATTTATTATTAGAGAGGGAAACATGGTTTTATGCATCTCAACAAAATTAAGTTTCCCCTCTTTATGTTGAAATTTTTGATGTTGCACTTATTTTGTCTTCCTATGCTAGTCACTTTGTGCTTCGTTGACTTGTTTTTCTACAAGATTGTTTTTCATAGGAAGTGGGTTAGACTTAAATGTGTTTTATATTTGCTTCTTGGTTCTCTCTTATTGTGGTTCAAATTTTATTCTTATGTGAGCATTTTTTTAAAAAAAAATCATCATGCCTAGCTGAAAGGCGTTAAAGAAAAGCGCTACCGGGAGACAACCCGTTTTATTTCGATGTTTTCAACCCCTTTTCTTTCGTTTTATTTGGTGTGATTTGCACCTGGGTGTTGTCTATTTCCTTAGCAACCCTGCTGTATCTTTTATTTTGTGTTTTTGTTGATCCAAGTAAAGCTTCTAGTGGAAAGTTGAGCCCATATTTCGGATTTCTGCGCAGGAAACAGATTTCTGTTGTCCACTGTTAATTCTGTTAAAAATCACAGAAAATTCAAAATGACCTGAGTTTTTGTGCTTAATCCTGAGTTATATATGCATTTTTTCTTAGAAGACCACTTTTTGATTTGAGCAACAGAAGATTTTTTATTAAAAAAAAATCGATCTTTACCTGCTGTTCTATTTTGATAGATTTCTGCCATTTATCACATTTTCATCTTAATCTCTCTCTTTTGGTGTTCTTTTGAAAAAACGAGTTTTAAAAGAAGTTTTGACAGTAGATAATGTGTTTTTGAGTGTTAAACTTGTGTTGAAACTGAGCCATGTGAATTTATTATTTCAATTGCACTAACGTTGCTAATGAACATTGTGAGAATTTTGGTGTGAAGAAGTTTTCAAGGGTGAAGAGAAGAGGATGATATGATGTGATCAAGAAGAGTGAAAAGCCTAAGCTTGGGGATGCCCCGGTGGTACATCCAAGCAAATTCCAAGAAGACTCAAGCATCTAAGCTTGGGGATGCCCAAGGCATCCCCTTCTTCATCAACAAATTATCAGGTCACTTCTAGTGAAACTATATTTTTATTCAGTCACATCTTATGTGCTTTACTTGGAGCGTGTTTTATTTTTGTTTTCAGTTTGTTTGCTTTTATTTGCTGTAATAAATGGTTGGATCTTATCATACTTGTGTGGGAGAGAGACACGCTCCGCTTTCATTGCTTAGAACACTCTAGTTTTCATTCTTATTGTTCTGTGAGTGTTCACTTTTTGCTAATACTACGGTTAGCCTTTGTTTTCCAGGCATCTCTTATTTAGATATGTTAAATTTTCTAGTTAGGTGGTTCTCATATGTGTGTTTGCTTGGAAATAGGAATGCTTTTGTGGTATTTGGTGTAGTGGAAAAATTCGCATGGTCTTGTAGATCACTAAACTGCTTCACTTGAATCACTGATGTTGTTTTGAGATATTAATTTGCTTAATGGATAAACGGGAATGACTAGTAAGTATAAACTTTTAATTGTAGGTCTAAGAAACTTGAAACTGTGCTACACTTAAATTACTAGCTGATAGAAAGAATGGTATATGATTGCTACGAGTGATACATTTCTGATCGACATTTTGTTACGCGCTATGGTCGGGGTAGAGTGACTTTTCACTGCCACGGACCCTCTTGGAGTGATTTTCATTATGCCTTGTAAGATGATTTGCTTGTTGTAATCTTTTAACTCGTGAGTCTATGTTGCGGTTCCTGGCACATCCACCATCCATATTTTCTAGCCTCTTCGGTTTAGTGCATTGCCCTTTCTCACATTGAGAGTTGGTGCAAACTTTGCCAGTGCATCCAAATCCCGTGGGAGGATTTTGTTCTCCTACACATAAGCCCATATATTATTCCTCAAAACAACCACCATACCTACCTATATGGAATTTCCATAGCCATTCCGAGATATATTGCTGCACAACATCCACCTCCATTATGTTACTTGATGATGAGCTTCATGGTTACTTATGCATACTGCTACACTGGCAGGAGCATGTAGTTAGAGACATCAGAGATGTTTCTTTATGAGTTATGAGTACTAAAAGTGCGATGATTCATTGTAATATAGGATGTTGCCCCTACCGGTGAGGATATATAAATAAAAAATAAAAAAAATGAAAAGGCCCAAAAAGAAAAGAAAAAAGGGCCAAAGAGAGAATATAGAGAGAGGGGGCGCATCGCTATCCTTTATACCACACTTGTGCTTCATGTTTAGCACCAATACTTTAGTTTGGAGAGAGTTTTCATATTATCATTCATTCATAACTATGTGGGGAACTTTACATTATAGAACCTGGCTTGTATATTCCAATGATGAGCCTCCTCAAATGAGCTCTAGGTCTTCGTGAGCAAGCAAGTTGGATTCACCCCCACTATTTCCATTGGAGAGCTTTCATACACTTGTATCTTTGTGTGCATCCGTTGTGTGACAATCACTACTCCTTGCATAGCTTCAGTTGTAAGACTTTCTCTTGTCTAATGACCACTTTCAGCTTTGTGAGCCTTTCTTCCATTGAACTTCCAAACCCCCCATAATGTTCTCTTAGACATAACATCCCAGTGCCAGGGACCAACGCAGAACACTTGCTTGTTTTAGTGCGCAAATAGTTTAAGATTCAAGTATTGCATCGTGTGGAAAGCTTGACTTGATCCTAACAGGGGCTGTGAAGATCGTTTGACGTGCATGATATTGTTGTTCTTGAAAGCTTAAATCATCTCTAATAAACTTTGCACGGTTGATAGTCTTTTAGTATTGATTCATTAAAAGTTTTGCTTTTTTTCTTCTTATCTGTTTATGCATTACTTGTTGATATCAAATATAGATCACAGCTTTAGTTCATTTGATCCTAGTTTACATGCTCTACTTTACATATTATGATCAAGATTGTGTGGTAGCATGTCACCTCAGAAATTATTTTGTTTTATCGTTTACCTACTCGAGGACGAGTAGGAACTAAGCTTGGGGATGCTTGATACGTCATAAACGTATCCCTAATTTCTGATGTTCCATGTTGATATTATGCCAATTTCTACATGTTTTCTCCCTTCTTTATGTCATTTTTATCGATTTTCCGGACTAACCTATTGACAAGATGCCACAGAGCCACTTCCCAGTTTTCTGCTGTTTTTAGTTTCAGAAAAGTTGTTCTGGAAATATTCTCGGAATTGGAAAATTCGAAAGCCAGAAGTCCTAAAAGTCCTGGAAGCTTCTAGAAGTCCCAAAGAGCCCCGGAGGGGGGGCCACAGGGTGGCCACACCATGGGGTGGCGCGGGTCCCTCTGGTCGCGCCACCTAGGGGTGTGGGTCCCCTGGCCACCTCTCGGCATCGCCCTTTTGCCCATATATACTCCCCGAGGCATAAACCCTAAAAGAATCAACCTTTATCGCAAAATACATCTGTAGCTCCGCCGCCGCCGACGACAAGTTTCGGGGGACAGATCTCTGTTCTGGCACCCTGCCGGGACGGGGAAGTGCCCCCGGAAGTCATCTCCATCGACTCCACCACCATCTCCATCGCCGTTGCTGTCTCCTATGATGAGGAGGGAGTAGTTCTCCCCTGAGGCCGAGGGCTCTACCGGTAGCTATGTGGTTCATCTCTCTCTCTCATGGTGTGATCTTTGTGTGATCATGAGCTTTGTAATCTAGTTGAATATGTAGATTTATCTTCATCTGTTATGCTACTCAAGTGGTTTTGTTATCTCTGTAAACACTTTGATCACGGGGCAAAGGTGACGGTGTCTGCTCCGTGTGGTTTAGCATGATATTTTTATCTTGTGTTGGAAGGTGAACCTATGAAATTGTGGCGTTTGTTTACTAATTTATGGCGCTCGTAGTGACATTGGGATGCCCTAGAGAGGGAATATAGACTTGAGGAGTGCTGTTACAGCCCTACGCAATGATTAGTGTTCGTTATTCGACCGGAGAGTGGCTCGGAGTAGCATAGTTAAGAAATGATATTTATGCATTCAATTATGTGAGCATTGTTGAGAGTGTCCACTAGTGAAAGTAGGAGCCCTATGCCTTATTTCCAAGCATTGAAACACCGTTTTTCGCCTGTTCTGCTACATGTTTGTTTGCTGCCATTTTTTTTCAGATTGTTATTATCACTTATTATCATCCATATCACTTGCATTTTACTCTCTCTTCGCCGAACTAGTGCACCTATATACCTGACAAGTATATTGGGTGTGTTGGGGACACAAGAGACTTCTTGTATCTTAATTGTAGGGTTGCTTGAGAGGGATATCTTTGACCTCTACCTCCCTGAGTTCGATAAACTTGGGTAATCCACTTAAGGGAAACTTGCTGCTGTTCTACAAACCTCTGCATTTGGAGGCCCAACACTGTCTACAAGAATAGAAGCGTGCGTAGACATCAGTTACCCGGCGCGTCCGCTAGGATTTTTCTCTATGTCATTGACATGAAAAATTACTAGAGGACGCAGCTTAAGTGAGATTTCAGGCCCACAAGATAGATCATTGGGTCTTACCTTCGCACTCGAAGAATGTGGCATCCGGACGTGCCGCGATGGCCGAACGACCCGGGGTTTGTTGTGTGATGTGTTCATACATCGTAATCGTGAGTAATGCCGTGGAGGACTCTTAATGCCATATGTACGCTCTTCCTAGGAGCGCGACAGAGGGTGGCTGGCCACAACTTTTACCTTGCTCGACCCTATCCATGATTCAACCCAAATAGAGCCACCCCGTCAATAGGGAGTTGGCCACCTCCTGACGGCACCTGTTCTGTGAGTCAGGATCAAGATCCGCGTGCGTCCATGACTTGTCCCGGTCACGCCCTAAGTTTTCTTCAAATCGGTTTCTGACTCACATGCGGATGGAAAGATCAAACTACGTGACTCATGGATGTGCCCAAACAAGTTAGTTAGTCGAGCGCGGTCTGTTAGGCCCCGCGTGTGGTTGCACACTCAGTCTTGACTTCCAAGGCGAGAACTCGCTCCTAGGGGCATGAACATGACAAAACGCCACAACCCATTGTGGCCTCACATCCATGCCGTTATTAGTCAAGTTATGAAAGATAACAAAAGTCACAACAACCTGACATAGTAGATTCACGGATTGACCAGATTCATCAACCGAATGGATAGATCACAACTAGGCATGGCTAAACAAGACTCACACGGTTTAGCGAAGCGCGGACAAACAAACCTATGGCTGCTAGGAGCAGTGTATCAGGATATTGAGGTGATGCAGTATATAGGAAAACTCTATCTACTGATACCAAATATCTTGGAATCGAATGCAAAGTATGAGAATCAAAAGCCGTTCGAAAACATATATAAGAATATAAGATGTTATGCTTTCCTTGGTCATAAGAAAACCAATAGATATATCTTATGGAATCAGTGCTTGACTTGTCGGTTAAGATCAAGTATTCGTCGTTGAAATTGCTGATCTTCACTTCGGAGTCGCGTTCTACCGATAAGAAGTAAATACCGAAAAGGAACAACAATCAACACATGGCATAATGCAATGCGCACTATGTATGCATGAGCAAATTAATGCACTGAAATAAAGCGCTAGACATGTTTGATGGTTTACTAGGGTTCGTATGGCATTTATGCATTTTTATTGAAATCAGCCCCGAAATGGACCTGAAGGGACCTTTCGGGCAATTATGAAAGTGTGTCAAATTTTCATTGCTCAAATGGGTATGAAAACAACATAACTAGGTTGCATTTGTATTTCTAAGCATTTTGACATATAACTTGCAATTTTCAGAATTTATTGAATAAAAACTTGTTGTCTCTATTTTTAAATGATTTTAAACAATATTTAAATAATGGTCAAATTTGAACTTATTCAAACATGTTTGAAAATTTCATAAACATTTAGAGTTTATTTTTCTGAACAATTCGATATATTATTTATATTTTTTGAATTGCATATTAAAAGTTATTAATTTTCTAATTTTTATCATTTTCCTGGAATTTAAATAACATAGGGCCCACATGTCAGGTATTTTTCTTTTTCTAATTATTTTTGAAATAATAAACATCTGACGACACTAGCCACTGTGGCGTCAGCGGTTGGCCGGAATTCCCTACCGTGGTCGCCGGCGGCGCGTCGGGCCTCGAGAGCAAGCGCGCAAGGGCGCGTTCGACTCCACTTCTCGCGCGCAACCTGACTGAGGTGGCGCCACCCCTCAATTGTCGCCGGAGCGTGCCCGGCGGCAAGCTTCCGTGGCGGCCCGAGGTGGTGCACGACGATGGTGCGATATGAAAGGGGAGAAGTCGAGGGAGGAGCACAAGTGTGTAAAGAGGCTCACCGCGAGTATGATGGGATGGACGAGGAGGCGAGGTGTGGCCGGACGGCGGAGATCAAGCGGCGGAGGCATCCGGCCGGAGGCGGAGAAGATGGCCTCGATTCCGGCGGTTCAGGACTTCCCGACAAACGAGGGTCGACTAGGAGGTAGAGGAGATGACACTGGTGCTATTGGTGGCCTCAATTTGTCGGGATGAGGTCAGACATGGCAGCGCGCTGGTGATGGCCGGAGCTAGGGTTTTCGGCGACGATGCGGTGTAGAGAGAAGGAATGGGCGCCAGGAGGGAATGTGAGGGAGATGGGAGGGCACAACATCTCCCTGTCCTCTTATCCGGCCGCGCGTCAAGCAGGCAGGAGGTGGCACCATCGGCGTCAACGACCAGCTCGTCTACTGGTCGGGAGAAAATTACTAAAAACCACCACAATTGTGGCTCCAATTTCACATAACCACCACAATTCCGTTTTGTGACAAAAAAAAAACCACCGGTCTAGCGTAACAGTTTTGCGGAAAACACTGATTGCACTGCTCCGCCCAGTTAACGACGATTCTGACTGGTGGGGCCTGTTGTCAGGATGTCGTGGCAGACGGTTGCCATCAAAATAGACGGACGTTAGATAGTGCCCTTTTTTTTACCTTTTTACCCTTTCCCCTCACCTTGACCCCACCACCAAGCTGGCTCTAGCCCTCTAGGTTAGGGATGCAGGCCGCCACCCCGCTGGACGGGGCGGAACGTCCGCGTCCGCCAGCACTCGCGAATGCGTGAGCAAATATCATGCATCCCTACATGTCGCTGATCGCTGCGTGAGCAAAAAAGAAGAAGATTAAGCTAGCTAAAAAATATGGCGCACGGGGGAGCGGACGTCCGCCAACATCCCTACTCTAGGTGAAGGTCTGGTTCAGGTCGTACGGGAGCAACGGTGAGGAACAACGATGTCTGCGACGCGTGAACACGGCAGGAGGCCAAGGGGAGGCTGGCTGGGGTCGTGTGTTGTCGACCTCCTCGCTGCCGGCCATGGCTGTGACAGCCAATGCGTTGTGGCGGACAGATGCTGCCGCGGCGCCTCCGCCCGGGAACTCGTCCGCGAGGCGAGTAGTCGTAGGGGAGTTTGGCCTTGGCGTCGCCACCATGGACCTCGTTTGCGACGCGAGCAGCAGGAGAGCCGCGCTTCATGTAGGCGTCCATGAAGCACCCATGACCCGTGTGTGATGAGGTCTGGCGCTCGGGGGTCGGGGCTTGCTAGGAAACGTGGCTGTGCGCCTAGCTACTTCGAGCACGGACGTTTTCAGGTCATACGGGAGCAACGCCGAGGCGGACTTGGCCGGAGTGCATCGCTGTCAGGACTGGTCTTCAGCCCGTTGGTGTGACCCAACACGAAGCGGCGCCGCAACCATGGACGGAGGAGCCCGTGCGGCTCCAGTTCCGCGACTTCGTGCCTCCACTGCCATGGGGCTCCAGGATGGGTAGTGCCACGACCATGGACGGGGGAGCCTTCCGTGGCGGCTCCGTTCATCAATCCTCGTCAACGCGCGCGAGGTGCTTGACATAATGTTTCTGAAAGTAAAGTATGGGCACCTAGAGTGTGGATGAATAGGTGCGACGACCAATTTTATTTTTTCTTGTAGTTTAGGATTGACACAAAAGTAAATTCTCTAGATAATACAACTACGGTGAATTTACCTATATGACAAGGATAACAACAATCACAATGCAAGCACAAGTAAAGGGAGTAAGGGAACGAGATAACCGATGTGAAGCACGCGGAGACACGATGTAATCCCGAGTTCCTCCTTGTTAAGGGAGTACGTATCGTTGGAGGGATGTGAGCTTGCCACAAAGGACTACTCAACGCCACAGAGGCCTCACCCTATTCTCCGATGAACCCCACCACAAAGGCCTAGTTCACGTTCCACTATTGATCTCCTTTGAGGCGGGAATCGAATCCTTTACAAACAACTTGGGGCACACACCCACAACCAAATTGGAGGCTCCCAACAATCTTGAATCACTAAGAAGTAGCAAGATGCCTAGGCTCTCCACAAGAGGAAACCATAGGCTAGATCTCTCGAGCTAGAGAGGGGGAAATGAAGAACGGCTCGGTGAAGATGTAGATCGGGGCCTTCTCCTTCAATCCTCCAAAGATCTTCGAGTTTGGGTGGAGGGACTGGGAGTTATGAGGGATTTGGTGAGCTCTTAAATGCTATTGAATGACAAGGGGAAGAACTAGAGCTCAAGGAGAAAGAGGAGGGGTATTTATACCCCCCTCCTCAAACTAGCCGTTTTGCAGGATTTTGGGTACCGGAAAATCCGGTCCAAGTTTGGACCGGAATATCCGGTCTGTAGATCTTGCTCGAATCCGTTGACTTCAACCGGAATATCCGGTTGCCTTCGAAAAATCCGGTACCAATAATCCGGCATGTCTCTGTCCCGCGCAGGCAACCGTACC
This sequence comes from Alopecurus myosuroides, assembly GCA_028641055.1. Classification (NCBI taxonomy): domain Eukaryota; kingdom Viridiplantae; phylum Streptophyta; class Magnoliopsida; order Poales; family Poaceae; genus Alopecurus; species Alopecurus myosuroides. The sequence continues at coordinate 237,152,661 of CM054059.1, forward strand.
AGATATTCCGGCTCCTCCGGAAGAATCCGGTACCAATAATCCGGTCCATCTCTGTCAGCTTTATCTTCAGTCCTTAGCCGTTTTCGAGCAAAAAACTCCACAACCGGAATATCCGGTCTGAGATGAATAATCCGGTACCAAATATCCGGCTCATCTCTATCCCGAAATTGGACCAAAACTTTCTTAACCGGAATATCCGGCTCCTCCGGAATAATTCGGTACCAATAATCCGGTTGGCATCTGTCTCAAATCTCTTAGGCCAATCTTCACCGATCTTTTCGGTGATCGATGCCGATGTTAAATATAACACCTGCACACTAAACACCTTGAATAACATACATTGTTATCCTTTCCATATTTTTTTCATCACACTCTTCAAGCACAGAAATCCTTTTTTTTTTTGAAAAGTAAAGACCAGAAGGGGTGGAACACCCCTACCTTATTTTATTATGCATTAAAAGGGGAGCTAAGGCAGCTCAAAGTTTTTACATCAGCAGTTCACCAAGCGTAGAAAAGGAAACAGAAGAGGAGAGGGCAAGACTAGCAGGCGTAGGTTGTCCGGTCCGAAATCCATTTCTTCACCGCCGCGCTTTCTTTCTTCTTTGCTCTGTGAGCCCAGAGCGCTGTTGTTTCCACGATTTGTCCAACTACCATTTGAATTGGTTGCTGAATGTTGTCAAAAACCATGCGGTTTCTAGACAGCCAAATGTTCCAAAGACTCGAGGTGATCACTAGATCCCAGGCTTGTATCTTCTCTTTGGCACAAACCTGCCTGGCCGCACCGTAGATGTCCTGAAGCTCCGAAAAAGTGTCGAGGTGGATGCCTAAACCAGACAAGATCTGCTTAGTCCGCGCACATTCAAGCACTAAATGTTCCACTGTCTCAGTAGCCTGACAACCAAAGGGGCATTTATCGTTGTCCACTATGCGCTGCTTTCTCAAAACCGATCTCACCTTTATCCTTCCTTTTACCAGAAATCCTTTTTTTTGGTTTTTCTTTTTTTGAGATTGCATGCACAATTATCCTAACAAGCCTGCCAGCTCCAATTTTGCTTCCACAAAACTGATTATTGCGACTACAAAACCAAATCTTGGGCTCCATGCAAGGCTGTACAGTGCGATTACATAAACATATTCATCTCTCCATGCAAGGCTCGGCATCAGGTAACTACTCCAAACAACAAACATGCCATATCTTTGGCAACCAACACCAGTTTTGACTCACCAAAAATCCACGTCCCGAGGGACAACAAAGACCGACCATCGGCTTTTACCGCCTCACACTTGCCTCAAGTAGATACATGACCCAAAGCTCGATATCAGGATGGTACAGCAAACACAAATATCGACAACTACACATTTAAAATCCAAATACACGGCTTTACAAGACATCTCTCCCGCGCGAGCAAGCCCTTGCCGTGCTCGACGCACCCCTCGCCGAGGGACAAGCCTGCACAGCAGCAGCTTTGCTATCTCACAGTTCCCTGCAGTACATAATCGACATAAGGACCGTACAACCATCTTTGGTCAAGCAAAATATTCACAGCAAAACAGCAACCTCAACTCAAGAAATTGCAGGGGGGCAACCAAAAGTTGTAATGGCTACAATTAATAGCACAACAACAACCAAGTTTCAACAGATAGGATATACAAGTTTAAACACAAAGACAAGATGCAAACATTTCTTGTCCAACCACACACGCATGCAACATTCTACGACCTGTAACAATTAGCAAGTAGCTAAGAGAGACTAGATCTGGTTAACACCAAAACTCGGCCAAAAACAAGCTACATGGAGATAGCAATACCACCAGCAGCAAGCATACCAAACAAACAGGGTATTATATGGCTACACACAACAGTGGCACAAACGTCATGGCCTGACCGGCAATTTGCGACATCGGCACTGGCTCCGCGGGTGCTCGAGGAGGACTACATCGGTGAGGGGAGTGTCTCGGCTACTTCAGGGGTCGGGGGGATATCTACATCACCATTGTCCCCCTCCGCCGCTGCTTTCGTGCCGTCTTCTACGACTACGAAAGTGTTGCGGCGCAGTGCACGTCACGTGGTGGCGCGAGACGGTTCGTCCTCGACCGATGAGGACGCCATGTCCAAGGCCATGCGCAGGAAGGCGGCCTTGTTTTCTTCTCCACCTAGAGGTACGACAGTGATAAATAAGTCCTTTCTTTCTTTTTCAGATACCTCTATTTCGTCTAGATTAGGCAGTATTGGTGTTAACTTAGGAAGAAATGATGCTGAGATCACGTTGTCGACCAATGCGTTGAAGCATATGGAGTATGACCGTTTAACGGTTAAACCATGTGTTTCTTCAAAGGTGGACATACCTCACACGGATGATGATTTAGCGAATGCCTCTTCGGATGGACAGCTTTTATCACATCTTGTGGGGGAGGTGGCTGAGGTGGGTATGGATGAGGACGGACTTGGATCTCTCATTGATCTGTATGCATCCGGCCGGAAATCCAAATCCGCCAAGCAGAAGAGGAAATATTCGCCGCGAAATTCAGCGAGACCGCCTAAGAACCCAATTGTTTCCCGATGAATGGCTTATTCACTAATAGCAGAGGTCTTGGAGACTTGGCTAAACATTTGAATATTGCTCAATACGTCAGGGATCATAACTTGGAGTTCGTGGCTATCTCCGAATCAGGGAGGAGAGACTTTCCAGTGAGTGTGTTGAACCGCCTTTCGGGGGGTCTAGACTTCACTTGGCATTCTATTCCTCCACGTGGTAGATCGGGGGGCATTTTACTAGGCGTTAAATCAGATTCCATAGATGTGTTAGCGAGGTCGGATGGTGATTTTCATATAAAATTGCATCTCCGTAACCGCGTGGACAACTTCGTATGGACTTTGGTTGCTGTGTATGGTGCTGCCTAAGAACAATTTAAGGAGGCTTTTCTTCGAGAGTTGGTGAATCTGGCTAATGTTAATCCACACCCGATTTTTAATTGGTGGTGATTTTAATATGCTAAGATTTCCATACGAGAAGAGTCGTGGACGGTTCGATGGTCATTGGCCTTTCTTGTTCAATGTTGTAATTGATAGCTTGGATTTGAGAGAGGTCTACATGACGGGTCGACAGTTCACGTGGGCAAACAGTCTTCCTGAGCCTACTTACGAAAAACTAGACCGCGTACTGATGAGTACCGATTGGGAAGATAAGTTCCCATTGGTAACGGTGCGCGCTCTTGAGCGTATTGAGGCATTGTCGGACCATGCTCCCCTCCTTCTCTCAACTGGTACAAAGAAACCTCATTCACAACCGCAGTTTAAGTTTGAACTTGGCTGGTTATTACGTGATGGTTTTGATGAGCTAGTTAAGAAAGTGTGGAGCAAACCGGTCGTTGGTGATAACCCAATCCGGAGATGGAATAATAAAATGCGCAATGTGCGTAAATATTTCCGTGGATGGGCTAGACATACGACTGGTATGCTCAAAAAAGAGAAAGAGCGTCTTTGTTCCATTATTGATAAGTTGGATCGGATCGCTGAGACGAGGTTGCTATCAACGCAAGAGATTGAACTTAAAAGTCAATCAAACGCAAAGATAGCACAAATGTTGCGAGAAGAGGAACTTAAATGGTATCAAAGATCAAAGGCCCAATTTATTCTAGAAGGAGACTCGAACACTCGTTATTTTCATAATGTCGCCAATGGCAGACATAGAAAAAAACGAATTCACTCTCTCCATCAGGATGAAGGGCTGATTGAGGGACAAGAGTGTCTCAAGGCGTACATAACAAAGTTCTATAAAGGTCTGTTTGGGGCTCCTGAAGTAAGTAATATTACTATGGACGAGACCCGAACAGATGATATTCCCCAAGTTTCCAATGAGGAAAACGTCTTTCTTAATGCTCCATTCTCGGAAGAGGAGATAAAGAAGGCGATATTCCAAATGGAGCATAATAAGGCACCTGGCCCGGATGGTTGTCCCGCTGAGTTTTACCAGCATTTTTGGGAGGTTATTAAAGATGACCTAGTCGAAATGTTTGGATGCTTACAGAGTGGACACCTAGAGCTGTATCGTCTTAATTTTGGGGAAATCGTTTTGTTACCTAAGGTTTTGGAGGCTGAAAGGATACAACAGTATCGACCAATATGCCTACTTAACGATAGTTTCAAAATCTTTACAAAGGTTGCAACCATGAGGTTGAATTCGGTGGCAGATCATGTGGTAAAACCTACGCAGACTGCATTTATGCAGGGTAGGAATATCCTTGATGGGGTCGTGATTTTACACGAAATCGTACATGAGATGCACTCGAAAAAACTAAATGGTGTAATTCTTAAAATAGACTTTGAAAAGGCCTACGATAACGTGAATTGGGAGTTTCTCCAACAAACTCTGAGAATGAAAGGATTCTCAGAGGAGTGGTGTGCTCTAATTCGCAGTTTCGTGGAGGGAGGTAGTGTAGCTATCAAAGTCAATGACGATGTTGGCCGCTACTTCCAAACAAAGAAAGGCTTAAGGCAAGGTGATCCGCTATCGCCCATATTGTTTAATATTGTGGCAGACATGTTAGCGATCATGATTGATAGAGCTAAAGAAAGCGGTCACATTGAGGGAGTAATTCCACATCTTGTCGATGGAGGATTATCTATTCTTCAGTATGCAGATGATACGATTATTTTTATGGAACATGATTTGGAGAAAGCAAAGAACCTGAAACTAATCCTTTCGGTGTTCGAGCAATTATCCGGATTAAAAATTAATTTCCATAAAAGTGAATTGTTCAGCTTTGGCGAGGCCCAAGATGCTGCTGCACAATACGCCGAGATTTTCAGCTGTGAGCAAGGTCAATTTCCTATACAGTATTTGGGTATACCAATACATTACAGGAGGTTGACTAATGCAGAATGGGGCCATGTTGAAGAACGTTTGCAGAAGAGACTCGCTAGTTGGAAAGGGAAATTGTTGTCACTAGGTGGAAGACTGGTACTCATTAACTCGGTACTATCGAATATGGTATTGTATATGATATCTTTCTTTCAGTTGCCTAAAGGAGTCTTGAAAAAACTGGATTATTTCCGATCAAGATTTTTCTGGCAGGGTGACAGCGAGAAAAAGAAGTATCGATTAGCCCGATGGGATGTAGTTTGTCGACCAAAAGATCAGGGGGGGCTAGGTATTCATGACCTTCAAGTCAAGAACTCCGCCCTACTTGGTAAATGGTTGTTCAAACTATTAACTGTCGATGGCGTGTGGCAAACCCTCCTTAAACGAAAATACATAGGCTCGAAAGCAGTCTCACAGGTTATGTGGAAACCTGGTGATTCACACTTTTGGGCTGGACTCATGGCGAATAAAAACTTATTTTTTTCGCTATGGGGTATTTAAGATTAAGGATGGATCGCAAATACGGTTCTGGGAGGACAAGTGGTTAGGTAATACCACACTTCGAGAACAGTATCCGGCACTATACACTATTGCGCGACATAAGGATGAAACGCTGGCTATGGTCATGCAAACATCACCTCCTAATGTTACGTTTAGACGAGATTTAATCGGGCCACGACTTGCTTCTTGGCACACCCTGATTAATAGGCTAACTACGGTTACTCTAACACCAGGGACCGATGAATTTCGATGGAAACTCACTAAGGACGGACAGTTCTCGGTGGAGTCCATGTATAGAGCTATGATCCAATTGGATATGCCAGTCGATATTTTTTTAAATGTATGGCGTTTGAAGGTACCGCTAAAGATTAAGGTCTTTGCGTGGTACCTTCGGAAGGGAGTCATACTTACTAAGGATAATCTTGTCAAACGTAATTGGCATGGGAGTACTAAGTGTGTTTCTTGTTCTCATGATGAGACGATTAAACACTTATTCTTTGATTGCACTTTTGCGCGTTCTATATGGTCCGCTATCCAAATGGCTTCGAACCTTTATCAGCCCACATCAGTTGCGAATATATTCGGTAACTGGTTGAATGAGGTAGATAAACGATTCAAGTCTATTATTAGGGTAGGAGCGCTAGCCGTTATTTGGTCGCTCTGGTTTTGTAGAAATGACAAGATATTCAACGATAAAAATTTCTCTCGTATGCAGGTTCTATTCAGATGCACAGGTATTCTCCGTTCGTGGTCCATATTACAGCGGGGGGAGTTTCGAGACCTTTTATGGAGGCGTGTGCACGGCTGGAGCAGGTGGCGAGGGATATTTTTATCCCACATGGATGGCCGCTTGATCTACGGATAGCAGCTCCATAGCACCGACTGTCTACATCCTATGTTTGATAGGATTTGTCTAGACTTGTCGTATTTTGTTTTCACTTTCGGATTTCGGCTGTGTGCATTATAATGATGCAGAGGCCGGGTGTAATGCTTAATTTTAAGTAATAAAAGCTCTTTATCAAAAAAAAAAGTCATGGCCTAGAGCACCACAACAAGGCCGAAACAAAATCATCCCTAACGGCATCACCATCTACAGCAACCATTCATAGAGGCACGAGGATTGCGGACGCGCGTGCATACCAGCTAGATTCATTCGTGGCCTTTCCTTTTTTTTTTCCCTGTTGTGCGACCGGGGGGTTCGAGATTGAGACGGCTGATGCCGTTTCATGGCTAGTGGTTTGGGTGTTGTACGGCACACACCAGGGAAGTCAGTTAGACTTTTCTTCAAATTAGCCAGCATTTGCGCTGTTTTTTTTAATAGCTAGTCAAGCCAGATATGGTTGATGGATACAGGCAGATGAAGAAAAACGCGGTGCTAGCTTGTCATGTTTTGTACCGAGCGAACAAAGAAGGGATCCAACGGCGACTTGTTTCCGTGAGCTAGCTTCTACTGTATGTTTTTTCTTTCTTGCTTACGAGGCAGAGCAGGAGGAAACCCACTCCATCGACAGTCACTTGAGACGTTTGCGGCGCAATTGCGTCGGCGGGTAAAAGAGGGTTCGTGCGTACCTTGGAGTCGGCGACGAGGCGGAGGTAGTCCCAGCTGAGGACGATCTTGAGGAAGCGGTCCACGGTGGAGGCAGCCGAGGAGGAGGAGGAGGCCCCGCCGCCGCCGGACCTCTCCACCGCCATGGATTTTCTCCGCGGCAGGAGAGGTTTGGGGGTTTAGGGGGAAAGTGAAGCTGACGGCCGGAGCCTGGAGAGAGCTAGGGACAGATAGTGGCATGGGCTCACGGTGTTGGGCTCTTATTGGACCGTTACGGGCCGAATATGATTCTCAAATCAAAATAAAAAAGAATAGGGCGCGCCGGTGCGATTAGGTAGGTCTGTCCCAATGGGGATTTCTTAGCGTTGTATCCTAGTCAAAATGCTTATGTGGCATAGAAATTAATGAAAAACGAGAGGGAGGTTGTATCTTAGCTAAGGCTGGTCACAATGGACAGTAACTAAGTAGTAACAATGGAGAGTAACTAAGTTGTATCTTAGCTAAGGCTGGTCACAATGGACAGTAACTAAGTAGTAACAATGGACAGTAACTAAGTTGTATCTTAGCTAAGGCTGGTCACAATGGACAACAGAGAGACTCTAGTTTAACGTCCAGCCAAACAGCGTCAGCACTGAAAATATACCCCATATGTCAGAATCCTAAATAACTAGGCTTAGCAGCGCCGGTGAATGTTTTCTGCAATAGTGTTACGCTAGACCCGTGGTTTTTGTTTTTGTCACGAAACTGAATTGTGGTGGTTTTGTGAAAATGGAGCCACAGTTGTGTTTTTTTTAATTTTCTCATCGCCGGCAGAAGAGCCACTTTTTGAAAAAGCCCTTAGATTTTTTAGGAATTACAAATTGGCCCTTCTAGTTTTAAAACTGAAGTAAAACAATGTTTTCTGGATCTTTTTGCACGAATATTTTTTGGCAAAAAAACTTTTTTGGAAACCTCACAAAAATTCCAGCCACACCATGTTATTTTTTTTCTTCAAAAATTGAAATTGTTTTGAAATCAAATTTGGGTGATCGCTTTAAGTGAGTTTTGGGTAATTTCTTATTTAAATTCAATATTCAAACTTGGTTCAAAATTTTACATGCATGCTATGACAGGGAACACAACACTACCACTCTTTATTAGCAAACAAAAATCGGGATGTTACACTCAATCCTTACCGATCAAATACGATTGACAATGCACACTTTATTGGATCATAATTTGGTACAAATTTGCCACATTGCAGGGATGGAAAATAAATAAACAACTAAAAAAAGAACAAATTAGACACGACCGCCACCATTTACGGCGCAACACCAAGAGCAAAATGCAAGAACCACACGTAGGCTTTACACTTGAAAGGAAATCAAGAAGCGAGAGACACGACGGACGAAAATCATCAGCAGCTGCTGACAGAATCCCTGGATCGATCTGCCTAGAAGTGGTTGACCCTCCTGCAGTTCTTCCTGATCTCGCCGTTGTGCCCGGTGAGCGGCGAGATGTTGCCCATCCTGACCATGGACTTGGCGAAGTGGTCGAAGAAGAGCTCGTTGCTGGCGGCGTAGCTCTTGACGAGCTGCATGGTCTCGTGGCTCTGCGTGAGGAGGACCTCGTCGGAGTTGAGCAGGCCGTTCATGGCCAGGATGTTCCTGTAGTACTGGTTGTCGAACCTGAACTGGGTGACCGGGTCGAGCGCGAACAGGATCTGGTCGCCGCCGGACCTGGGGCACCGGTGGCGCAGCTCCGCCGCGTATGCCGGGTTCAGCGTCGGGTCCGGGCGCCCGTCGTTGTTCTGGCTGTACAGCCGCTGCCGGAAGCTCACGCAGCGCGAGTCGCCGATGGTGTGTGCTCCTGGATTGTTCATTATTACATACAACAATCGTTAGTACTTACCTCTGTCCAATTCATGGCATTCGAACACCTGTGAGTGGCGGCATGCATACCTGAGAGCGCGACGAGGTCGACAATGTCGAGACCCTGGTTACGGAACTTGGCGGCGATGGTGGGGAGGGTGTCGTTGGGAGCAGGGATGAGGTTGTTGGAGCCGCTCAAGCTGGCGGTCAGCGAGTCCCTCCTCCCCAGTGGCACTTCCCAGCCCGGTCCGCCCGTCTGCTCCATCAAAGGCAAAGTCAGAAAATTTTGCTTTTGTGGCAACGATGCTGCATTGCACGCGATGAAGTTGTTGCATATATACCAGGACGGTGGAGTCCCTGGCGGCGACGGCGACGATGTCGGCGCAGGAGACGGTGTGCGGGCAGGCGTGCTCGAGGGCGGCCTTGATCTCGTCGATCACCTCGTAGCCCCTCAGCGAGTCGCGGTTGGGGTTGGACCGCTTCTCGGTGGTGAACCTGCCGCTGCCGTCGGCGTCGAGCAGCACCGACGCGTCGCAGCCCTGCACGAAGCAGTCGTGGAAGTGCAGCCGGACGAGGGACGCCGCCATGCGGGGGTCCTTGGCGTGCTCCTTGGCCACGATGGCGCCCACCACCGCTTGCAGCTGCGGGCACGTGTGCTCGTAGAACTGCGGGAACAACATCCCTGCTGCAGGAGGCAGCGGGTGGCCCGCGGCGCCCGCCGGGAAGAGGGCCGACACGGCGAGCGCCACCGCCACGGCGATCGCGAGGCCGCTGCTCCAGTGCAACGCCATCGTCGTTCTCGCGTTTGATCACTAGCTAGCTCGATCGATCACACTGAGATGAGATGGTGCTTGCTACTGCGTTGGTTTGGATGAGAAGTTAAGAGGAATGATCGGGTATTTATAGGAAAAACCGGAACAGCAGACTGCAAACATGCAGGACAAGGATCGATGAGGAAGCTGGTGACGTGAACCCGTGATAATGTTGTATTAGCAAGTTTGAGGGAGCCGGTAATGGCCTTTCCAGCGCGCGGCTGCTTCTCTCACCTCCTCCATTACAGCCTTTTTTGCAGAGTAAGTACAACCTATGCACTATGCAAAGCTGGGCTCAGGTACACGTACAGAAAGTTCTTGGGGCGCCGGTGAGGAGAGGCACTCGACGATTCTAAAAATGCACATGCATCTGCTCTGCTCTGCTTAGCAGGACACCCAAAAGGAGCTTAATATATTATTATGCCGACCTTCTCAACTAACTAGAACCATGCGTGCTACGGAGCTTGGATGAGTCATCGGGATTGTCGCTCATAGACGGGACGTAGCTTCTTACAGGGCAGTGACCTCTCAATTCTCGTACATAGCTCCGCACTGGGTTCACGTACACGTATGACACGGTCACGCCACCGATGAGAAAAGGGACCAGAATTTCATCGCACGAAAGAAGAAGCTTTCTAAATTGGCGAGCGTTAAGGGATCAGCCGGTTGATAATCTCAACCGATTAGCGGGCTCCGGAGACGTCCGATCTGACTTAAATGTGATAATCTCAACCGATTAGCAGTCCCCGGAGACCGTTCGATCAACGCAACAGTGAATCTGCTTGCAACATATTTTAATGTGTATTGTTAAAATATGGATGTATCGATAATGCATCCATATTTTGCCAAATCCGCGACAATTAATTCGAGACGGAGGGAGCACACTATTCTTCCATGCTCTTTAAAATGTTCTGCAAAAATGCTCTAACAATTCAAACACACCAAAGCAATCATTCTATGCAACAAATTCCATTTGGTTGTAGCAAAATGTTGAAAAGTGTTTCGAAACATATACACCGTGAAAAATCTACATGAAACCAACTTTATAGCATGAACGCAACATCATAGACGGACACCCGTAAACGTTGTAACATGTCACACAATGTATGCACAGAGGACATAACGCCTTAACTAGCAATTTTTTTAAATAATACGTTTTTAATACGTATTTCGGAAAATAATATGCATATGTAAAAAATTTCAAAAATATTACCCAATCAGGTACAACGCAACCGACTGGAGGGAATTGGCCATGGCGCAACCGATAGCAGGTAATCGGCCACGCGGCAGCCGATAACTGGCCGGACCACGTCACCGCGTGGCAGTCGGGTGACGCGACGGACTCGGCGCATGCAATCGGGTGGACTGCGCCTGATTACCATCTGAATGGGTACACGCCGGTCGCGGCCTTCTCTTCTCTCTTCCTTTCTTCTTCCTTCCTTCTGTTCTTCCCCTCCCTCTCTCTTCAAGCTCTAACACGAATTAATCTGGCTATTTGAACCGATTTGCTGCCTATTTTCCACCATAAATCGGTTAGAGGGAAGGTAGGGAGACTAGGGTTGGCTTGATCTTATGATGGGATAGCTTGTGGAGGTGGATTTCATGGTGGTTTGTGTGATGGTGGTGGCATGAGTTCATCTCATGGTGGTGGTGGTGGACTGCGTGCTCGTGCTGTCTCGGTGAGTTGACGCGCCCGGTAGAAGCACGCTTCAAGGGTAAGAATGGACCGACATTTCTCAGTTTTTATTATTGGTATAATATTTTATAGATGCGGGGATATGTAGTAATAATTCGCGGTATTGACGTGCGAATAATAGTTCGTGACTGTGTGGATATTTAGTTAATTAATAGATGCGTGAATAATATTTTATAGAAGCGCGGATATGTAGTAATAATTCGCGGTAGTGATGTGCGAATAATAGTTCGCGACTGTGTGAATATTTAATTAATTAATAGATGCATGAATAATATTTTTTAGACGCGCGGATATGTAGTAATAGTATTGGGTAGAACTAATATTCGGATATGTCGTAATATGTAGTAATAATACAGATTGAATATTGTTAACGACATTGAATAATTTTATAGGTCAGCAGAAATATCCGATTTAGTGAGATTTACTTTTTGTTACGGCCCTGGTAATGTGCTGACAACAGAGAGTGGAGTTGGTCTTAACCAGTTTGCGTACATGGATGTATCCCTACAAGCACCTAAAACATGGTCTGTTAGGCAGTTGAAAGATTGGTTGGCGCTAAGTTTTAGCCTTAATACTGAGACACACAGTTCGTGTCGAGGCATTGTGGACCCGGTCAAAAACAAATTTACAGTGGTATTTGAAACCCATAGAACGGGACAGTCAGTGGTTGGACTGGATAGAAAGATGCCAAAAAAGGAACGTTAATCCTGTTGCCCTATTGACTCCCGTGCTTAAGGAGGTTATGGGTCCTGAAGGCGAGGTAGCGCATGAGGCTGGGGAGAGCAGTGAAGGTTATGATCTGTCAAATGTTGGTGGAGATGGTTATGAAACATGGCAGAATAGTCACGCGGGAGGAGGAGATGGTACCGATGGTAATAAGAGTGGCGATGCAGATGCTGACGAGTTTTACGGTCACATGCAAAACCTGATGGCATATGAGGACGCTGATAGTGATAGTGATCTTGGTGATGATTCAGATGGTTCTGATGAAGACGAGAACCCCGGAGGAGGTGCCTATTCCCAATGCGTGGAATCAGGACTACTCATCCTCAATGATCGTGAATGACGGGCATGATTCTGCATTTCAGTATCACCAGAACAATATTTCAACGAGTGCAGTTTATCCCAATAAAGAAGCTATGAAGGATGCAATCATTCAGTGGGCAATGTCTACGCAGATATTTTTTAGAACCAAAGTGTCGCGTCAGAAATACTTGACAATGGAATGCAAGGAAATCGATTGTCCCAGGAGGGTGCATGGTTACCTCCCAAAGAATAATAGTAATTGGGTGATAAGTGACTTAGTGCATCACACGTGTGTTAATACAACCATCCCTCAAGATCATGATAACCTTTCGTCCATGCTTATTGCTCGATTTTTTTACAGCGAGATAGTCGAGACCAAAGCAATGGAAGTGAGGGCAATCCAGCATAAAGTATTTCTAAACTTCGACTATCATATTTCGTATGGTAAGGCTTGGAGGGCTAAGCACATGACACTTGAGAGTATATTGTTAGGCTCCTGTACACAATCCATGACCGTAATCCAGGCACCTATTGCATCGACTGTTTTTCTCTTTCGGTGTTTGCATCGAAGCTTTCCGCCACTGCTGGCCGGTTATTTGCGTTGATGGGACATTTCTGGCAGGCAAGTACAGGGGGCAGATACTGACCGCCATCGGTACAGACGGCAACAATCAGGTCGTGCCGCTAGCATTTGCTTTCGTGGAGAGCGAGAATATTGACTGTTGGACTTGATTCTTCAGGCAACTGAAAATAGCAGTTGTGAAGAACACGCCAAATGTGTGCATCCTTTATGATAGACATGCAGGTATACACAGTGCGATGAAGACATTGACAAACCCAGTTCCTGATGAACCAGCTCCATGGCAGGACTTGCAGAGTCGTTGGTGCATGCGCTATCTGGGAGCTAATTTCTTCTTGTAGTTCAGAAATAAGAACCTGATGAATTTATTCAAAAAACTCTGCAAACGTAACCAAGCATGGAAGTACAATCTGATACGTTCTAGACTTAATACGTGCACTCAGAGACATGTTGCTGACAGGAGGAGAGCTCAAGCAGTAGCGGTAGCGGCACATGCAGAGGCAGTAGCTGCAAATTTCATCGGGGGATCTAGGCGGGAGCTGATATCTGGCTAAATTTTCCCCCATAGCAACTGCGTATTCCCACTCAGTCAATAGTTCCGTAAAACTAACTGCGGCTCTGCCTCCCTCCTATTAGCGCAAGAACTTTTTGCCGCATGATAGAGAATACACCACGAGCTGAGTGGGTCGAGACCACCACTACCACTATTTTCCATCACTCTAACACATTCGAGAAGTTCACTACACAACACATACCACACAAACACACACTTACATCACAAAGTATGCAGAGATTTATATAGGAACCCGCTGCACATGGTGGCGGGAAGAATGCGCGGGAGAAAGTGGCGGGAAAAATATGCGGGAGAAAGTGACTGGAAAATTGGGCGGGAGATGCTACCGGTGAAGAAAAGGGCGGGAGGAAAGGTAGGAAAAAAATAGACTAATTGGGTACGTCGTACCCAATTGCATGGCTGTCGGGTGCGCTAGGCCCCATTCATTTTGGCCTGCCCCGACTGCCAGTGCGTGCGTCAGCCAGACACCTATCGAACCCAGTGTGGACGATAGGTGGCAATCGGTTGGACCGTATCCGACAGCCTCCAGTCGGTTGCGCCGTACCCGATTGGCTAATATTTTTGAAAAGTTTCAGATCTGCGTATTATTTTTCGAAATACGTATTAAAAACATATTATTTTTAAAAATTGTCCTTAAGTACCGGTCGGGTTGGTGTGTGAAATAAGTACAAGGTATGGTATCAGTGACTATAATAAAACTGCTGCACATCCAATGAATTGCAAAGAGGGCCGCTTTAAAAAGTTTCCTTACTATGACCAAACTAGAGCCAATATCTTGCCGATTAAGAGATTGTCGTGGGATCGTGAAAAATATCCTTTGACATTTTGCGCGACAGGTAGGATTGTTTGATGTGTCCATTTTATATCGTCTTATAGTGGATGTTTTTCATGCACATAGATAAGGATTATGGCATTTTATCACGCCACTATGCACCTTTTATTTTTATGTTCGCGGGATTTTGCCAAGTTTGGAATAAAATATGTTCACCAACAACATTAAAAATCTTTCTTTGGGGAAAACAATTCGCTAGAAGCAAAGAGAAGAAGGAAATTCGCACATACAGAATAACAGAGGAGACAACAACCACTAATACGGTCGCATCCGAACATACAAGCGGTCATACCGGGCTCTAAACAACACCGTCGTTAAGTACTTTAACCCCCCCCCCCTCGCCCGCGTACGACGAATAAAGAGCAGACTTCAGAGCGAAAAACCATGCATGGTTACACGTACTCCAGGTTGAAACCAAATCATGCACGGGTTGAATCATCTCTTCGTTAAAAGAAGGTAAACCTGTTTTTTTTTCGTTTCTCTCCTCCGACTTAACAATCATCCTATGTGGGTGGCATCACTCAGATAAGAGCATGGTAAGTGTCGCTCTATGCTTGTATTCTTTGCTAGTACGTCATTTCGTTTAATGATTTTTCTAGAAAAATCTTTTAATGAATGAATATAACGATGCTATATTTCGTTTATTAAAAAAATTAAGATTAGATCGATCTGCTGCTCTGCAGCTCCATGGCCCACACTTGAGTGCCCCGATCTCGACGCCCCTTCGCTGACATTAGTCCATGACCAACTGACCAAACCTAAGCTCTCGCGGACATGGCGAGGGCGAAGTCGAAGGCGCCGAGGCCGAAGCCGCCGCTGTCGGCCAGCCGACGGCTCCTCGGGTTTTGCGGGCTGAGCCTCGCTGCGGCGGCGTACGTGGGGATTGACTACCTGCGGTACCTCTCGCCGACATGGCACGAGCGGCTGCAGCCGGTGCTCTGGGCGGCGCTGGCGCTCGCCGCCGCGGGGCGCGCACCGTTCTACCGCCACTGGGATGCGGAGCTCCGGGCCGCGCTGCCCTTCCTCGGCTCCATCGTCTTCATGCTCAGCTCCTTCCTCGTCGAGATGTGCTCCGTCCGCTTCGTCTCCGCCGTGATGGGGCTCCAGTGGCACGGGTCAGTATCTTATCGAGATCTCGGGAGGCGGCTTCCGCTTTGAAATAGTAGCTTTTAGCACTTCAGCTGTTTGGGCGCGAATTCCCATGGATCTCGGAGGTATCTCAGCTTTTGTGTTGCTCGTGCTTGTTTTGGTGTATGGTGCTTAGAGATTTGCTATTCGGATGATTATAGCGACCTGTTCGTGTCAGGTTTGCACGATCTTGGAGGATTTACTTTTTGGAACTGTGAATTGATTGACTTCTTTGTAGCAGAAATGTGTGGCCTTGGACAGATTTGCTTCGTATGGGGTACATCGTTAGGGGTTAAATTGCTGAGTGTGGATAGTGGCTAAGCTTCGCGTGCTAGATTTAGGCTTGTCATGACATCCAACTGTTACCTTGGAGAGCTAGGATGCCCGGATACGGCGATACGGATACGGTGCAATGGCCATTGCAGTTGGGTTCTCAGGCAGTGCTGCTTGCATTCGAGTCATCGGCGGCACTTCCAACAGATACTGGCCATTGCAATATATCCAATTCAATTGAGGTGTCCTGTAATTTATACTTCTTTTTTTCTACTTGGCAAGGCATGAGATTGCAAGCAATAAGTGAGTAGGGCACAAAGGCATCGGCTGATCCTAACAAACCAGCTAGGTCTGCCGGCGGGCACGAAGACGGGGCAGTGCTGGAGCGGCGGCGCGACCGCAGAGTACAGTCAGCCAAAAAACTGAAAAGTGGAAAACTAGAGATGTGAGGATTGAGGGGAACTGACCTGCGTGCATGCACACTACATCGCCGGCCACCGGGCTTAGGGGAGGCTGCTCACCGGCTTGGTCTCTTCTCAGGGCCGGCGGCGCCGGCCGGCCATCTGCGGCATGGCGGCGTACGTCTAGGTGAGGGATGGGAACTGAAACGACAAAACATGGCTGGTCCGGTATATAAACGAGAGATTAGGGTTTTCCCGTATCCCGCTAACGTATCTATGGTGTATCCCCCACGTATCCAATTTAATTTATTTGTTTTAAAATTGGAAAATCGCCAGATACGTACGGGATACGTATCTTCCCGTATCTGTATCCGTATCCGTATCCGGAGGTATCCGATACGGGATACGTGACTTTTTTGCCGTATCCGCGCTTCCTAGTTGGAGAGGGCTGGGAAACATTTTGGAAACTACACTTTAAGAGATCTTATAGAATTTTTTTTTAGGTAGAAGGAACCTAGAAAATGTCGTTTATTTATCATGCAATTACTGGTGCTCAAAACCAGGGGTTTGCTAGAGATTCATGGAGATGGCAATATGTTTTATTAAAAGTGCGTAAAGTGGAACCTTGTTGACTAATTGTTGCTATGGCTTCTTATCGCTGTACATAATTTTAGTGAATGTTGTGTGCCAAATACATCTTTGTTTAGCTTCTCCATCTGTCAAGTTTTATTTCAAGCACCTTTCTGTGGGTTATTTGTCATGGTTAGAGCACCATACCTTGTTTAATTTTTGTTTACTCCATGCTTTTTTATAAGTTTTGAAATATTCCTTTGCAGCCTTGTAATAAATAAATAGGTCAAAGAGTTCAGTTTAAGCAAGGTATCAATGATCTGAACAAAGGGGCATCTAGATGTTAAGTGGACAAGAAAGGTATAAGCATCTCTTGATGCTTGGGCTTGTACGTTCCTGGTCGGTGACATAGTGTTGTTGTCTCCTCTCTCAATCTGGTTTGCATAACTGAGCTAATCCCTTGATTTTCTTCTGTGGTGTCCTAAAACAAATCACCGTGAAGTTCATATCATGTCTCATTAGATGGCAGGATGGACCACACTAGCTTTATTTGGTCATGATATTTTCTCAACTCGCCCTCTGTATAAGGGTCCTGGTCCATTCATAGTTTGACTTCTCATTGTCAGAAAGAAAATTGCAATGATATATTTCCAAATGGGCCAGGAGCCTTTTGCATACCAACTTTAACTTTATCAAGGTGTTTATTTGTGTGCACTCACTCTCTTGTCTGGATAAATACATGTATGAATTTGGAAACCTTACAGTCACTTGCAAAATGAACCCTGTTTTATCATTTTAACAGATCTGCTGCTCCACTTCCTGACACTGGCCAATGGTTGCTTCTAGCTTTGAATGAGAAACTTCCTGGAAGTGTTGTTGATCTATTGAGAGCTCATGTTATCACACTTCATCACTATCTGATGTTATTTATGATGCTGGGGTTCTCAGTGCTGTTTGATTGCATCAAAGCTCCTGGTCTTGGAATAGCCACAAGATATATGGTCACTATGGCAATTGGTCGATTGCTTCGGACGGCAACTTTTATCACTACAATTCTTCCATCTGCGAGACCTTGGTGCGCTGCAGGTCGATATCAAATGCCAGGGTATCCTCATCCATGGGCACAAAAATATTATGTTCCATATGCTTCTGATTCACATGCTATTCGTGGGGTCATAGACAAAGATATGGCATATGGTTAGTGTTTTTGTCTTATTATCTAGTTGATGTTTTGGCCTTTTTGGTATTCGAGAAACTAAATTGTCTTGTTTTTTTTAATACAGCTGATGTTCAATCTTATCCTGGCGAGCATCGTCCTGACTGGGGTCGGATGAGCTTCCTAGTAGATTTTTTGAGGCCAACCCCGGGAGAGGGACCTTCATGGTACCATCTGTTGAAAAAAGCCAGTGGAGGATGCAATGATCTTATGTATAGTGGGCACATGCTTGTCGCTGTTCTTACTGCAATGGCGTGGACGGTACGTTATACATTTTATTTCTCTGGGTTACACAAATATTTCAGTAGTCCTGCTGTATTGAATCTTATCTGGAGCTATCACTTTCAGTCAGATCTGTACTCAATTACCATTAACTAGTCACTTGTAGTTGATGACATTTTAATTTTTTTCGATCTGTTATGCACGCTTAGGAAGCTTATGGGGGCTGGATCTCTGTTGCAATATGGCTTCTCGTCCTGCACAGCGCACAGAGGGAGATACGCGAACGGCATCATTACACCGTGGACTGTGTCGTGGCAATCTACGTCGGAATCCTGTTGTGGAGGATGACACGGTCTATCTGGTCTGCTAGAGATGCCAGTCGAGCTAGAAGGCTTGCCAAGCTTGAAGAGGTTCAGAGCAGACTGATTCATGCAGCGAAGGACTCGGACATCGATGAGATCCGTGATCTGCTGAAGGAGGTCGAGCTAGCGGGGCATGAAAAGAAGGGTTTCTCACAGAGGGCCATCTTGGCCTTTGCTGCTGCTACAATTATGTTCACCCTGACTTGTGTTGTCCTTGCCCTTACTTTAACCAGCGACGGGTGATTTTTCACTCACTAGAATCCCCTGAAATTTGCCCCAGGGTTATACTGTGGTTCTCAGTAGGTAGAGACAATCGAGTGTTCTTTCTTGCAGGAAACATGTTTGAGCAGAAATGTAAGTTCAGTTCAGTGGCATCAGTTTGTCAAGTTTGTATAATTGCCTCCAGACATAATTTCCTTGTTTTGTCTGCACCGGCTGAAGATGTTAGAGAACAGAGAAACTGATGTTTTGAAACATGTGCTCAAAGTTATATGCTGGAGACCATGCTGTTGTGCAAAACGTCAGCTTTTCAAGAACTAGATGGGTAATAAAAGATGTTTCTTGTTTGAAAATAGTACTCCTTGAGTAATAATTTCACGATTTTCAAATCTCCGTGTTTTGTAAATTTTATAACCTTGATCAACTTTATTTTTTAGGGGAAAATAAAACTAGATCAACCGACTGCGAGATGCAAAACTAGCACCAGAAATCACCGAGACATGGAAATTCTGAGAACCTGTCAGTTCTTTTTTTTTTGAAGCCAGGAACCGGCCAGTTTCTTTTTTTTGAGACAAAGGAACCGGTCAGCTAACGCATACTAGTACACCGGACGGAGGGCCTGTGCTCCTTGTCATGGATACCCGGGGCCTAGATCGGGCACAATACACCAGGCGCAGTTAAGAACGGCCCCAAATACTAAGCCATCGGCCCAACACGAGCACCAACCGCGAACTCTCGCCTTCTCCGTCGCCGGGGCATCACGCCGCCGTCGCGCCCCCCTCTCATCTCTTCAGCGGTCGTGACCACGCTTTCCTACCTCGCCTGCAGGCCTGCGGCTTCGTCGTCCGTGGTTACCTCGGCGTCAAGTTGAGTAAAGTCTCACCTTCCCAGTCACCTTTTCTTTTCTTTGTAGCGAGGGTTTGGTGCCCTACGCATTGCTTCGCAACAGGGTGTAAAGTAGCTATGCATTTCAGTGTGTCTTGTGAACGATGAGCTATATGTATCTTCAGTGTTCCTGCTGCTCTTTAATTTTTGCCCCTAAATGAACTGGTTAGGCACATGCACAAATAGGAGAAGATAGGTTGATTTATTTGCGCTACGCCCTTGCTTTCTTTATGCCTAAAGGATAATTGAATGAATTGAGGTTTAGTAAAAGCCATTCGATTGATCAATCATAGTCCAAATCTGAGTTTGATCCTGGCTCAGAAGAGGGAGCTGGGCAGAAGGAAAATAGGCTCCTAGCTAAAGTTGTCTCGCCAAGTTTTTGGGGTAATTTGAAGACTAAACGGAGCCAAACACCATATAGGATGTATGATAAAGGGCCGGAGAGCTGATATATCATGTTTTAGGGAAAGCTTAGTTCAGTTTTGCTGAGCATGGGATAATCTAGTCCAGAGTCCTGATCTTAATTTTGTGCAAAACTGAACATTGCAGCAGGAGGACCTCTGGCGATGGAGATGAGAGCCCGGGAAGCCGTAGACATGTCGGAGAACCTGACTCATGCAATTCCGCCTTATGCCGCCGCCCTGCATGATGCATTCCTCCAATCCCATTGCTCCTCATGTTTCAGGAAGTTGCCATCTCAACCTCCACGAGCCTTATCTTGTATGGTGTGCTGCTTCGTTCGGTACTGCTCCTCAGACTGCTCAAGCTCGGATTGTAAAGTGCATTCATCTTCTGGTGAATGTTGTTTTCTTGCGGACCACCTCAAGAAAGCATCTCCCTCCTTTCTCACTGAAGGCACAAGCGATCCCCGCGCTGCTCTCCGGCTTCTTTATTTGCTTGAGATGCGTCGTCTTGTTTCTCCCGATTCAGTCAGCCAGTTCACCAGAATAGGTGGGCTTTCAGCGAGTGGTATTGGGGAAGCCCTGAGAGAATCCGGGGAGGTTGCCGAGAGGATACTGGAGGGAAGCATGCTGATGTCTTCTGCCAGAAAAATGAGGACACAGACTTCTGTTATTTCTGCCGATGGTCCGACAGTAGAGGCAGTGGCATTATGGGCAGTGATGATCAACAGTGTTGCTGTGCAGATTAGTGAAGGGCGGGATCTAGGGATCGCGCTTTATGGGCCTAGTTTCTCATGGTTCAATCATAGTTGCTTTCCAAACGCTTCTTATAGTTTTGTATCGGCTCTATGTAATGAAGATTTTGTTAAAGAGAAATCAGAATATCCTGCAGTCCCTGCTAGCAAAGAAGTAGCACCAGATGCGGTAAATAAAGTCAAATGATAGTTCTATATATTCAGCATTTTCTGAACTTCTGCTTGCACAATTCTGGGAGATAAAATAATCGATTACTTTGCATGTCTTTAACATATCTCAATGTAGAGTAATTTATTAAGTTTTGTATTGGTTGCAGTGGCATGCTTGGCAGTTTGAAGATGATTCTACTCATGGTACTTCTTTCATGTTCATTTATGCTGCAATGTGAGTGGCAAATTTCTGAACTCTTAACCAGACTCTCTTTAGCACTCAGCAAATATGGTCCAAGAATTGTTGTTCGTTGCACGAAGCCAATCAACAAGGGTGATGAAGTTTGCATAACATATATTGATCTTCTCCAGACCAGGGTACTGTTTTCTTGCTAAATCCTAAGTTGCACGAGTTTCGCAATGTTAGGAGGTCAGTAGCCTTAGTGTATTATTGGTTATGCATAATTAGACAAAGGTTTAACTTTTCCATGTAAATATGTGCATTTTCGTCACTGGTCCACTTAGTATTAGTGTTTACATAATCAAATTTTCCCTAAAGTTACACAACTGTACAGCTGTAGTTTATAGAACTCTCTATGCACTTGCTTCAACTGTTTCTGTAAGGAAAATAAGGCCACCCTTCATCCATTTTTATTCTAAATGGAACTACCAGTGACCACTTTACATAGGTACAGTTCTACCTTATGCAAAGCTATCTGAATGCACACCTACTTTAAGATGGATTTGCAGATTATAAGGAAATCCATGTATATCACATGTTTCCGTTTCGATATATTGGATATGTATTTTCTGGTCGTAGTTGATGCACACTCTACTGTCCACTCTGATTGTCTTGGTTAAGTTTTTGTGATATCTATTGTTGAAAACTGCATTACCATTCTCACTTGAGTTGTCTTCTTTTCTAGTACATACTAACAAGTTAGAATCGAAAATAGTCAAAAGGAAGGGGCATGCAGGGTTGTGAATTTATTTTGAAATGGTAAAATTACATGTATTTAGCAGAAAATTTGAATGTTTGTGACATGTATTCAGGAACAGAGTGAATTTAAGGGATTTTTTCTTTGACTATTTTCATACTGTTATCACACTCATACTCTCAACCTCCCTTTACAGGAAGCAAGGCATTCAGATCTTTGGTCAAAGTATAAATTCATTTGTTCTTGCAGGCGCTGTACTGCATCACCAGAACCATATGTGGACCTTCTTCTGAATGTAAGAGCCCAACTCTGGATAAAATGTTGTCATCATTTGTTAGCAGACTGCCATGTACATTATATAGTAATTTAGTACTCCCTCTGTCTCGAATTAATCGTCTTGGATTTGTCAAAATATGGACGTACCAATACACTAAAAATACGTCTAGATACATCTATATTTTGACCAATCCACGACAATCAATTCGGGACGGAGGGAGTACTACCTTTATGCACTTGCTAGTTTTATGCGATGTTTTGAGGATTGTTACTTACAAATAATTGTACGTCTTTGAACTTCTCTCACATATAACTTACAAATAAACTGTATATTGACCAGTAACTAAAATCAGTGGTTTATTCTAGTGTGTTGTAGTATACATTAAGCTAGCAACCCTTATTACATAGTTCCATATGTTTCAGGTTGCTAACATTTTATGCTTAAACTAGCACGTTCTTGTTTGCAAGAAAAATAAGCTCTTCTACTTTGCTGACATGTTACCTTAATCAGTGTGATTTGAGGAACTTGAATTCACCAGAGGATGTTGCTATGTCTCCACCAGTCGAGGATTTGGATGATATCTTACAACAGGCAATCTCTGTTTACTCATTGGATGATGACCCTAAAGCTTGCTGCCATATGATTGAAACCATGCTTTTCAAAAACTTGATGGGTGATTTGCAGCAAGTGGAACTTTCAGAAAGAAGACGTATACTGCATCCTCTTCACCATATATGTCTCAGAGCTTACATAGCACTTGCCTCTGCTTATCGTTTTCGTGCCCTAAAAGCAACCACTGAGGGTTCTAAGGGAGAAAACCGTTCTGTTTCTTTCGAAATGACTAAAGCTGCAGCAGCTTATTCATTAGTTCTTGCAGGAGCTACACACCATTTATTCTTATCTGAATCCTCCTTTATGACCCCACTGTCGCATTTTTTGTTAAGCGCCGGACAGTCCATGTTAGATTTTGTTGAATGTATCAAGGGAGAGACAAGGAAAAATCTATCTGAAGCTAAGTTCAGCTTTGATTCATGTTCGGCAAGTTCAGCAAAACATGATTCCGTGCAGTACAATAATTTCAGATCAACTTGTGAAGAGTTTGGCAAGCGCATGTTATCTTTATCATTGCAGTGCTGGCCATTTCTTGCTCAAGGCTCACCCTGTCTGGAAAGGATAAAGAACCCTATAGACTTTACATGGCTTGGGACAACGATATTTCAGTCTCTCCATCTCTCTGAGGAAGATTCGGCCAACCTTTCTTGTACAGATGGCCTAGCAATTAACATGGAAAAGCAGAAGGGGTGTATTCTCAGTTTAGCTGCTTGCTGCATCACCTTTTCCAGATATCTTGCTAGCATATGCTATGGTCCAAAACATTATTTGGCAAAGCATGCCACCGATCTGCTTGAAGGTATCGATCTTGCACAATAACCTTTCTGAGGTGGCTCCTGTATGTGATTATAAGATATAATGCCCCAGGAGTTGACATTTGATGTGCTACATTGTTATTATCTAGGGTCGTGGAGCTTATTTTCGAGATGGTTGTAGGATCAAACTCTTATTTTCTTTAGATGTAGTTACAGTTTGTCAACTCTGTTTATTCTGATGAACAAAACTAATGACAGAGATTTATGAGGGAAAGTCCCTTTCATGCAAAGTGTTGTTCCACCACCATGTCTGAAGCTAAAATGAAGATTCCTGATCTGTATAATCATGTAACATAGTTGTCTCAAAGTGAAGCTAATCACACTAACATTTCATATTGGGTGATTCCTGGTCCATTTTATTGGTTAACTTCTCTTATTATGCAAAAGTATCCACTTGTTTTTTTTTGGTTAGGACAAAAAATAATTGTGTTTATCGCTCATGGATCATCCAACTGGGCCATGACGGTAACCACTTCAAGCTAAGGTGCAATCAATTATACTTATTATTTCTATAGTCGGAGATCTGATTGGGAATACTCCCAGTTCGTAGATTACACAAGTTGCCAGTGCAGAACCATCTCATGTAGCATTTGTACTCCCTCTGTCTCATATTAAGTGTCGCAAAATTGACAAAAATGGACGTATCTAGACTAAAACATATCTAGATACATCCATTTTTATCCACCTTTACGACACTTAATATGAGACGGAGGGAGTACAATATTTTTGTGAGAAACAAATGCACCTTATTGTTCTGGCCACAATGTATCTCTTGGTTAAGTGAACCCCAAAAATAAATTTTACATCTTGGATCAAGAATGTAACAGTTTTTTTCCCAGCGCAAAGCAGTTAAATTGGAAAATGCTCATGGTGTTCCTTAGATGAGAAGTTATTTTTTTTTCAGACTTGAGGGACACGGTGACAAACGATTAATATGTCCGTCAACATAATTGAATGGAATGTCCTCACTCCGTGAAGTTGCTGCTTTACTGGATTGCTTTTGTGGATTGTTTGTGTCAGTTTTTTTTTTCATTCTTGTTCCCCCATTGACAATCTCAGTATGATAAGCTATGTCTGTTTTTGTGTGGTTACTTTTTAACCGCCCTAATTTAACATATTTTTTTGCAGAGATGCACCTTTTGTTTTCCGAAGCATGCTAGAGAATTGTGTAAGAACTTGAACGGTGGATTGTTCTGATACCAGCACAGTTCATGTAACTGCAACTGCTGGTTTGTCTAATTGTCTTCATGCTTGCTCATTCTCATACGAACTAACTTCTTCATAGCAAGTGAAGGTAACCTGCAGCTCAACTCTAGACCTGAAAGCAATCTTCTCATGATAAGGTGGTTTCATGTTTCAGGTAACAGGATTAGCCCCATATATTATGTTGAACATTATATATTAATATATATGTCTAGAAACATTTGAAGTGGTCAGCCCTAAAAGGAAACAACAAATTATTAGCCAAAAGCCTCTTACGACCAGCGAGCCAATAGAAAAAATGGTGCCGATTCGGCGAGTAGTTCGTCCAGGTGACCAGGACGAATGGCTCGACCGTGCGTGTTCCAGAAATTAGACACTTGCAAACTGACAACCAGATTAGACTAGACATCGGATGATTGTGATCCAAAAATTCCAAAATGACACCCTTTTTTTGTGAATCTCAAAAGCAACGGTGGGAAACAAGACATACAAGCAGAACTTTACAGTAAGCAGCTGACAGACTGACACAGAATTAACAACTAAGATACACTAGAATGAGGCAACTTTTCTAGTACTAGCAATTTTTTCAGCCACCGACTGGGAGTCGCATACTTATCCTCCTTTCCCGGCCTGCACTTTACTTGCCGTCCGAGGCTACGGCGGCAGCGAGAGCCCGTGCCTGCCTCGTCTTGAACTCGACCATCCTGCCAACGTCCGGCAAGACCGCCTTTGCGACGTCGAGCTCGTCAAAGCGTCCCATCCACGCGGCCAGGAGCGGGGTCTTGGCAGGGTCAAAGATCTTGGTCCCCGACATCACCTCGGCCGCGTGCGCCCACGTGAGCAGGCTGCCCAGCGTGACGTCCACGAGCCCGATGCTGTCGCCACCGAAGAAGCCCTTCCCCCTCGAGCACTCCCTCAGCGCCCCCTCCAGGGTCTCCACCGCGGCGAACATCTGCTCCAACCCCTCGGACTTCTCCTCCGCCGTCTTGCCCCTGAACGACCGCACCCACGGGATCACCAGCTGCACACACACACACACACGCCCACATCACTTCAGTGATCAGTACCAGAAACAGCTTCCCAGACGCACTCGGTCCATGTCAAAGTCAAACCTTGTCGTCGATGTAGGAGGCCCAGAAGCGAGCGACGGCTCGTTCGTGGGGGTCCGAAGGGAGGAGGGACGGGCCGGTGCCGGCGAAGGCCTCGTCGATGTACTGCATGATGATCACGGACTCGCACACCGGAGCGCCGTTGTGGATGAGTACAGGCACCTTCCCGTGCACGGGGTTGGAGCTGAGGAGCAGCTCGCTCTTGTTACTGAAGAGGTCCTCCTCGACGTCCGTGTAGCTCAGGCCCTTGAGGGTGAGGGCGAGCTTCACCCTGGTGGCAAATGGACTCAGCCATGAGCCGAGCAGCTTCAGCTCATCACCTCCGGCCATCTTCTACTGATTTGTTTGTGTGGAAGTTGAGCTAGTTTTAGCTTGTGCTGGTGGGATTTGGTGGATCAGAGCAGCAAGAATTGTTTAACTGTATGTGCAGTAGCGCTTGGGTTGGGACTTGCGACTGGGGGTATGGAGGCAGCTGGCATCGACGGACATGCAGCTCCAAGCAATGTTCTAGAAAATCACGATTAGAAAATAGTGCCACGCCAATCAATGTTTGACGATAACTTCATTAATGAACTGGTATAAGAAAAATTTGTAACCCCCAAAACCTTGACCCAAAGAAAACCCGAAACAGAGCAGATGCTAACCACACCATGCGCGAGTTGCCTGGGACTGTGCTAAACAGATAGGATTTTATCATTACTATATCCTAGATCATTTTTTTTTCTCAGGTTAACATCATAGAGTCGGTTGTGGACATATGAAATCGTGGATTTAGAACAAAAACAGAGCGGACTCAAGCGAAAAAAAATTAATCAACCAGTTTTACGCGTATATGTACATCCGCAAACCATACAACCAAACTAATTTTTCAATAACCTAGTAGACTAAAAATGTTATACTCCATAGTCGCTACAATGACTATGTAACTGGGACTTGGTTTAGCGGACGAACTAGACCACTCACTAACTATTAACCGTGTTAGGTCACCTTACATGTTTGGTCGAAAGTCGGATTATTCGGCTTGAGACCATCAGATAATCCTACTAATTAATTTCAGATAATATATATTCAGAATTTCAGATGCTATTTTTTTTTTTAAAAAAGGGGAGCATGCTTCGGTCTCTGCATCAAATTGATGCACAAAACCATAACTTCATTACAGTATTTAAAGAATAAAACAACAACCCGATGGATGTCTTATGCCTTATGATAGTACCTCAACCAATCGACCACTAACCCTATGATAAAATGCATAGTTAGAGATTTATCCGATAGTTGAAACTACCGAAACGAGAAGAACTGAATTTGAAGTTTCCAAATGAATTAATAGAACTACGAGAACAATTCATAGGTTGGATATTGGGTGGTTAGGAGGGCCGTATTACTCTTACGGTCTTACCCGCTAGGGATCAAATGTCAGATCTGGCGTTCTTTAAGTGAAATCCTAAAAGGCAGCATTCCGTTGATTGTGAAGCTTGTGCGGTGAATTTGTTAATGTTGAAGGTCCACGACTCAAGTATTCAGTAGATATTGTATGTGTGTACATTCTACATTGCACTCGGTGTTTCTCATGATATGATTACTAACCTGCTCCTTCCGTTCTATATTAGATGACATTCAAATGGATGTATATAGACATTGTCATCTAATATGAAACGGAGGGAGTATCACAGAACCATGATGAAATATAATATGCTTATATTATTTTAGACACTGTTATAATTTACAAAAAGGTAAGATTTGAGAATCTCAGGATAGGACTACTAAAGAATCGCAACATCTTGATGAAAGGCAGTATGTTTATATTATTCTACACACCGTTACATCAAAGATCTGTCATAGGAATAACAATCATATAAATTGTAGTAGTAAAATATCTAATCTTTATTTCGGAAGGGAACATGATTTTTCTATCAAATGGGACTCAGGTGTCACGTCCCCATCCTGACTTAGTTTACTGTACTAGTTCTCTGAAGCTGCAGCGGCCGCGGCAGCCTGCGCCTGCCTCATCTTGCCGAACTCTACTAGTCTGTCGACATCCGGCAAGGCCGCCTTGGCGCCTTCAAGGTCACTGAAGCGCTCCACCCATGCCGCTAGGAGCGGAGTCTTGACAGGGTCAAAGATCTTGATCCCGGACATCACCTCGGTCGCCTTGAGCCACGAGAGCAGGCTCCCCAGCGAAACGTCCACGAGACCGACACTCTCGCCTCCGAAGTAGTCCTCTCCCTTGGAGCACTCCCTCAGGGCTCCCTCCAAGGTCTCCACTGCAGCAAACATCTGCTTAGCCCCCTCGGACTTGTCCTCCTCTGTCTTGCCCCTCAACGACTGCATCCACGGGGTGAAAAGCTGCACAAACACACGTCGTTTCAGTGTTCAGTAAAACAGAACACAGGCGCCTGAACGGTAAATTTCAACGCAACAATTAAAAAGAAATGAAGAGCTATATGTGAGACCTTGTCGTCAATGTAGGCGGCCCAGAAGCGCGCGACGGCACGTTCATGGGGATCAGCGGAAAGCAAGGAGGAGCCGGTGCCGGCGAATGCCTCGTCAATGTACTGCACGATGATCACGGACTCACAAATGGGCTTCTGGTTGTGGAGGAGCACGGGCACCTTCTTATGCACCGGGTTGGAGCGCAGGAGGAGCTCGCTCTTGCTGCTGAAGTCCTCCTCGATATTCTCGAAGCTCAGGCCCTTGAAGTTCAGTGCTAGCTTCGCCCTCGCTACGAATGGACTTGGCCATGCGCCGATCAGCTTCAGGCTATCTCCTGCTGCGGCCATGATTTCTCTGTGTATGAAGGTTGATCTGCTTTGTTTTAGCTCGTAGGTTGCCTTGGTGGATCATAGTGAGACGGATCTGCATGTTATGTATATATAGTATTCGATGGGTAATTGGGTTGACAGGAGATGATTGAACGAGGCGTCATGCATGATGCTTGCAGGCTGGGAGCATGAAACCAAAGATTATACGTGCCCATCTTGGAGAGGAAGTAAGCGACAGATGTAACAGAATACATGTGCCTATCGGATTGAATAGCTTGGTCAATGTTATCTTTGACCGATGAATGATTCCATGAGAGTCCATTAGTAGTTGTCGTCTGTGCATCGCGGCTCAAGACGAGTCCACTTGTTGTTGTCTGTTACAAAATGGAATCCAGAAGTCAATAGTCATTTTCTCTTTCCCGATGGAGTTGCAGAAAACTTTAAATATTTTAAACTGAAACTATGAAATTGTTCAAACATGCATATATATAACATCTGGACTAGCATGCCATTTATTGGAAACTATCCACAACTATTAGCATTTGTAAGTACAAAGCATGTAGAATTGACCTTCTAATTTGTGGATGTATAGCCAAAAAATCTAATGAGAAATTTTCATCAATAGTATTTCCAATGCATGAATCATTATTGTATGTTTTTATTTATAATAATGAGGTAATACCACTCGCGATACAAATACTTGCCGAACATATGCAAGTTAGTACAACAAGTTTGAAATTTGAGGTCTCGCCATACAAATATTTATATTGTGGATTTCAGAAAAGGTATCGGAGGGCTACGGAGCCGACACATGTCCTTCCGCGTTGTCAAGTGACACACCCCCAGCGTGCTAAGGGCATAGACCAGTGGATGTTATATTACCTGTAGGAAGTAGTACAAAATTCCTACGGGAAAATCTTATAGGATCCAATCCTACAAATCAAATGGTCAAGTTACGAAAATTTCCTATAGGATTGAATCCTCCCAAAATCCTACACAATTTTTTTGAATCAAATAAGCCATAAATGTGGATGGAATCAACAGGACAGGTCCTCATCTCACTAAGCTAGATATGAAATTCTTAATTTCCCAATCGCGGTGAAATCCCTACCCCTAACGGTGAAATCCTCGATCCCCACGAGGTGCTGGACTACGTCAAACAGGGAGGGCAGCGCCGAGGGCCATGGCAAGCGATGGCATGGGGTTTAGTCGGCATCATCATTTGAATGGTCTGTTCGACTCTAGTTACGGTGGTAGTGGCGGCAACAACAAGGGTGACAACAAGGAGTGGACAAAAGTCACGAGAGTTGTCTACTGTGACCCAAAATCGACTCAGCAGGTTAGGAAATGAGCTTATTGTCATGTATTTTTCCAATATATTTGAATTTGTAAGTTTGACCGGATTTGTGTGCATTTAGCCATTTAGCCTCTCCCAATGAACTCTAGGTTGTCAATAGCTTCTATTATATCCTTCTAGGTCCATTTCTAATCTTCGTCATCTTAACTCGATTCCTGGTACTATATGGAGGTAATGCACTTCCTAACTCTTATACACCAGACAACACCATGCCTATTTCATAACGCTTTGTGCATTGGGAACATTAAATTTGTATATAAGACCTGCTATTGATATTTTGACAGATTTAAATCTTCATGTTCTAGACCAACATCACCCTCTTTCTCAATTATGTCCATATGAACATTATTATTTGCTTTAAAATTTCATCGTTTCCATCTGATGCATCATAATCACTATCATAAAATTCAGAATCCGTCTCCCCATATTTTGCTGCTTGAATATATTAAGTGCCATTCAATACAGAATTGGTTCCAGATGAGCTAGGAAGGTATGATGCTCTGGCCCTCTTTTGCAATCTTGCCATTCATTCAGTATGACATCATCTCTAATATTCTTTCAAAAATTGGTATCATCCACCAATAGGCATAATATTTTCTGCTCCTTGATTACTGATTTCATTGTCAAAATTTCAACATCCTTAGGAATGCAATACAAACCATATATTATATCTTTCCCTGGCAAGCACCAACGTACATGCACCCTTTGATATATCTCATGACCTAGCTGCTTAATCTTCAATCCAGAGAACTGAGAATGTCAAAACACTGTAATTGTCAAAGTAATTGAGTGTAGAACTTGTGTGTGAGAAGTTCTTAGCAAATCCACAAAACATTTATTGTGTTCTATGGCCACTGCGAACAAATCAGGATCTTCCCCTATAATACACAAATATGCATGCAAGTAGCAATGGTACATGACTCAAATTCAGGAAACAAAAAAAATATTCACTACCAAAAAATTTAGTGTTCTGCAATATTCAGGAAAAATAGGACAGTACAATAACTTAGTGTTTATTCAGTAAATAAATAAATTCAAAGCATGTTTCTCAATGCACAATGTAGGGCATAGTTACATATATTTCACTTGCTTTAGTTCATCAAAAGCACAAAACTCACAAAAAAGGTTAAAATCTATATGTCATTCATAAGCAATAGACAGAGTTAGTACATGCGAAAACAGAGCACCATCTAAAGATATTATGGATGGGGTTTATGCCGCAAAGATCGGACGACCGAGATTTTAACTTTTTATGAAGATCAGATGGTTGGCAGGCGGACAATTTTTCTCCTTGGTCGTCCGGATGATGTCCGCCTTTCGCGTGTGTATTGTACTTGGTATTTTCTCAGATAACACAACCAAACAATCATAAGACACATGCTTTTATTATTGTAGGCACTGTTACATCAAAGAAGTTTTCATAGGAACAACGTAGGAATATAGAAGTACTAGTATATGTAATAATAACTGAACTTTATCTCAGAGCAAACATTCAACACTTTTAAGGAATGGGACTCATCAGCCACGTCCCCGTGTGCCGACTATAATTTACTTGTTCTCCAAAGCGGCAGCGGCCGCGGCAGCCTGTGCCTGCCTCTTCTTGGCGAACTCGACCACCCTGTCGACATCCGGCAAGGCTGCCTTGGCGCCATCAAGCTCAGTGAAGCGCTCCACCCACGCCGCTAGGAGCGGAGTCTTAATAGGGTCAAAGATGTTGGCCCCGGACATCACCTCCGTCGCTTTCAGCCAGGAGAGGAGGCTCCCCAGCGAAACGTCCACGAGACCAACGCTCTCGCCGCCGAAGTAGCCCTGCCCCTTGGAGCACTCCCTGAGGGCACCCTCCAAGGTCTCCGCTGCAGCAAACGTCTGCTTAATCCCCTCGGACTTCTCCTCCTCTGTCTTGCCCCTGAACGACTGGATCCACGGGGCGACAAGCTGCACAAACACATGCCGCTTCAGTGACCAGTGAAAAACAGAACCGTAAATTTCAGTGTATGCAAGCCTTAGGAAGAAAAGGAACGAGCTCCGAAACCTTGTCGTCAATGTAGGCGGCCCAGAAGCGTGCAACGGCACGCTCATGGGGGTCGGAGGAAAGGAGGGAGGGGCCGGTGCCGGCGAACGCCTCGTCGATGTACTGCACGATGACCACGGACTCGCAGATGGGCTTCCCGTTGTGGAGGAGCACGGGCACCTTCTTATGCACCGGGTTGGAGCTGAGGAGGAGCTCGCTCTTGTTACCGAGGTCCTCCTCGACGTCTTCGAAGCTCAGGCCCTTGAAGCTCAGTGCAAGCTTCACCCTGGTGACAAACGGACTTGCCCATACGCCGAGCAGCTTCAGGTCATCTCCTGCGGCCATGGTTTCCTGCTAGATCTCTGTATGAAGGTTGATCTGCTTTGTTAGCTTGTGTTTCGTTGGCTACTTGGTGGATCAAACGATGAGGGAACTGCACGTATATATGGAGTTCGGGTAACTAATGGTGTTGGCAGGAAATGATCAAACGATGCGTCATGCATGATGCTTGCAAATTGGGAGTGGAACCAAGATGTACTACGTGCCCATCTTGGAGAGGAAGCAAGCGACAAATGATAGAATACATGTGCCTATCAGCTTGAATTGTGTTGTCAATGTTATCTTTGACCACTATAGCCTGGGATGATGGAAGCAATGATTTCATGAGAGCAGGGCCGGTCCTGAGGTTTTGGGGGCCCAGGGCCGGACTAGAATGTGGGCCCCTATAAGCAACAAATTAAGAATTTGTATATGTATATATGTGAAGTACTCATAAAACATATATAAAGTACTCCCTCCGATCCTAAAAAAGTGTCGCACCGATGATCTCCTAAAATGTGTCTAACGATAGTTCCTAAAATGCGCATAAAGCAATATTGGTATCTACAGATTGTTTTAAAATTTTCTTGTAACACTACTAAATGTAAATCACAGAAGATGCATATCAATACAAATTATATTAATTATCACGTGGATAATGTTTAAAATGCAGTTGCACAACACACATGCAATGAAAAATTTGCCAGGCAATGAAAAAAGATAATGAGTTAAATATTTTTAGTAGAACAAAAATATCGAGTAGATTGTCTGATGCATTACTCCATAGGTATTATTTCATGCTCTCGTCTACTGTACAAGTACATTGTATGCCTAATGCGGTAATGCCTCACCCTTTTTTGGGGGTAACGATCTCACCCAGCATATTAATTAACCAGGGCCCACTTAAGCCCTTTAGATATGACGAAAGAAAAATAGCACAAACGTACAGAAGAAAAAGCCCAAGTCTGTGGAACGAGCAAAAGCCCAAATACCCGTCCTAGGTACACGGCATAACGCTTCGCTTTGGTCGACTAAGTAGAACTGCAACAACTGTACAGCATCCATGGCGCCACCGGCAAATTAGTTAGCCTTAAAGAATCAGGGATTTGGAGGCCCCTTGGATTCGGGGGCCCGGGGCGGCCGCCCACCCTGCCCCCCCTCAGGGCCGGCCCTGCATGAGAGTCCACTGCGTACGTGTTGTATGTGCATTGCGGCCCAAGACAAATGCGTAGAGCATGACGCGTTAGTGCTGCTAGCTACTCCCTCCTTCCCAAAAATATTTGACTCAGCTTTATCGAAATATATATGGATGTATGGTAATAAGATAAATCCAAGTCAAGTATTTTAGAACGGAGTGGGTAGTACGTAGCACAAATTTTGCAGTGCGGGTTTTGCTGTTGCTTTCATTTGACCTTTTTGGACACGTCTTAACGTGATCGTTACTTGGAGAAGCTCGGCAAACATGAGAAAATAGTAAAAAAGAAGTCACCATATTGCACATTTTCTACATCTAAATAGGAACCCCACTACCTGATTTTTAGCCCTCCCATGCGCCCACGTCATCCTTTATTTTCCCAACAAATCAATGAAGGCTAGGACGAGAGCGGGCAATGGGTACAACCCACTCCGTTCACAAATACTTCACTTAGATTTATCTTACTATCCACAATCGGGTATTTAGATCGGACGAGAGAGGGGCATCCAATAAAATGTCTCGGGACAACCGTTCATTTAGATGGAAGCTAACACAATCGGGTCTATTCACAATGATTTGATAAATGATGATGCTAAATTTTTAGATAAATATCTTTGGAAATCGAAGTTTCCCTTAAAAATCAAGATTTTTATGTGCTTTTTTAATCGTAGAATTCTTCTAACTAAGAATAATCTTACCTGTAGGAATTGGATAGGTTGTACTAAATGTGTGTTTTGCCAACAAGAAGAAACAATTGAGCATTTGTTTATTTCTTGCCACTTCACTAAGCATATTAGGCGATTAAACCACTTCACTTTTAGCATTTCACCACCAACCAGCGTAACCAATCCGTTTGGCAATTGGCTTGTGGGGATAGATTCGAAGACTAAAGCGAACATTTGTATTGGCGTGTTTTTTTGGGCAATATGAAATTGTCGGAATGATGTGGTTTTTAACGGGACGAAAGTTGCTCATTTCTTGTAGATTGTTCATCATGTCACATACTATATAAGCATGTGGTCTTTTCTTCTCCCAAAGGATCAAAGAGGATGTTTGGATTTTGGATTCACTCGGTTGATGGCGGTCGTTCGGCCTATCTATAGCCAGGGTGGTTGACTTCACACTAGACGGCTACGTGATCTGTCGTTGTTTTGTTTGCTGTTTAGATGGCTCAGCTTTATTGCCACATTATGTGACCAATGATGTAACACGACTTGAACATTTCCTATTTTATGAGATTTATAAAAACTGGTCGTGTGCATCAATTTGATGCAGAGGTTGGGGCAATTGCCCTATTTCAATTTTTTTTTTTCTTTTGGGTGTCTTTCCTAGAAAAAGTAGCTGCTGAAGATGACTCCGCTTTTTGACCCACCATGCTCCCGTGACATTAATCCCCATGTTCAACGATTCCGTTCTCGGAAAATAGTAGTATTTAAACCCGGGCGTGCCCCGGAGAGTCTCCCATCACAACTCGACCATGACACTGATGGATCGCAACATACATGCCACATGCCTCTCCCATGTTGTCGTTGGGGCCGAAGGGGGACCAGAGGGTGGCACAGTAGTCAAATCTGGGTGCGCAAAAAAGCACCTCTTGGGTCCTAGAAGAGTTCTCCTTGCCATTAGTGAATGTGCACGTCGTGCTCGCCTGCGTGGCATGCCTCCCGAGGTGGCCACATCTCTAGTACCAACTCAAAGCCTCCTCCGCCGACATGGCGTTGGGCATGACCGAATCATCATTGTGCTAAAATAGGAGAGATACAGAGATAGCGGGGAAGTTACTAGATGTTTTCTCTTTCCTCTAGTGGTTTCGAGACAGTGTGTATTTATTTTTGTATTGTTGTTGTGTTAAAAAAATGCCCATTTTTTTTTTTTTTTGAACAAAGGAGAGACCCCGAAGGGTCTAGATGCTGCATTTATAAACGGAAGCGGTGTACATTTTACAAGTAAGCCCCCAAAAGATAAGAAGATTACAGGGAGGAACAAAACTTGCAACTAAACCCTTGACTGAAAGCTCCAAAAAGCAATCCAGTCCAGCTACCACACCGTCGCCGAAGACGAAGGCCTCCTCACAGCTCCCCACGCCGGCAGCGGGGACGAAACCACTTGCTGCAAGATGGAGAGAAGCTGCTGCGAAAAGACCCTGAAGAAACCTCGTACAGAGGTTGAAGATGGCCTGGCACAACCAAGACGCCAAGGCTTGGAGCTGCTGACCGCCTCCAAAGGACCGCAGCATCTGAACACTCCCGACCTCCTCCATCGTCGCCCAACAGCAGCCGCAAACCCCTTCCTCCCAAACCACCACGGCCAGTGGGAAGAGCTCGCAGATCCGCCGAAAAGCAACCACAAAGGGGGCAAACAGAGTGATTATGAAACCGAGCTGCTTCTGCTCCATCTTCCAGCAAATCCCACCATGGAAACTTACCGAAGACGATACAGCAGCGCCTGATTGAGCCACTCTCAAGCTCAAACGCAGGCAAACTCGCAGGGACGGGGAAGACGGCCTTATTCGCCGAGATGGCTCTCCTGCACCCCTCCATCCGCCACCGCTCCTGCCACCGGAGCTGCTCGACGGAGAAGATAAGGACGAACATGTATCGGATCTGGCCGATGAGATCCAATACCCTACTCCACATCTCCACTACGAAGGCAAACAAGCAAAGCAACCTAATCCTACTGCTACTCTGTACAAAGGCGCGCCACGAACCTCCTCCATCTTCACTCCAAGCAGCTAATCCGCTGGAGTAAATCCGGGATCGGGCCGGGCCACCATCGCCACAGGCGACTCTCAACCGGGGGTGGGGAAACGGGGGTGGGGAAACGGGGGGGGGGGGGGGGGAGGTGATAATGAGTGAGGTGCAAAAAAAAAAATGCCCATTTAATGTCGTGATCTTTGTCAATGACAGCAAAACATTTGCCCAGAGTTGATGTGGCTAGGTTTACCGAACATTTCCTCGTCGAGTGCTCCTACGTCTACTCCCTCCGTACTATTTTAATCTACATTTTAGGACAGAAATTTGTTGGATGCATGATAAAGAGACAATAAAATACACCAGTTTCATGATTAGTATATTATATGTTTATGCTATAACTATTATGGTCACTGAATATGAGATTCAGACGAAACTCATATGCACGTGTAGAAACATTAACACGTCGCTATAATCCTTTGCCGTGTCTCATAGACAAACTCATTAATATTAGATGCCACGTTTTCCTGGTCATGGACATTTGTTATGTCAATATTGATAGGAGAATACTGTTGTTTCAACATTGTGGCTGGATAGACCCAAGTAGTTGAGATACTACGAGATTAGTTTTTCTAAATAGTATCATCATATAATAGTTGTTGTCGTGGTGGTGTCACGGCAGATGCCATAGGATGGCTAAAGATGTGGGGACGAAGGACGCTGGAGGTGCTCGGGGAGGGATCACGCGACGAGTAGACGCGTGAGGTGAAGATCAAACACGGCAAACAACACGATCTACCCAGGTTCAGGGCCCTCGTGAGGAGGTAAAACCCCTACTCCTGCCTTTCTCTATGTATTCTGGTGTCTCACCGAGTAGCCACAGTACAATGTTCTTGCTACCGAGTAGCCACTCTCCTCTCTAGGTGATGAACTAGGTCAAGAATTAGGTCACCAAGTGTTCGATCCTAACGTGCGATGTGGCGATGCCTCACGCAGGAGACGGCGGGGCACCTTATATACCTGGTGCCCAGCCGGATACGTCCAAACCTAGACAAGTGTCGACATAGTGTGCACATCGTCCTTCTT
Organism: Alopecurus myosuroides; assembly: GCA_028641055.1. NCBI lineage: Eukaryota > Viridiplantae > Streptophyta > Magnoliopsida > Poales > Poaceae > Alopecurus > Alopecurus myosuroides. Next base: position 237,189,894 of record CM054059.1, read on the forward strand.
CCGGGTTCCCGCTGACAGCTTTGGTTCCTAATCTTGGCTGCATCTGGAAAGTCGTTGGGCAAAACAAGGGGACAGATTGGTATCACTGTGCCAAACACAGAGTAGGCCCCCCTTATCCTGCGACGGCCTGCTTCCATGCTGTCACTGTCAGGCAGGCCGGTCCCAGATGAACAGTAGTTCGAATACTGCCAAGTACGGACCTAGGATACGCGGGATCCTGTGTCAGAACGGATCCTTTGACTTTCTGGCCCGAGTAGGTTCCCGCCAATTTTACTCGGGCCAACTCTTCTACTCGAATGTGCGGAACTTGATTGATATCTCCTTCTGGTCATCTTGAGGACAGACCGAGTAGCAGTCGACCGGGTAGCAAGTACCGGGTAGGCGGCTACTCGACCAAACCTCTCTTCTGATAGTTCCTTTTACCACTTGCCTTTACCCTACTCGGGGGTAACCCCCCGACAGCAGTCCCCGAAGCTGGTTGAGTCTTGCGAACTCGTTCACTAGGCTCTGCCAGCTTAAAACCAATTTTTGCAACATAGCCCTTGAACCTCAAAATGCCGAGTAAAAGACCTCCGAGTAGTACTTTAGAAAGTACCTTGAGTTTCCTGTCTTCCGAGTAGCACCAGCTTTCTACTCTGTAACCGAGTAAAAAGACTTAGAGAATTTCTCCTCTGGCGTCTCTGCAGCGCAGAGCACAATCCAGCCTTCCTGCCGCAACTGGACGCGTGTCAAGCATCTGTGACCCAGTCGTTTCGCTGCCCACGACACGACGTGCCACGCGCCCAGTTTTCACGGGGCGGGCCCACCGGCTCGTTATGTCCCATCAAGCGCAGTAATTGGCCACGATCTGGTAGTGGGATCTGCTGCGGCCGTTACGCGCGCGCCTCGCGCGTGCATGCGTTTCTAACCGGCCACAAACCCCACCACACGAAGATCCTGGCCACGATCGATCCCACTACCCCGATGGTAACGGTAATCTGCGGAGAGGGTATAAATACCTCCGCCGGTAACTTCCTCTTCTCCTCCCTTCGCACTTTTCCCCTTTCGCCTCTCTGTTCTTCTCCGCCGCCGAGCTCTCCGCCGCCGCGCACCCTTTCGCGCCGCCGCGGACTCACCCCATCCACTCACCACCTTCCGACTCTTCCCATCTTTCCTGCTTGTGGCCATGTCTCGCGCCGGCTGGGCTGGTTCGCACGTCACCACTGAGGACTGCGCCTGGCTCGTGAACACCCGGAGGGTTCCTCCTGGTGTTCAGTGCCGGCCGTCTGAGGGCGAGATCGTGCCAACCCCGCGGGAAGGTGAGCATGTTGTCTTCCTGTCCCACTTCGAGCGCGGATTCGGCCTACCGGCCTCCGACTTTCTCCGCCGCTTCCTGGACCACTTCGGTCTCCAGATGCACCACTTGCCACCAAATGCCGTCGTCTTCCTCGCTTACCACGCCGTGGTATGCGAGGCCTTTCTCGGTATCCATCCCACGACGGATACCTGGTTGAAGTATTTCCATCTCCGCCAGCAAACCACCGGGAAGAAGGATGGCGCGGCCGCCAGCAGCCGCACAACCGATACTGGCTGCGCCATGATGGTGCAGCGGTCGGGGACCAATCACCCTCGCATCAAGGGTTTGGAATCCGTCCGGATGTGGCAGAAGACCTTCCTCTACGTCAAGAACATCCCCGCCACGGAAGGAGGCCAGGTAACTGACAGAATCAATCTGCCTGCTTGGAGTAATCGCGCTCCATCCGGGAAGAATTGGAAATCGAAGCCCTCCAACGACCTCAACTCGAAGGAGATGGAGGCGCGGCTCGGTGTTCTAATCGACGAGGGCCTCAAGAGCGATGATCCTGTGGCTTGCTGGATCAAGAATCGCGTGCTGCCTCTGCAGGAGCGCAGCCATCTGATGTGCTATATGGGAGGCCCCCGCGACTGCACCAGAACGACCACCATCGAGCTCGACAACGCGGATGTTCCCGCGCACGCCAGGGCCATCCTGACAACGAGCCTTGGAGACCACTGGCAGTATGGGTTCATCCCATTCAGTCGCACGAAACCGATTCCCCGGGTACGTTCTCCTTATTCTGCTTTCGATATTTGCCATCCGATTAGAAAATCTTCTCTCTTGGCTGCAACTAGCAATTGCATTCTGTACCGAGTAGAGTACTCAGTAGGATTGTATAGGCTTAGTGTGCTTTGTGCCTGCATGCCTTGTCGGGTAACCTACTCGGAAATAATTCTTAGGTTTAATAAGCTTGATGCCTGCACGCCTTTCCGAGTAGGACATTCGGTAAAATTGCTTAGGCTTAGTGTGCTTTGTGTTTGCACGCCTATCCGAGTAGGACATTCAGCAAAATTGCTTAGGCTTAGTGTGCTTTGTGTTTGCACGCCTATCCGAGTAGGACATTCAGCAAAATTGTTTAGGCTTAGTGTGCTTTGTGTTTGCACGCCTATCCGAGTAGGACATTCAGTAAAATTGCTTAGGCTTAGTGTGCTTTGTGTTTGCACGCCTATCCGAGTAGGATACCTTCCTGCTACTCGGCTAACTTGTGACACTTCTCCGCTCTTCAGGTCCTCAATCGCCAGCTTATGGAGAGCTGTGAGCGCTTTGAAGGCAATTGGTTTGCTGACCGAGAGGAGGACGACAAGGCCTCTTTTGAGACTGCAGATCAGATCAACCTTCCTCACTCCCCTACGACAGAGAAGCAGCCTGCCGAAACATCTCTTCGCGACTGGTCTGATGACGAGTTCGAAGGTAACTGAATTTGCGCTCTCCCTCTGCGAAAAGCACAAGCCCTTTGCCTGCTGTTTCTGAAGTGTTTTTCTTTCCTCCCTATTTCACAGATGCTGCAAATGCTGAGGATGATGACGAGGACGAGGAGGAGAGAGCCCTTGAGGTCAATCCTCTTTCAGTTGCTGCACCAGCTACCCGCAAGCGGACCGGCAGCGGCGCCCTAGAGCCCCCCGCCAAGAAGAAGAAACCCACCGAGAAGACGACCAAGAAGGCGGTCGTGAAGAGAACGAGACGAACGATTCCCTCCACCAAAGCGTAAGCTTTCTTCTCGGTTAACTCCCGATTTCGTACTTTGCTGTTTCTCTCATTCTTCCTCTGCTTCCCTCTAATTTCTGATTTTTCCTTTCTCACCAGAGCTCCCTTGGATGCGAACGCTGCTTTCGCGCCTGACCAGGCCAAGAAACCAGCTGCCATTGACGTCGACAAGGTTGTCGACCTTGAGGGCGACGAGGCCGACACCACCCACACGCAAACGGGGCCTGAGCAACAGTCCCGCGCCGATCCAGATGCGCAGGACGCCGCTCACCAGGACAGGCCCCCTTCTCCTCCGGCTAGCACCGCCGAGGAGCATCAAGAGGAAGACCAGGAGATGCGTGATGATGACACCGCCGTCGAGCGGCAAGAAGCTGAACCTGAGCAGCCAGCCACAGGCGCTGCCGGACAAGAGGATCCCGCTGCCGAGCAGCGGGTAGAGGATACAGTCATGACTAAGGAGTATCCCCTGAGCAGCGCGCAACCAGGCGCTGCACAGAGTAGCGCCCAACCAGATGCTGCACAAGGTGACGGATCCGTGGCGCCATCCATTGATCAAGGCAGTGCACCGCCAGATTCCTCCTTGGTGCCACAGACCAAGGACGCAGCCAGCCCTCCTGCCGGGCGAGTTACCAGGAAACAAGCCCTAGATGCTCTGAAGGAGGCAGTCGAGAAGAAGGCAGCCGAGGAAGGGAAAACCGGGAAGAAGGAAACCGAGACACAGAAGATCGAGAAGCCAACTGCTCAGAAAGAAAAGGCTCTGAAGCGAGCTACCGAGTTGATGCCACCGCCCACATCATCTGGCCCGTCCCGTCAGGTGGCTATCCGCAATCCCAGTGCGGTTCCTGCCGCTGCTACCGTGGCTGATCAGCCCCTCTACCCGGATTACATGGTGAAGGTCAGCCAACAGCACCAGATCGGCCTTTCCGTCGAGGACCGAAAGCTTGCTCTCACAAGAGGAAGGAAAGCCTTGGCGGTAAACTCTAGGCCTCCAGCTCCCAATCAATACGGGTCCGCCTCCATCTCTTCCGGCGGACCCCAGACTCAGGCGATATCGTCCGAGAGCCTTGAGCAGGTACTCGACTTGGTTGGTTTCATCGATGCCAAGTGGGATAGCAAGCTTCTCGGCACAGACAAATGGCATGGCCTTGGCCTGGGCGACATCGATCATATGCGGGTCGACTGGAACAAGGTGGACTTGGGCTACAAACCCATGACCGTCTCCTCCAACACCGCTACTCTTGCTGCCAAGATGTTCGTGCACCGCAAGAATGCAGAAGATCTCGAGCAGTCTTACGCGGTAAGTCTTAACCTGTCCTCTCCGATTAGCATTTTTCTTCTCTCCTATCCGTCTTCATTTTCCTTTACCATCACCCAGTCTCCGAGATTCTGGCCGAGTAGGCGGATGCTCTCCCGAGTAGCCGCCTTCTCGGGTTGAATCTTCACTTCTTTGCCTAACTTGTTTTCCTTTCGCTTCTCAGGATAGCGTTCTGAAGCGGACCAATCTGCATCGCCAGCTTCTCTGGAACCATGCTATCGCCAGGAGGCGAATTGCTGCACTGGAAAAAGAGAAAGCAGCTGCGGAGGCAGCCGGTAAGAATGTGAAGGATAGCACTCTGAAGCTGTCTGAAGTGGAAGGTACGCTTTTAGCCGCGCGGTTCTTGCGTTTTTTTGTTTACGCCCGCTTCTGCTTTCTTGCGCTAACCATTTCTACTCTGCAGGGAAACTGAAGGCCCTGGTTGCCGAGCACGAGAACTGCCGTGCCTTTGTTGCGAATGGTGAGGCCACCATCAAGAAGCTTGAAGGTAAGCCACTGTCTACTCGGTTTGCCTTTGTGCCTGTTTCTTCCTTTCTCTTCTCTGCTAACCGTGCTTTGCTCTTTTCAGAAGATCATAAATTGTTTGTTGAAGAGCATCAAGACTGTCTCAAACCGGCTGAGGTGCAGGTGCAACTGGCAAGCCAATCTGCTGCTCTGCAGAGCGAGCACGCTACCGAGATGGAGAAACTGCAACTCCAGCTGCAGAAGGCACTCCAGGATGCTGTCAAGCTTGGCGAGGAGAGGGACAGAGTGATCGCCGAGAAGGCCAAGGCTGAGACAACCTTCAATGCTAAGATAAAGGCCCTTGAGCAAGAGTGCGAAGTGCTGACGAAAGCCAATGCTGGGTACTTCACTCAATTGGATGGACTTCGCTTGCTCGAGGAGAGGCATGTTTCCAATGAGGAGGAATGGAAAATCCAGTTGCAGCAGCTGCGCCACGAGCTTCACAGTAAGTTTCCTCCTTTCTGCATCTCTTCTTCTCGGTTCTGCCTCTTCTCGGATCTTGTGACTGAATTTCTCACTTGCTTTTGCGCAGAAATCTTCCCTGACCTTGTGTCCGCTTGCGCGCCAGCTTTGGCCAAGGCCCGAGCAGCTCGCATTGAGAAGGGCGAGGCCGCGGACACCAGAGCCGAGATCGAGGATAGCCTGCTGGTGATGCGAGGGCATTTCGAACGCCTAGCCGGCGTGGGCACCGACTTGGTGCGCGTCGGCTTCGAGCTCCACAAGCTATTCTGGCCTGAAGATCCCGCGCCGACAACCATTGGTGGCCTTGCTCTGAAGCTGCGCAATGTGAAGACCGAATTGAAGAAGTGGCGCGCCTCGGGAGCTCGGGCGGGTGCTGACTTGATGCTACTCTGCGTCGCCTCCTGGTATGAGAACCTTAACATGGAGATCATCCGCGGGAAGCGCGACAACTCCAGGTGGGAGACGGACCCCAGCTGTGTGACCACGCGCAAGCTAATTGCGCATGAGGTTGCGGAGTACGCTGACACGGCCACCTTCATCGACGGCCCCACCGAACCCGACACCGAGGTGGAGGAGGACGAGGACGCAGATGAAGAGACAGACTCCGAGCTGGAATCGGGCTTCTTCGATTCACCCAGGAGCAAGACCGAGAAAGGGAAGGCCACGGTCGTCGCGAGTAGCGATGAAGAGATCGAGGAGATCGACACAGCCGCCCTCGAGTTCGGCACTTCATCAGGAGCCGCTCTCGACGACACGGTACACCCCCAAGGCCAAGCTTCTGATTCTTCCCTGGCCACAGGGCCTGTCACGGTGGCCACGGCCACCTCAGACCCGGTAGCCACCGAGCACGATGTCGAGATGGAGCAATCCGCCACCGTCCACCCGGAAGCGGATGCGACCAACACAAGCGCCGAGGAGGAAGCCGCGAAGGCAGCTGCTGCCAGCTCGGAGGCGGAGGCGAACAAGACTGCCACCGAAAATGAAGCAGCCCAGGCCAGCACCGACAACACCGCCTCTTCAACATGATCTTATCCTGCAAGCTTTTTTACTCAAACATTTATCAGATCCCCGGGATGTCGGGTGCAGATGTATCAGACTCATTTACATTTTCTCTTGCTACTCAATTTTATTTCCACTTGTTATCTTTAATTTAATCATTTTGAGCGGCCCTGGCTCAATGCCGGGTTGCGTTTCCATGCGAGTCCCCGAGTTGCGTTTCTTATTCACCCTCTCTTTTCATCTCTGCTCTACCTGCAACTTGTTGCTTTTTTGGTATTCGAGTCACAAGAGTCAAAGAGCAGAGCTGCAAATACTTAGCCGCTTAGAAACAGACATAGTAACGTAGCCCACCACTTAGCCGAAAAGATAAGACAGAGAACAAAAGTAATAAACATCCTACTCGGTTCCTGCACTCTTTTCTTCCTTAGCGATTTTTCTTGTGCTCATTGACCTTTTGCTTGTTCTCTTGCTTGCCATGAAGCCGGGTTTCGGACAGCAGCAAAGTCGAAGAGTTGGCATATAGGTTTAGACACAGTACTCAGTACGCTTATGAATTTTGAAGTGGAGCAACCGAATAGGCAAACAGTATAGCCGAGTAAAAACACTTGGAGCAAACTTGTGCGAGGGCAGTCCCCGAGAACAATTTCAGATTGCAGAGTAGAATTTCAACTCGGATAAGAGGGTACATACACATCTTTGCTCACGAATGAAAACGACGGAGTAGAGCTACATTCCAAGGGCGCTTGGTTTCCTCTCCGGATTTATCTGCCCTGTTCGCCTGTGGTGGGCGCACATCTACAAGATAGTAAGCATCGTTGTGCAGCGCTTTGCTCACAATGAAAGGCCCTTCCCATGGAGGAGACAACTTGTGCATCCCGGCTGTGCGCTGCACAAGCCTAAGGACCATGTCTCCTTCTCGGAAAACCCTTGGGTTCACCTTTCGGCTATGATAACGCCGCAGGTTTTGCTGGTAGATAGCCGAACGTGACAGAGTCAGCTCTCTTGCTTCTTCAAGCAGGTCAACGTCGTCTTCTCGAGCTTCTCTCGCCTCTACCTCAGTGTAGAGGGTTACTCGGGGGGAGTCATGCTCTAAGTCTATTGGCAACACGGCCTCAGCCCCGTATACCAAGAAGAATGGCGTGTAGCCGGTTGACCGGTTAGGGGTAGTCCTTAGACTCCACAACACCGCTGGCAACTCGTCTAACCAACACCCAGGTGTTTTCAGCAGTGGCTCTATCAATCTTGGCTTTATGCCTGCCAGTACCATGCCATTTGCTCTTTCAACTTGCCCATTGGAAGCGGGATGCGCGACTGACGCAACGTCTAGTCGGATATGCTTATCTCTGCAGAACCGCACCATTGCTCCCTCAGCAAAGTTTGTGCCGTTGTCGGTGATGATACTGTGCGGGTAGCCATATCTCAGGATCACATCCTTCACAAATTTCACAGCTGTGGCCCCATCACACCTACGAATAGGTTTCACTTCAATCCACTTGGTGAACTTGTCCACCATGACCAAGATGTGAGTCATGTTGCCTCTAGCCGGCTGGAAAGGCCCAACCATATCCAGGCACCAAACAGCAAACGGCCACGTGACAGGAATTGTTTTCAACTCGGAGGCAGGCATGTGAATCTTACTTGCGAACATCTGGCAGCCATTGCACTTCCTCACGATATCTTCGGCTTGCTGCAGAGCAGTGAGCCAGTAGAAGCCATGCCGAAAAGCTTTCTGAACTAGTGCCCGAGAAGAGGCATGGTGCCCGCATTCTCCTTGGTGTATCTCTACCAGGATCTCCTCTCCTTCTGCTGGATCCACACAACATTGCAGCACGCCAGTGGCACTTCTCTTGTGTAGCACATCTCGGACTATAGTGTAGCCCTTGGATCTTCTTTGAATCTGTCTTGCAGTCACCTCATCCTCTGGCAGAGTCCCGTCCCTCAGAAAGGATAATATGGGCATGGCCCAACTCGGTGTCTCCCGTGCGGGAAACACTGGTTCGTCCACTTCCATTGGGACGGGTACCTCTGGTTGCTCTTTAGGGGTGGGAGCACTTCTCTGAAGCCCAGACCGATTAGCAAGGACTTCCTCAATGAATGCGATAGTCCCCGGGTTAAGGACAGCAGTCCCCGAGTAAGGAGTGGCAGTCCCCGGGTAAGGAATGGCAGTCCCCGAGTCAGGAGTGGCAGTCCCCGAGTAGGGAGTGGCAGTCCCCGGGTAAGGAATGGCAGTCCCCGAGTAAGGAGTGGCAGTCCCCGAGTAGAGGACGGCAGTCCCCGGGTTTCCTGAAGCATTCTCCCAGTCAATCTCCATGGGATCAGATTCCTCACTTGGCAGAGAAGGAACAAATATGGACTCCGAGTTGGGAGAAGGCTTGATGGATGGCTTCCTCAAATGCTCCAAGGCGATTCCAGCCGGGATGGATTGCCGAGAAGATCCCAACTTAGATAACTCATCTGCTGCTTCGTTCTCTGCTCGGTGAATGTGTTGGAACTCACAGCCTTCGAAGAACCCAGTCATGGACTGCACTAGGAAGCGATATGATGCCATGTTGGCATCCAAAGCATCCCATGTACCAGAGACTTGCTGCACCACCAGATCTGAAACACCATAGCATATAATGCGCTGCACGCCAACCTCCTTTGCTACTCGCAAACCATGCACCACTGCCTCGTACTCTGCTACATTGTTGGACGCCTTGAAATGAATCTGCAACACATACTTGAGCTGATCTCGCTTAGGTGATGTAAGCACTACGCCAGCACCAAGGCCTTCCTTCACCTTTGAGCCATCAAAGTGCATCTTCCAGTAATTGGAAACTGGAGCAGGAGGTTCATACTGCACCTCGGCCTAGTCCACAAGAAATTCCGCTAGAAACTGAGACTTGATGGCTTCTCTTCTCGTGTACGCGGGAGCATACGCAGCTAGCTCAATCGCCCACTTGGCTACTCTGCCACTCGCCTCCTTGTTGCCCATGATATCCGAGATGGGAGCAGAACTCACGACAGTGATGGGGTGCTCCTGGAAATAATGTTTCAGCTTCCTGGCGCCTAGGTACACTCCATATGTCATCTTCTGGTAATGCGGGTAGTTCTGCTTGGAGCTGGATAACACCTCACTGAGATAGTATACTGGACGCTGTACACTCTTGCCTTCTTCTTCTCGCTCCACCACTATCACCACGCTGACTACTCGGTTGGTCGCAGCAATGTATAACAGCATCGGCTCCTTGGGTAGCGGACTAGCCAAGATGGGAGCGCTACCCAGCATTGCCTTCAACTCGTTGAATGCCACGTCCGCTTGCGGAGTCCAGACAAACTTGTCACTTTTCTTCATCAGCTGATATAAAGGCAGGGCCTTCTCGCCCATTCGGCCTAGAAAACGGCTCAGAGATGCCAAGCAACCTGTGAACTTCTGCACACCTTTCAGTGATCTCGGCAAAGACATCCTCTCAATAGCTTTTATCTTTGAAGGATTGGCCTCAATGCCCCGACTAGAAACTAGAAAACCGAGTAGCTTTCCAGCCGGTACACCAAAGGTGCACTTACTCGGATTCAGTTTCATTTTGTACTTGCGTAGGTTAGCAAAGGTTTCCTCCAGGTCGGCAAGCAGAGTATGTGTTTTATTCGTTTTGATGACAATGTCATCTACGTACACCTGCACATTCTTGCCGAGCTGGTCGTGCAAGCATTTCTGCATGCATCTCTGGTAGGTTGCACCCGCATTCCTCAAGCCAAAACACATGACACGATAGCAATAAGCCCCGTACGGGGTAATGAAAGCAGTCTTTATTTGATCAGCATGATTGAGTGCAATCTGGTGAAAACCAGAGTAGGCATCTATGAAAGACAACAGCTCACAACCAGCAGTGGAATCGATCACCTGATCGATGCGAGGTAGCGGGAAAGGATCCTTAGGGCATGCTTTGTTCAAGTCGGTGTAGTCGACACACATGCGCCATGCAGTGGCAGCCTTGGGATCCTCCTTCTTCTTCTCGACCATGACCGGGTTGGCTAGCCAATCCGGATGCAGCACCTCCATGATGAAATTGCTTATCAGTAACTTGGTGATCTGGTCACCAATGGCCTTCCTTCTCTCATCTCCGAAGCGGCGCATAGCCTGCTTCACTGGCTTGGCGTCAGGACGCACATGTAAAGAGTGCTCAACCAACTCCCTCGGGACTCCTGGTAGATCTTCATTGGACCAGGCGAATACATCCCGATTCTCACGGAGGAAGTGGATGAGCTCGCTTTCCTATTTCTCCGCCAACCCGGAACCAATGATGGCTACGCGGTCGGGGAACTCGGGGTCGACCTGGACCTTCTTTGTCTCCTTGGCAGCCTGAAAAGCAATCCCATGCTGGGTACTCGGCACACCTTGCGCGCCAGCTTGCGCGGATTGCGCCATAGCTACCACCTCATACATCTTCTTCTTCTCGACAGCAATCACCATCGACTCCGCCAACTGGGAGCTAGCAGAGGCACACTCCATGGACTTCTTGTAATCACCAGAGATAGTGATTATGCCATTGGGACCAGGGATCTTCATCTTCAGATATGCAACATGGGTAGAGGCCATGAACTTGCTCAGAGCAGGCCTGCCGAGTAGAGCATGGTAAGGACTCTGATGATCAACCACCTCGAACTGCAGGCGCTCTGTGCGGCAGTTATCCCTGGTGCCGAATAGCACATCGATCCACACTCGGCCAATCGGGTTGCACGAGATCCCGGGCACAATGCCATGGAAGGTGGTCTTGCTGGGCAGCATCATGTTCTCGTCCAGGCCAAGCTTCTCGAGTGTGTCTTTGTACATAATGTTGATGCTGCTGCCGTTGTCGATTAGCACCTTGCTGAACCTCACATTCTTCTCGGGACCCAGGAAAGTAGGATCCAGCACCAAGGCATAGCTACCCGGATTGGGCATCACCTTGGGATGATCTGCTCGGGTCCACCTGATCTCCTGGTCACACCAATACATGTAATGAGGGACAGCAGGAATCACTGCATTGACCTCCATGGCACGCCTGTGCTGTGATTGCTTGTCGACTGGCTCAGAAGTGAAGATCATGTAGCTCTCATGGTGCTCTTGGTACTGATTGGAGCCTCCGCCCCCATTGTTGCCGTTGTTGTTGTTGCCCTGGTAGTTGTTGTTGCCTCTGTTGTTGTTGTTGCGGTTGTAGTAGTTGTTGTTGTTGCGGTAGCCCTCATTGTTGAAGTTGCGGTTGTAGTTGTTGTTGTTGTTGCGGTAGCCCTCATTGTTGAAGTTGCGGTTGGCTCCTAAAGCCACCTGGTTCACATTCTCTCTTCTCGGGTACACTGGCGGCCGAGCTGCGGGTGCGCGAGTAGGCTGCACATTGGCATTGGCCGCTGGCAGAGGAGGAGGAGGAGGCAAGCCATCACTCTTGATCACATCCCACCACTCGCACTGCCGAGTAGTGTGGTTAGCAGGCCTCGAGGGGTGGTGAGTGTGAAAACTGCATGGGCCATCCTTCATGTCATCAAAGACAAACTTCTTCGGCTGCTCGGAGTTCCCGCTACCCGACTGAGAGGTGCGAAACGGCTTCTTGTTGCCTTGGCCCTGGTTCTGGTTCTGCCCGTAGGCTCCAGCAGGTTTCTGCCTCTGGCTGCCACCAGCTCCAACAGTCACTGCATTCACCTCTTCAGGATCATACCGAGTATCTACTCGGCGCTTGTTGCGGAACTCGTTGCGCTTGCTGTTGCTGAAGTTTCTTCTCGGCTCAGAGGAGTCCATCAGTGGCTGAGTGGGATCACCAAGTGCGTACTGATCCGCAATCTTGATGGTCTCCGCCAGAGTGTTCGGCATCTCCCTCTGCAATCTCTGCCACAACATACTGCCATGTCTGCATCCCTGCGCAAACCAAGTAATGGCCTGTGCTTCATTCACACCCTCACAGGTGTTCCTCAATGTACTCCACCGAGTAAGATACTCGCGGTCTGTCTCGTCTTCTCGCTGCCTGCAAGCGGATAGCTGCTGTGGCCTATTCGGCCTCTTGTAGGTGCTGGTGAAGTTGCTGATGAAGGCACCCGAGAAGTCCAGCCAGCAGTTGATGCTGTTCTTGGGCAAGTTGTTGAGCCAAGTGCGGGCTGGACCCTCCAGCATCTGGGGAACATAGCGCACATCCCATCTTCTGTTGCCGTTCGCGATATGGACCGCGGTGACATAGTCATTCAGCCAATCTTCAGGCTTGGTGCTGCCATTGTAGCTCTTGGTGCCCCTTGCGAGCTGGAAGTTCTTCACGGACGGCTCGTGCATGATGCGCGGGCCAAAGCACTCGGGACCAGGAGGACCCGTGTTCTCCAGCCGCACCGACAAGCTGATCCGGTCCAACTGATGCCTCGCATCTCCAGGCGCCAGCATGCACTCGCCAACACGATCATGTACATCATAGCCGGCCATCTCCATAGCCGAGTAGCCATCATCATATCTGTCCACTTGTACATCTGCAGGTTGCTCCACCGGATTGGCGACTGGCGCCACTGCGCGCGGCTGCTGTCTCTGCCGAGTAGGCGGAGCAGCGGGACGCCGAGAAGGACCTGGGCGCGCTTCATCTCGGGCTCGGCTTTGAGCTTGATGGGCTTGAGAGCCTGCTCTTGCAGCGTTGTGTTCCTGTCCGTTAGATCTAGCCGCGTGCGAGTGAACAACCTGCGAAGCCTCAGCACCCGGGTTGGCTTTTCGGAACTCCTCGTTCTGCCTAGCAGCCTCCAACACCAACTCGTTGAGTCTTTCTTGCTGCCTAACACGCGCATCGCCATCTAGGCGAGGCAACTCGGCAGCTACAGCCTCTGCAGCTCTGAGTGTCTTGGCGGGTGTGCTATATCTGGGCCTAGTGGAGGTGTTTGCAGTGGCGGACTGAGCAGGAGCCTCTACAACTGTCGCCATCTCGGCACCAAGGTTGCGCCGAGTGGCACCTACTCTGCTAGCCCTCCTAGCGACTGGCGTGAAGCCGTGAGCCTTGTTGTACTCGAGCTGATCTAGACTCAACTCCAACCTCACCTTATCCAACTCCGCCTGCTCGGCAAGCAGCTCCAGGCGTTGCCGCTCGAGCTGCTCCCTCATGGCTAGGAGCTCGATGTCGGTGGCAGTTGGCATGCCAGGCCGCGTAGCCGACGCGGGAATGACCGTAGAGGTGGAAGGCGGCAAGTTGCTCTCCTTCTCGTAGGGCCGGTGAACCCTGCCACCACCAGCCGGTGCAGCAAGATCCTCGACGTCTGCCGCAGCGCCAGTAGCGGCTGCGCCGGTGTTTGCCGCCAAGCCCGTCACCATCACCTCAGCGCAGTTTGCAGAGCGGCACGCGGGCCTTCCGCGAGCAGCGATCACCGCGGGAGGATCCTCCGCGTCATGCACCAGCTCGGGGTACGCGCGGTTGGTGACGGTGGCGACGTAGACGAGGTGAGAGCCGAAGGAGATCACCGAGCCGCCCTCCGGCATGGCACTGCCGCCGAAATCGCCGGCGTTGTCGGTGACGAAGTCGAAGGAGCCGAATCTGTGGACAAGGCCACAGACCACGCGCTCCGCTGAAGAAGATCCCGTCCGAACAGAAACTCCAGCCAGCGCCGCTGGTTGCCCCACGGTGGGCGCCAACTGTCGTGGTGGTGTCACGACACATGCCATAGGATGGCTAAAGATGTGGGGACGAAGGACGCTGGAGGTGCTCGGGGAGGGATCACGCGACGAGTAGACGCGTGAGGTGAAGATCAAACACGGCAAACAACACGATCTACCCAGGTTCAGGGCCCTCGTGAGGAGGTAAAACCCCTACTCCTGCCTTTCTCTATGTATTCTGGTGTCTCACCGAGTAGCCACAGTACAATGTTCTTGCTACCGAGTAGCCACTCTCCTCTCTAGGTGATGAACTAGGTCAAGAATTAGGTCACCAAGTGTTCGATCCTAACGTGCGATGTGGCGATGCCTCACGCAGGAGACGGCGGGGCACCTTATATACCTGGTGCCCAGCCGGATACGTCCAAACCTAGACAAGTGTCGACATAGTGTGCACATCGTCCTTCTTCCGGGTTCCCGCTGACAGCTTTGGTTCCTAATCTTGGCTGCATCTGGAAAGTCGTTGGGCAAAACAAGGGGACAGACTAGTATCACTGTGCCAAACACAGAGTAGGCCCCCCTTATCCTGCGACGGCCCGCTTCCATGCTGTCACTGTCAGGCAGGCCGGTCCCAGATGAACAGTAGTTCGAATACTGCCAAGTACGGACCCAGGATACGCGGGATCCTGTGTCAGAACGGCTCCTTTGACTTTCTGGCCCGAGTAGGTTCCCGCCAATTTTACTCGGGCCAACTCTTCTACTCGAATGTGCGGAACTTGATTGATATCTCCTTCTGGTCATCTTGAGGACAGACCGAGTAGCAGTCGACCGGGTAGCAAGTACCGGGTAGGCGGCTACTCGACCAAACCTCTCTTATGATAGTTGCTTTTACCACTTTCCTTTACCCTACTCGGGGGTAACCCCCCGACAGTTGTCTTGTTTTCTTTCTTAGACCATGAGAATATTTAATGATGTTTACCGTAAGGATCATTTTGGTATAGTCAAGTATCACACTGTAAACTGGGTGAGAAAAAACGCTAACACTGGGTGGTCACGAAAGTATTCATTCATTGTGATAGTTGAAGATTGGGAATTACTCCTAGTGTTAATAGAGAGATATATTTAGGATCCACTTGGTGAAATAGTATCGATAAATAAGTCTGCACAGATAAGGACATGCCACCAGTCATGGGGATACTATGTCACGATAACGAGTAAAAGGAATCATACCGAATATCGAGAATAATGTGATAATGTGATTAAAGAGTTTAATTATGGGCTTATCATTTATCTCTTCACAAGGTATTGATTAGTATCACGAAGTAATAGGAACTTACTTAACAACCAACAGGTTCAACAATTTTCTTCGTATAACTTGTAGGAATGAATATCGACATCCACGGTCCCGATGTTGATTATTGGTTGGAAAATAAGTTTTCTAATCATGTCTACCAGTTATCAAACTTGTAGGGGTCACACACTTAAGGCGTCAAAGTCCGTTGTTTGCAATGGATTGGTCTGGAGGAGAGTAGGGTATCATTCGGGTAATTCCGACGTGGTAGAATAAATATTCAAGAGAGATTACAGAGGACATGAGATGTCCAGAGATGTTGGAAATATGTTCCTAACATCAATAGGTAATGGTTGATGTCATTACGATATCACAGAAACAAGTTCGGTATCAACCAGAGTCGTTTTGGGAAAGTTACCATAAGAGAGAAATAATGCCGGTGTAGGCAGAATGTTATATGAGATATAATGGAGGATATGAGATGTCCCGCGATGTCGGGAATATGCTTCCGACATCTGAGATAATATTGATGATTTTATCTATAGGCGTAACGGGGTTCCGGAAGATTTCTTGGGGACTTCCCTTATATGGAAGTAGTGCCGGAGGGGGAAGATTTCCTCCTAGGGTCGAAACCTAATTTTAGGGAATGCCAGGTGGGGCCCATGGTCTCACAATGTGCACAAGCTTTATGTAGGAATTTTCCTGAATTTATTTCAGAAATAAACGAGTGGGAAAAACAAAAGAAAAAGAAAAAGAGAGAGGGGAAACCTAGGAGAGTTGGTGCGGCCAAGTAAAGGAGGGGGGAACCAACCCCCTTCCTTTGGCAAGTCTCCTCCCTTGACCTGCTATATAATCCCCACCCCTCCTCTCTTTTAGACATACAATTGAGCCTTTTGGCATCTCTCTTTCTCTAGAAGAATTAGAGGACTAATTAGAGATTTTAATTAGAGCACTTCTAATTGAATTAGAGACTTCTCTAATAATTAGAAGAACTAATTAGAGATTCAAATTAGAACACTTCTAATAGGATTAGAACCTCTCTAATAATTAGAAGAATAATTAGAGCAATCTAATTAGAGCCTTTCTAATTGGCTTGGAGATCTTCTAATTGGACTAGAACCTCCTCTAATTAGATTAGAGCTTCCTCTAATAGAATTAGACCTTCTTCTAATTAGGCTGAGGTGATCCTCTCCCGATTAGATCTAGCTCTAATATCTCTCCCTATCTCTCCCATGTGTTGGGAACTTATCCACCTCAATTGCAAATCTGTGGTTCCTATCCTCGACGAGGAAGCGCTCTAGTATTTGGATGGATGTATGTGTACGAGCTCTCAGAGGGGAAACATGTGATATCCTCACTATGCTGGATCAAGAAGGTGGGATACGGGGAACCGACAACAGTCCCACCGCTAGGCTTAGTCGTGGGAATCTTCATTAGGCTTCATCGACATCGTCATCGACACCACTTCCACTCTTTATGTCGGTAACGAATCAGATTTGTCCCCGCATTTACCTACATAGTAGATCCTATGTTCTACATATGACCGAAAATTTCAAATTCTGCTACGTATGCCAATAGTGGTATCAGACCGGTCTATGCGTAGGTACATGCACAATATAGAGCATCGGTTTGTGTGGGTATTGCATAAGGTAGTGCAAGTATATTAGAAAGTTCTCTAATATTCAGATTGTTTATGATTGCTTCCTAACAA
Organism: Alopecurus myosuroides; assembly: GCA_028641055.1. Classification (NCBI taxonomy): domain Eukaryota; kingdom Viridiplantae; phylum Streptophyta; class Magnoliopsida; order Poales; family Poaceae; genus Alopecurus; species Alopecurus myosuroides. The sequence goes on from CM054059.1 coordinate 237,206,774, forward strand.
GAATTGTTGTTTTGTTTCCGACGACATATCGAGATTTTTACATACTTCTGGCAATCCTAGAATGTTCGAGTTGCCCCTGTCACATCTCGTCTAGTCCGACGAAGTGCTTCAATAGCTTTGGGTCTCTTTATAGTCGGTCTCGTAAACAACAGTATGGAAGGGGCATGTGGATTGGATCCACACGAGGGTTGATACGTCCATTTTGCATCACTATTTTATATCCTAATTTATTGTTATTCCTTGATATATTTCGTATTTAGAGATGATACTTATGTTATTTCATCTATTTTGCATGTTTGATGATTATTGGAGAATAATTTACCGGGACCAGAAATCAGCTGAAAAAAGCACAGTCGAGATACCATATTTATGAAGATTAGAAGAAGCCGAGAAACATCGGAGAGTTCTTATTTCTCCAGATGACAGAGCTACCAGAAGGGGAGCCAGAGGGGGGCTACCATGGGCCCACACCATATCGTGGCGCCCTCTCCCCCTTAGCCGCGCCGCCAGGCGGTGTGGCTGCCCTGGCTCACCACTCGCAGTCCCCTTTCGCGTACTTCATCCCCCCGAAACCCTAAGACCTAGAGAATCGTCAAGGAAATATTCCGCCGCCTCCACGGGGCGGAAAACAACAGAGAAAGAAAAACTCTCCGACAGGGAGAAATCTGTCGGGGAAATTCATTCCTGGAGAGGGGAAAGCATCGCCATCGTTACCGTCATCGCACCGGGCATCGTCAAGATCATCATCACCACCAGCACCATCATACTCACCATCCACCTCCGTCCCGCTGTAACAATTAGGGTTCTATATCGTTGTTCTTCACTAGATCTCTCTTTCGATGTGGATTACTTGTTTGTAGTTGATGCTTATGAGATTTATCGGGGTTTGCACTTTATGACCAGATTTTTATTCATCATTATACCACCTCTGATCATGATCCATATGATGTTTTGTGAGTAGTTCATTTAGTTCTTGAGGACATGGGAGAAGTCAAGATGTTTGTAGTGGAATTATGTTGAAGTAATATTTACTGGTTTGATATTTAAGTTGTGTTGCTATTCTTCTAGTGGTGGCATGTGAACGTCAACTACATGAAACTTCACCTTTATGGGACTATAGGGATGCATTGTGTATTTTGCTACTGATTGTGGGGTTGCCAGAGTGACAGAAACGTAAACCCCAGTTAGGAAACTGATGCACGAGGGAGTGTAGGATCCTAGAGTTTAAGGATGTGGTTAGATTTATATTAATTACTTTCTTGTAGTTACAGATGCTTGCAAGGGGTATAATTACAAGTATGTATTAGTCCAACTAGGGCGGTGCATTAGTATAGGTTCACTCACACAACACCTATCAGAAGAATAAATATTAATTAACCGTATGAAGCAAAAGAACTTGACGAAATTCCCATGTGTCCTCGAGAAAGTTTGGTCATCATAAGTAAATCAACCGGCTTATCCTTTGCTCTCGAAAAGATTGGGCCACTTTCTGCAATTATTATTACTTTCTTTTATTTAATCGCACTTTATTTATCTGCTATATCAAAAACCCCTAGAAACATGTCTGCTAGTGTTTAGAGTGGATCCTTTATCCAAACTGCTTGTCAACACCTTCTTCCCCTCGTTGGGTTCAACACTCTTATTTATCGAAAGTACTACGATACACCCCCTATACTTGTGGGTCATCAAGAATATTTTCTGGCGCCGTTGCCCGGGAGTGAATCGCTATTGGTAAGGGAAACTTTTACTATGAGTGCTGTTTTTATTTCTGTCTACTGCTTTATTTTATTATGGAGTGATCTCCATTCAATTCCCTATTTGGGAGTACTGCTGCCACTGCTAGGGTAGTAGATGACCCGATGTCTGCTCAATTGGATCCTTTTAAAATACCTATGAAAATTGTTGTACGTGTTATGGATAACTGCTATTTTGGAGATGGAACTGTCCATCCCGGTGATCATTTACTCTTTATACATGAATTATGCAAGTTTTTCAAGTGTGCAGGTATTTCAATGGACCAAGTTAAGAGGAAACTATTCTCTTTATCACTGAAGGGCAGAGCTGTGGAATGGTTTAAAATGCTGAAGAATGGCCAATCTATTGGATGGGAGGAAATTGTACTTGTCTTTTATTCTAAATTCTATCCTCCTAGTGAGATTCACAAGGATAGGAGTAAACTATATAATTTATGGCCTCGTGATGGAGAGAGTATTGCCAAAGCGTGGGGGGAGATTGAAGTTACTAATGCTCAAATGTCCCATTCATGAGCTCCCTAGTAATATTGTTATTAATAATTTCTATGCAAGGCTTTCTCTTCATGATTAGGATTTATTGGATGCTTCTTGCTCTCGATCATTTACACATATGAAAGGAGAAGCTAAATAGGATCTTCTTGACCGTATTCATGAAAATACTGAAGGATGGATAATGACAAAGGTAGAAAGTCAGGTATAAATTATGATTATGAATGCATTAAATATTTTATGGGAACCGATGATTTTCATAATGTTAGTGTTGTTTGCGGTATTGACTCAAATCTTTACAAACCGTTTTAAGGCTTTTTCCTCTTATCTTGATATTCCCAAAAAGGAGTGGAACAAGTACGATGCACCTTATAAACATAATTTTAATTGTGTTTCTGCTAGAAATATAGAAGTTCATACTGTTAATCCTGTTGTGTCTGAACCTTATATTGAGAAAATGTCTTTCCCTGTTAAGGTAAAAGAACATTCTACTATATCTAGTGTGGTTAACAAAAGTGCAAAGAAATATATATAACCTGATGAACAAATAACTGTTGAACCTACAGTAGCAATAGTAAAAGACCTTGTCACTGATAGTGTAGAAGATGGACACATTATCTTCTGTGAAGATGCTTCTAATATTGTTTCACACCCTAGTAGATCTAGGAAAACTAGTGTTCCTATGCTTTTTTTAGGATAGGTGATCATTGCTATTATGGTTTATGTGATATTGCTGCAAGTTCAAGTGCTTCTACTTATGAGATTTATAGGGAAATCATGCATGAAATTGGTTCTTGTGAACTTGAAGAAATTGATGTGGTTATTCACCTTGCTAATAGAGAAACTATCTCTCCAATTGGTATTGTTAGAGATGTGGAAGTTTTATGTGGTAGAACTAAATATCCTGCTGATTTTCTAGTACTTGGTGCAGCTGCTATTAAAACTTTCCCTATCATTTTTGGTATACCTCTCTTGATTACTTGTGGTGCAGTTATAGATTGTAAGAAGGAGAAAATATTAACTAAATTTGACGGAGAATCTTATGAGTTTAATTTTTCTAAATTTGCTAAAGCTCCTTATGAAACTGAATTGCCTAATGAGGATTTTAAAGTTGAACATCTTCCCTCTATTTCTCTTGCTCCTAACAATGCTTTGCAACAATACATGGAGGAACACAAAAGTGAGGTCTTTATGGAAGAAACAAACGAGATTGATGAGTGATGCGTGTGATCACATGTTCGTTGGGAGAACCCAAGAGGAAGGTATGGAGAGTGTAGTAGCAAGTTTCCCTCAGAAAGAAACAAAAGTTAAATCGACCAGTAGGAGGAAGGAGTAACTTCAGAAAGTTGAAGAAGCTGAGATGGCATGGCGCACTACCGGTTTAGAAGAAACATGGAACCTACACAACACAATCAAATCACTTTTCACCAATGAAGCAGGGAGGTTGTCAATCTCACCGGTTTTGCTGAACACAAAGAGCATAAACGTATGGTGTGGAAAACAGTAGGAAAACAGTATGAAAGCAGTAGTAACAGTATGAAAGCAGTAGGTGTTTATTAGTATGAGGAAAATGTACCGGGGTCCACAGTTGACTAGTGGTGTATCTCCGTGAAAGATAGATAACATGCGTGGTGAACAAATTACAGCTGGGCAATTGATAGAAATGAAGGCTGCACCGTAGTGCATATGCAAGACATAAATATTACTATGTGATTCATGCGGGCGTTACAACAAAATACATAGACCGTCATCCAACTGCATCTATGACTAATAATCCACCCTCCGAATATCATCCGAACAAACGTAGGGTATTTGGTTGCAAGCAACAGCTAATTCCATTAAACAAAGTGTGTAATGTAAACAATAACATCATCCTTAGACAAAGCATTGTTGTTTTCTCCCTAATGGAAACATCACATCCTCCATCCATCACGTTTCTGTCACTCGAGCACAGATGCAAAGGAGGCATGAACCCACTATCGAGCATAAATACTCCCTCTTGGAGTTACTAGCATCTACTTGGCTAGGGCATCTACTAATAACGGAGAGCATGCAAGATCATAAATAACATATGCATGAATATAACATGATAGATTGATAACCAGAAGACATAGCATTCAACATTCATCAAATCCCAGCAAACACAACATGTAGCATTACATAAAGATGATCTTGATCATGTTAGGAAGCTCACACGATCAAAACATGAGGTAAAAAGTGGAGAGAACAACCATCTAGCTACTGCTATGGACCCGTAGTCCAGGGATGAACTACTCACGCATCACTTCGGAGGAGGGCATGGTGGTGTAGACCCCTCCGGTGACGAATTTCCCTCCCGGCAGGGTGCCTGGGAGAGCTCCAGAACCGTCTCGATCTCGGGATGACGATGACCGTGACCTCGGGTGCTTTTCGAGACGAAGTGGAATATATCTAGGGTTTATGTCTCGGGGGGAATAAATAGGCTAAAGGGCAAAGGAGGCGGAGGCCTGGGGGCCCCACACCACCCCACGGCGCAGCCAGGGGGGCGCCGCCCTATGGTGTGGCCCCCCTGAGTCCCCTCCCCGGGTCTCTTTGGGACTCCGTGGAACCTTCGGGAATTCTAAGAATTTCGGGCTTCGAATTTTCCAATTCCGAGAATATTTTCAGAACAACTTTTCTGAAACTAAAAACAACAGAAAACAGGGAACTGGCTGTGTGGCATCTTGTCAATAGGTTAGTCCGGAAAATCGATAAAAATGACATAAAGTTTATAGCAAACATGTGGGAAACAATAAGAAAACAACATGGAACATCCGAAAACTAAGGATACGTTTATGACGTATCAACATCCCCAAGCTTAGTTCCTACTCATCCTCGAGTAGGTAAATGATAAAAACACATAATTTCTAAGGTGACATGCTACCAACATAAACTTGATCATCAATAATGTAAAAGCATATGTAAGCTGAGATCATAGAACTTTAACACAAGCATGATAAATATAATTTTAATAAGAAAGCATAGCAATCACCTTGCATCATGAGAAGTAACACAAATAAAAGATCATGAATAACAATGCAACGAAAGATATACGTTTTTTCTAGTATAGAGAAAGCATGGCAAAGTGATATTTCGCTAGTCCTTAAGAGTGGGGCAAAACATAAATGCCAGGACACCTTCAAAGGTCATGAGGAAGACTAAAACAAATAATTAGAGAACAAGTAATAACACATCATGAATCAATTAATAATGTTTCTGGGACAAATGCACATTAAACTCAGAATGGCAGATATGCTCTCTCTCAACTATGCATGAAGTTAGAAGATAGAGACTCAACATAAAAGTAAAAGAAAGGCCCTTCGCAGAGGGAATCATGGATCACTCATGTGCTAGAGATTTTATTTTATTAAATATAGGTATAAAATGTTTGACACTCCTCCCATCCATCTTATACAAACCATGGCTAACCGAATCCTCGGGCGCCTGCCAACAATCACATACCGTGGAGGAGTGTCTATATTTTGGGAGGTGTATGCTAATGTCAACGAATGGTAAACAGAAAATACAGTACGTCATAAGCCAACTAGAATTCACAAGAGCGGCTCCCATATGAAGGACGCAACTGGTGTAGAAGGTCATCCCTCTTTCTCTTTTGTTTACACAATTATGCTTTGACGGATAAATCAGGGGCAAAAATAGTAAAGAGAATTTGTGTGTATTAATTTGGGGCTGGGCACCCCGCTGTCAGCTCTTCTATCAATTGGATAAGTGGATGAAGCCACTAGTCCAGGGTGTGAAATCCAATCGACAAGTGAGATAAATATTCTCTATTTACATCCTCATGAGCAAAAATAGGAACACAAAGCAACATTAATTTTGAAGGTTTTAAAGGTAAAACATGAGAATTTACTTGGAGTGGCGGTTAATTACCACATGTAGGTAGGTATGGTGAACACAATGGGAAAACTTTGGTTTTGGGAGCTGGATTGCACGAGTAGATCTCATACTCAGTACAGGTGGAGGCTAGGAAAAGACTGGAATCGACAAAGCAAGAGAGCATAATGGCCATAATCATACATAGCGACATAAACATCATTAATCAAAGCATAAGTGGTACCACAAGTTCAAAAACTAAATGATCAGAGAGGCTATTAGTGACTGGTTCATAGTCATAAACATGGTGTGAGCATGCGCCAAGTCAACCAAATAAAACATTCATAGGAGAATACCACAAATTTATGCTTCAATATGACAAGAACAACTCATGATTCTTTCAATGGCACATTAAACACTCTCAGCTATTTCAGGCTAATCATGCAACTCAATAACCAAAAGGATTTAAAACTAAAATAACATTTAGCATGATATGAAAAAGTCTAGCCATAGTCTATACAAGCTTCTACTTGCACTGTTAAAAATTCTAGCTCAAACAGCAGTTTCTTTTCCCAACAAGCACCATACAAGATATGCTTTAATAAAAATTCTCTACATTCTACAAAAAGAAAACATGAGATTACTCACATAAAACTACTAAAACTAACAACTCTGAATAAGAGATGCAATGAAAACAAGAGCTAAACAGGAATTTTTGCAGTAACTAGAAGAATAACTAAGAATATTAGCATAACAAGTATTCAAACAAAAAAGCGGAGCATGTCTCTCTCCTAAATAAGGATGATAGGTCCAATGATATTTATGCAGCAAGGAAAAAAAACAAAGGAAAACAAGAGAAAAAAAACAAATAGACACTCCAAGTAAACTTCATATGATGTGATCGAATAAAAATATAGTTTCACGAGAGGTGACCTGATAGATAGTTGATGAATAAGGGGATGCCTTGGTCATCCACAATATTAGATACTTGAGTCTTCTAGAAATATGATTTGATGATCCACGGGGGCATCCCCAAACTTTGACCTTGCACTTTTCTTGATCACATATATCACCTCTTCTTTTGACCCTTGAAAATTTCCTTCACACCATACTCAACAGTAATTCACATTAGTAGGTTAGTGCAACAATAAAAAATCCATGGGTTCTGTATGTCACAGGTGATATTGATACTTTTAAACATTAGCTACAGCCACTGATGTTTCGTGAAGCAAAGAAATCCACTTGACATCGCAAAAGAGCCAATGCAAGAAAAATGGCAGAATCTGTCAAAACCAGAACAACATGTAAAAACAAATTTTTTCGAGGCACTTAAATTGCTCAAATCGAAAAACTTAAATAACAAAAATGTTGCGGAATTGGCCGAGGAATAAGCACAAGAAATTTCAGGTCATTTTGATTTTTCTGCGAATTATACGATTTTTTACTGTGGACAGCTGAAATCTGTTTCCTGCGCAGAAATCCGAAAACCAACTTCAACTCTCGTAAAAAACCTTACTTGGCACTACTAAAACATAAAAAGAAATATATAAAAGAGTTACTACAGAAGTATACAACCCATTTACTCAAAGAAAACAGAAAAAAAACATAGCAAAAAATAAAACCATGGGTTATCTCCCAAGAAGTGCTTTTCTTTAACGCCTTTTAGCTAGGCCCAGAAAAATGGAATCAAGTATTTTCGAGTGAATAAGCATTCAAATCAAGATTTTGCAATTCCTTAATAATGCATTTTATTTTATCTAAGTGAGTTTCACAGACGCCTCTCTTAGAACTTTTAGGCTTACTATTATCATCAAATAAATTCTCAGGAACAATCCAACCAAAATTCTTTTCTTGGGTTTCATGCAATGCTATCAATTTAAAGGGAATTGGTATTTTCTCCTTATTTTCATTTTTAGGTTTAGATTTTTCGAAAGTACCCACAACATCTACACATGAGCCTAGCATATTGAAACGATCGAACATTTTTCTAGCTTCTGTAGCAACATCTCCAAATTCTTTAAGCATGGTTTCTAAAATAAAATTTCTTTTCTCGATGTCTACAATATTATTCAAGTTAAGGAACATATGATGCAATATGGGATGAAGGTTAACAAACCTAGCTTCTAACATGTGAATCAGAGAAGTTGCATCAGTTTCATAATTTGGTGCAGGTTCTACTATGGATTTTTCCTCTAAATTTTCATGCTTACTAACATGATTAAATAATTCTTTAATGGGATCCTTTCCAAGTATCGAACCACTACCAACTGGAAGATCTTTAAAGGTAAACTTAGGAGGCAACATGATGAACAACAATGAAAATAACAACTAGGATAAGAAGCTTTTTATTTTTGTGTTTTTGATAAAGAGAAGCAAACAAGACAAAATAAAATAAACTAAGCAAAACAAAAACAAAGTCAAGAGGTTGGAAGTGAGAGACCCCCTTGAAGAAATTATCTTCCTCCCCGGCAACGGCGCCAGAAATTAGCTTGATGCGTGTGATCACACATTTGTTGGGAGACCCCAAGAGGAAGGTATGAAGAGTGCAGTAACAAGTTTCCCTCAGAAAGAAAGCATGGTTGAATCGAACAGTAGGAGGAAGGAGTAACTTCAGAAGGTTGAAGCAACTGATATGGTAGGGCGCACTACCGGTTCAGAAGCAACGTGGAACCTACACACCACATTCAAATCACTTTTCCCCAACGAAGCAGTGAGGTTGTCAATCTCACCGGTTTTGCTGAACACAAAGAGGATAAACGTATGGGGTGTAAAACAGTAGGAAAACAGTATGAAAGCACTAGGTGTTTATTAGTATGAGGATAATGGACCGGGGTCCATAGTTCACTAGTGGTGTCTCTCTGTGAAAGATAGATAACATGTGTGGTGAACAAATTACAGCTGGGTAATTGATAGATATGAAGGCTGCATCGTAGTGCATATGCAAGACATAAAGATTACTATGTGATTCATTCGGGCATTACAACAAAATACATAGACCTTCATCCAACTGCTTCTATGACTAATAATCCACCCTCCGAATATCATCCGAACAAACGTTGGGTATTAAGTTGCAAGCAACAGATAATTGCATTAAGAAAAGTGTGTAATCTAAACAATAACATCATTCTTAGACAAAGCATTGTTGTTTTCTCCCTAATAGCAACCGCACATCCTCTATCCATCACGTTTCTGTCACTCGAGCACAGATGCAAATGAGGCATGAACCCACTGTCGAGCACAAATACTCCCTCTTGGAGTTACTAGCATCTACTTGGCCAGATCATCTACTAATAACGGAGAGCATGCAAGATCATAAATAACATATGCATGAATATAACATGATAGATTGATAACCAGAAGACATAGCATTCAACATTCATCAGATCCCAACAAACACAACATGTAGCATTACATAAAGATGATCTTGGTCATGTTAGGAAGCTAACAAGATCTAACATGAGGTACAAAGTGGAGAGAACAAACATCTAGCTACTGATATGGACCCGTAGTCCAGGGATGAACTACTCACGCATCACTTCGGAGGAGGGCATGGTGGTGTAGACTCCTCCGGTGATGAATTTCCCTCCCAGCAGGGTGCCGGGGAGAGCTCCAGAACCCTCCCGATCTCGGGATGACGATGACGGTGGCCTTGGGTGTTTTTCGGGATGAAGTGGACTATATCTAGGGTTTACATCTCGGGGGGAATAAATAGGCTAAAGGGCAAAGGAGGCGGAGGCCTGGGGACCCCACACCACGCCACGACGCGGCCAGGGGGGCGCCGTCCTATGGTGTGGCCCCCCTGAGTCCCCTCTCCGGGTCTCTTCGGGACTCCGTGGAACCTTCGGGAATTCTAAGAATTCCGGGCTTCGAATTTTCCAATTCCGAGAATATTTCCAGAACAATTTTTCTGAAACTAAAAATAGTAGAAAACAGGGAACTGGCTGTGTGGAATCTTGTCAATAGGTTAGTCCGGAAAATCGATAAAAATGACATAAAGTTTATAGCAAACATGTGGGAAACAGTAAGAAAACAACATGGAACATTAGAAAACTAAGGATACGTTTGTGACGTATCAACATCCCCAAGCTTAGTTCCTACTCATCCTCGAGTAGGTAAATGATAAAAACACATAATTTCTAAGGTGACATGCTACCAACATAAACTTGATCATCAATAATGTAAAAGCATATGTAAGCTGAGATCATAGAACTTTAACACAAGCATGATAAATATAATTTTAATAAGAAAGCATAGCAATCACCTTTCATCATGAGAAGCAACACAAATAAAAGATCATGAATAACAATGCAACAAAAGATATACGTTTTTTCAAGTATAGAGAAAGCATGGCAAAGTGATATTTCGCTAGTCCTTAAGAGTGGGGCAAAACATAAATGCCATGACACCTTCAAAGGTCATGAAGAGGACTAGAACAAATAATTAGAGAACAAGCAATAACACATCATGAATCAATTAATAATGTTTCTGGGACCAATGCACATTAAACTCAGAATGGCAAATATGCTCTCTTAAATATGCATAAAGTTAGAAGATGAAGACTCAACATAAAAGTAAAAGAAAGGCCCTTCGCAGAGGGATGCATGGATCACTCATGTGCTAGAGATTTTATTTTATTAAATAGAGGTATAAAATGTTTGACACTCCTCCCATCCATCTTACATAAACCATGGCTAACGGAATCCTCGGGTGCTTACCAACAATCACATACCGTGGAGGAGTGTCTATATTTTGGGAGGTGTATGCTAATGTCAATGAATGGTAAACAGAAAATACAGTACGTCACAAGACAACTAGACTTCACAAGAGCGGCTCCCATATGAAGGACACAACTGTTGTAGAAGGTCATCCCACTTTCTCTTTTGTTTACACAATTATGCTTTGACTGATAAATTTGGGTCAAAAATAGTGAAGAGTTTTTGTGTGTATTAATTTGGGGCTGGGCACCCCGTTGCCAGCTCTTCTATCAATTGGATAAGCGGATGTAGCCACTAGCCTAGGGTGTGAAATCCAATAAATAAGTGACATAAAGATTCTCTATTTACGTCCTCATGAACAAAAATAGGAACACAAAGCAGGAGTAATTTTTATGGTTTTAAAGGTAACACATGAGAAATTTACTTGGAGTGGCGGTTAATTACCACATGTAGGTAGGTATGGTGGACACGATGGGAAAACTTTGGTTTTTTGTAGTTGGATTGCACGAGTAGAGCTCAAACTCAGTACAGGTGGAGGCTAGCAAAAGACTGGGAGCGAAAAATCAAGAGAGCATAATGGCCATGATCATGCATAGCGACATAAACATCATTAATCAAAACATAAGTGGTACCACAAGTTCAAAAACAAAATGATCATAGAGTCTATTAGTGACTGGTTCATAGTCATTAACATGGTGTGAGCATGCGCCAAGTCAACCATATAAAACATTCAAAGGAGAATACCACAAATTTATGCTTCAATATGACAAGAACAACTCATGATTCTTTCAATGGCACATTAAACACTCTCAGCTATTTGAGGCTAATCATGCTACTCAATAACCACAAGGATGTAAAACTAAAATAACATCTAGCATGATATGAAAAAGTCTAGCCACAGTCTATACAAGCTTCTACTTGTACTGTTAATAATTCTACCTCAAGCAGCAGTTTCTTTTCCCAACAAGCACCATACAAGACATGCTTTAACAAAAATTCTCTACATGCTACAGAAAGAAAACATAAGAGTACTCACATAAAACTACTAAAACTAACAACTCTGAATAAGAGATGCAATGAAAACAAGGGCTAAACATAAATTTTTGCAGGAACTAAAAGAAAAATTAAGAATACTAGCATAACAAGTATTCAAACGAAAAATCAGAGCGTGTCTCTCTCCTAAACAAGGATTATAGGTTCAATGATATTAATCCAGCAAGGAAAACAAAGGAAAAAAAACAAACAGATGCTCCAAGTTAACTTCATATGATGTGACCGAATAAAAATATAGTTTCACGAGAAGTGACCTGATAGATAGTTGATGAAGAAGGGGATGCCTTGGGCATCCCCAAGATTGGAACTTGAGTCTTCTAAAAATATGCTTGGATAAACCACGAGGGCATCCCCAAGCTTTGACCTTGCACTCTTCTTGATCACATATATCACCTTTGCTTTTGACCCTTGAAAACTTCCTTCACACCATACTCAAAAAGTAATTCACATTAGAGGGTTAGTGCAACAATAAAAAATCCATGGGTTATGTATTACACAAGTGATATTGATTGTCGGATATATACTAATTAGGGGTATATCAGATGGTGTCTTAAAGTGCTGGATTACCAGGGTGACCTGAATGGTAATGGATTATGGTCCATTAGGCGGTCCAGTAATCTGACGCGCAGAAGCCAGATTCTAGAAGAACCCGAACCATGGCCCACGTGTTACGACTTGGAGTAGAAGGCGGATTCTTGCCTTCCAAGTTAGAACTTACCGTAGTCTTCTAGGTTTCCTTTTTTGTAAGCCCTAACCCGGCTATTATATAAAGCTAGGAGGGAGATAAGAAAGAGAGGGACGATAAGCTAGAAGCTAACTCGCCGAGAGGTTGATCCTTGACGAGTAGCAAAACCTAACTCACATTGTACTTTCTATACTTCAGGCTTCAGCCCTGATTTAGTGAGATTGCAGGAGTAGGAACGCCGCCTAGTTGCGACGTACCGAACCTGGGTAAAACCCTGGTGTCATTGTTCGTCTTACTACCACGGCCCCCCACGTCTCTATCAGTAGTCTCATGGCACCCCCGTCTATGAATTCTTCTACGATGTCTCAACAGTTGGCGCCCACTGTGGGGCCAGCGACGTCAGGCGTTATGTTTCGATCGGGATACTCGGCGGAATTGGCAGTACCATAACTGTCGGAAGCCTGGAATTCGACAACGACGTCGGGCGCTTCCTCGACAATGGATCGTACATGCCAGCATGGAATCATCTGGTAAGTGCCTGCGTTTTACCGGTTGGATCTGCAAACATCTTTATCGGATTAACTGCAGAGGCAAATGGGATTCTGTGGTGGAAGCAAATTTATCCCACCCGCCCTATACCTAGTCAAAGAAGACTATGACGCCGGATTTTGCTCAGATCGCCGATATTATGCTGAATCGCACTTTATTGGTATGGTGCAATCCGAGATCGCCGAAAACACGGACGAAAGCAATCCCGTGGAAAAGGCAGAAGACAACAGTCCCACAATAGAGGTGGAAGATCCGACATCCGTCAATTTGACGACGAACTCGGAAGCTGATTCTGTGTTAGCCACCATAGAGGCGAGATTAGAGTCGGAACCCGGATCGGACCAGTTCGACTTCGAAGACGAAGATGTAGACGCTTTCTAAAGGAAGGTCAAATCCTTTCAAGAGGGATTCCACGAAGTACTGATGGCAAAACCGGCTGAAAACATGGATGCTGAAAGTCAGGAAAGCCCTAGAACACCTCCGCCGGATGAGGAAAGAGAGGAGGGAGAAACCACTCCAACATACCCGGATGTCAAGGAATTGACAGAGGATGAACCTGGTAAAAAACCTCCCTCTTCCAAGAAAAAACACAAAGCTTCCAAGAAACTCCAGTATAAGCTCCGGAAGAAAAAATTGGCTGATCCAGCCAACGAAAACCTGGAAGTAGGAGGAAGAAGTGGAGTTAAGCCTGCGGAGAAGAAAGCAAAGGAAATCTCTGTTCCGCCAATGTCAGAACATGACGAACATGATTTATTTCAAACACCAGTGGGACCTCACGAACCCCCTGAAGTGCTGGAAGCCAGGAGACAAGCTCTCCAACGGCAACATCAACATCTATTCAGAACTCGAGAACACCTCTAGAAAACCCTAGCCGACATCAAGTTAAAGAAGGAAGAAATCGAGGAGTACGAGAGAAGGAATAGATCTGGCATTAAACCTACACGGTTACCCGGAATCGCAAGACCGGAAGTACTGCCGCCAAAGGAACGGTTTCAAAACCCGGCCTGGCAAAAGCAAGTAAACGGCACAGATGCCAGGGGCGAACCTATATACAAAACCGCAGCAGAAAACACGGAAGCCGCGTTCGCCATCCTCAAAAATGACATGTACTCCAACGGCAAAAAACTTCAAGGGGTGTATGCTTTCTTGGGAAAGGCATTGCAATAGCAACAATGAGGACAAGCAAGATCAGGGAAGTTGCATGACAACTCAGCTCTATGCAAAACAGCTACTTGCGCCGCTGGAGCACCTGGACCCGAAGAACCTGGAGATTCAAGTAATTCGAAAGAGAAGAAAGAAGATCCGAGAAAGGACAAGAAAAAACCCGATAATAATGATGCAGCGTCCAGAACCGGATCCCATCTGCCGAAAGATGGAATTAACCCCCGAGATCGGGAGGAACAAAACCGGAAAGACGGAAAAGCAATGCCGCCTCCGAGACGCCCTGCTGAGAAAGCTGGAAGACATGACATTCCTCACAGACGTGAGAGATCCCGTACACCCCCTAGGAATAAGGAAAGACACATGAGTAGAAGTCCACCTCATCCCAAAGGGCATGATAACGGAGGAAATATAGATAATCCCGGAAAAGCGCGTTCGCGCAATAATGGAAAAGAAAGGAGTAGATCCCCTTATATCCATTCAGCCGGTAGATACTCCGCACATATTGATAGAGCGGAAAGAGATGATCTATACTTCGGGCCTAAGTGTTTCACTGGCAGGATCCGAAGAATAACTCTACATTCTGGCTTCGCCAAAGTTGGTCCAACATATCAAAAATATACCGGTAGCACAAACCCGGATACCTGGCTCTCATACTATTACACAGCCGTCCAGATCAACAATGGGACAGACTTAGAGGCAGTAAAATTCCTCCCCCTTATGTTACTGGATGGAGCCAGAGATTGGATCAACGGGCTCCCGTCAAGAACTCTCGATAGCTGGGATGATATGGCCAGAGTTTTTACTCAGCACTTTCGGGGAACGTACAAACGCCCCAACAACATCAACCAGCTAAACCGCTGCACCCAGTTTAAAGATGAGCCATACGTGGACTTTATCTCAAGGTGGACTGCAATGAAAAACAACTGCTCTGGAGTAACTGACATACAAGCAATGCATGCTTCCGTCAATGGCTTAAAACCCGGACTCGTACCGTTCATGATCGGTTCAAAAAAGCACAAAGATCTCGGATCTATGCTTACAACCGCAAATGAGCACGCAGCTTCCTAAGACGACATCAGAGCGAGAGGTGGAAATATCGAGACTTTGATTCAAGCCAAAAAGACCCCTCGTCCTGAGAAGAAAGCAACTCCAGAAGCACAACAAAAGACCAAAGAAGTAATATAGCCTTTGGAAGAGAAAATGGGAGCAAATGGAAAGGACGAAACATAGAACCGATCGCCTACACAAAAGAAGAGTGGGAAAGGATTAAGTCGGAAAAATGTGTCCACCATTCGCAATTCGGGAAACCCACCCACACCAACGCACAATGCCGGCTCAACAAGCATATGAAGGGCAGTGCAGGATCCGGAAGCAAAGGAAAGAATTCCAAAAGGAAGTTCTCCAAGCAAAAGCCAGAAGCTGAAAAAGAAGACAGTGAATCGGACACTGATGAAAAAAAATCCAAGAACAATAGCGAAAAGGCGAGCCTAAGTTTCTGAGAGTTGACGGAGAATGCAACCTAACTTTCCTGGCAACTCCCTCGGCAAAGGTGGCAAAGAGAACACTTCAAGAAATAAACGCGGTTGTCCCACCAACCCCGAAATTCTTGAAGTACTCAAACACACCGATTACCTGGGATCAGTCTGATCATCCCGGAAACATCCCAGAACCTGGCACACAAGCTCTAGTTGTAAGTCCTATTGTTCAAAACACTAGGCTAAAAAGAGTGCTGATGGATGGAGGATCCAGCATTAACATAATGTACCTGGATACATTGAAGCATCTGCGAATCTCCGAGACCCAGCTCAATCATAGCAAGATACGTTTTCAGGGCATCGTTCCTGGCAGGCAAGCATGATCCCTAGGAGAAATTTCCCTAGACGTAACCTTTGGAGAGAAAGAACATTTCCGGCAGGAAAAAGTATCCTTCGAGGTTGTGCCGTTCGACGGCGTGTATCACGCAATACTCGGACGTCCAGCTTTCGCCAAGTTCATGGCAAGATCATGTTATATCTATAACAAGCTGAAGATGCCAGGGCCAAAAGGAGGAGTAATCACCATAAATGGAGACTTCAAATTGGCAAACGAGCTGGAAAAAGAAAACGCCCTTTGCGCAGAAAAGGTGATAGCAAAGGAAGAACTGAAGGAGCTGGCGAGAGAAGTATCGCCAACAGAAATGCCGTCAGGAAAAGAAAGCCGGAAGCCGGCAGACAGCTTCAAATCTTCCGAGAATACAAGACAGGTTATCCTATATCCCAAAGATCCGACAAATTTTGTCGTAGTGGGAACTAGCATGACCAACAAATAGGAAAGCGAGCTCATCAAGTTCCTCCGTGAGAACTGGGAAATTTTGCATGGTGTCCAGCGGACATGCCAGGCGTACCCAGGGAACTTGCTGAGCACCAACTCAAGGTAATTCTAGGATCTAAACCCGTCAAACGAGGTCTCCGTCGATTCGACGGAAGGCTATTGGCAAGGAAATTATCCGGCTATTAGCAGCTGAGTTTATCCGAGAAGTTATACATACTGAATGGTCTGCAAACCTAGTATTAGCCCCGAAGAAAGATAGTACTGTTCTTAGGATGTGTACAGATTACACCGGCCTGAACAAATTGTGTCCAAAAGATAGATTTGCGCTACCGCGAATCGATCAAATAATAGATGCCACTGCTGGCTCTGAGCTTTTATGTTTTTTGGACGCTTATTCCGGGTACCATCAAATACGTATGAAGGAAGAGGACCAAATCAAAACCTCCTTCATAACCTCATATGGAACATACTACCACATAACCATGCCTTTTGGCCTGAAGAACGCAGGTGCAACATACCAGCGTTGCATGCAACGATGTTTGCATAGTCAGATTGGCAAAAATGTTGACGTTTACGTGGACGACATTGCCGTCGTTTCCAAGGAAAAGGACACGCTCCTTGAAGATTTGCGAGAAACCTTTGAAAATTTGCGCACTTATAAAATGAAGTTGAATCCATTAAAGTGCGTATTCGGGGTCCCCTCAGGAAAACTTCTGGGTTTCATCGTTTCTCACAGAGGAATAGAAGTAAACCCGGAAAAGATCAAGGCAATCATAAACATATCAAGGCCTACGTTCTTAAAAGATGTATAAAGATTAACGGGTTCCGCAGCTGCCGTCAGCAGGTTTATAAGCCGGCTAGGAGACGAAGCTCTGCCATTATACAAATTGTTGAAGAAATCCGACAAATTTGAATGTACAGAATAAGCAAACAAAGCATTAACCCAGTTAAAAGAAACCTTGATGAAAGCTCCGATTTTGGCATCGCCAAAAGACGAAGAACCCATGTTACTGTACCTCACAGTAACAAACAGGGTTATCAGTGCCGTGATAGTTGTGGAAATACGGAAAGACGAGCAAACCATACCAGATCAACATACGGTGTATTATGTAAGTGAAGTTTTTTCCGAGTCCAAGCAAAGATACCCGCACTATCAAAAATTGGCATATGGCGTATTTTTTGCATCTCGAAAACTCCGTCATTACTTCCAAGGACATTCCATAACAGTGGTATGAAAAGCACCACTAGGGGATATAATCAACAATGCGGACGCAATGGGCCGAGTAGCCAAATGGGGCATCGAGTTGGCTGCGTTCGACATTAAGTACCAACCCCGGACGGCAATAAATCCTAGGTGTTGGCAGATTTCATCGCTGATTGGACAGAAGCGATGGAAAATACACCAATGTCGGAGTCATAATACTGGGTTATGCATTTTGATGGATCCAAGATGAAGGAAGGCGCTGGAGCTGGTGTAGTCCTAAAATCCCCCAAGGGAGATACAATGGAGTATGTATTATAAATACACTTCAACGCCAGCAATAATGTGGCAGAATACGAAGCTTTGCTTCATGGCTTGCATATTGCAAAAGAAATAGGTGTCAAACACATCTTATGCTATGGTGACTCAGATCTGGTACAACATCAGCTCAACCAAACATGGGACGCTAAAAGCCCCATCATGGCCGAATATCGGAGAACGGTTGACGAGTTTGCAATTTGCTTCCTGGGATTTGAAGTACTTCATGTCAAAAGGGAAGAAAATTGGAACGCGGACGCATTAGCCCGCATGGGCTCGGAAAGAGTGAAAACACTACCACCTGGTGTGTTTGTCCGGCATTTGCACGAACCATCCATAAAAGGTGGAGATGTCGACTATCCTCTAGTTTCCGAGTCAATCGAAGTTCTGCTCGTTAACCCGGATTGGACAATTCCATATCTAAACTTCTTAGTAGATCAGAAGTACCCGGATGGATCAGACAAGATCTTGCAAAGACAAATAAAACGTCGATGCAAAGGATACACAGTAATCAATGGTTCCCTGTATAAACGTAGCACTACCGGAATTTTTCTGCGATGTATTTCGCCAGAAGAAGGCCGAGAAATTCTGCAAGAAATCCATGCTGGAGATTGCGGACATCATGCTCAATCAAAAAGCATAGTTAAGAAAACATTTCGTGCAGGGTTTTTCTGGCTAACAGCCAAGACAGACGCCGAACACATAGTTAATACATGTGCCGGATGTCAGTATTACGCCAAGCAGACGAATATGCCAGCCCAAGCACTCAAAACTATCCCATGGCCATTTGCGGTCTGGGGGCTAGATATGATGGGACCATTCAAAACTGCAAGAGGCGGACTTACACATCTACTGGTCGCAGTGGATAAGTATACCAAGTGGGTGGAGGCAAAACCCATCAAAAAGCTTGACGATGTAACTGCCAGAAATTTCATCATTGACATAGTCATGAGATACGGTGTTCCACACAGTATAATAACCGACAACGGGACAAATTTCTCTATTGAAGAGTTGGCAAAATATTGACGACAAACGGGAATACGCCTAGATCTTGCATATGTGGCACACCCGCAATCCAATGGGCAGGTTGAAAGAATGAATAGTTCCATCCTGCAAGGAATACACCCAAGACTCGAATCTCCTCTTCATAGAGCAGTTGGAGCATGGGTGGAAGAGTTACCCTCTGTGCTTTGGAGTATTCGAACGACGCCAAATAGGTCAACAGGGCAAACCCCGTTTTTCCTAGTTTATGGCGCGGAAGCAGTCCTTCCAACGGACATGATCCATGATAGCCCAAGAGTGCATGCTTTCGATGACTCGGATGCCAAAAGTGCACGACAGGATGCCGTCGATCTTCTAGAGGAAGAACGAGAACTTGTGCTTCAAAGATCTGCCATTTATCAGCAAGGTTTACGACGTTACCATAGTCGGAAAATCAGACATCGTTCTTTTAAAGAAGGTGACTTAATGCTAAGACTGGTTCAACAAAGAAAGCACAAATTGGCCTTAGTTTGGGAAGGACCCTTTGTCATCAGCAAGGCTATGAAAAATGGATCATACTATCTTGTAGATATTCGGGACATGGAAGATGATCCCGAAAAGCCGAATCGCAAAAGAAAGAGAAAGATAGATGATGAACTAGGGGAGACCAAAAGACCCTGGAGCATCCAGCAGTTACGTCCCTTCTATACTTAGTTCAATTTCTATGTAAACATCTTTGAGATCATGAAATAAAGTTGTCGGAATTCATACATCTATGTTTTTTTACATGTTTATTATAGTATAAAGCATAATTCCGTCTTATCTATTTTCCAATGATCTTTCAAAATACTCAATGTTAACCCGAATTGTGCCTGCGTGCTCGGTGTTAAAAAACTGAATGATTTTCAGCCTAAAAAGGCTTAAGGAAACCCAGATTGTGCCTGCGTGCCTGAGTTTCATTCAAACAATTCCTTACTGTTCTCTTAGTATTATCTGACTGTTTTTATGTTGGGTCACTGAAGTTAGTAAGTAAAAAAATGCCTTTAGTATAATCCATGTTTTCGAGTTTCGACTGATTGGTTATACCCAGTCACTTGGCATGAAGATTAAAATACTATCAAGCCATTTCAAACACTAAGGACAGTTAAAGCATATAAACCAGAGAACTTAGAAGATAAAGGAATAAATCCCGGAAAACTTGCAAAGATTAAATAATATTACTGCAATAGGCGGAGTACTTGTTTATACAAAAGAATAGAAATCATTACAATAAGTTTACATTGTAAGATCAGTAATGCTTCTATTTCCTATCTCCTTCCCAGGACCAGGCAGCTTCTTTCAGGCATCCGAGTCGTCTTCGCTGCTGGATTCCTCGGGAATTTCCGGAATAGCTTCCTCTGGATAGAAGATGGAAACGTTCACCATGTTGGCGATCTTGGTGGCGTGACCTTTGATTTCATCAAATATGCTGGCCGTCTGCGCCTCCGTGTATCCTTGAGGGATGCCGGATGCTACGCGCCAAGATTTGACAGTTGGGTAGTGCATGCGCATGAGCCCTAGAGCCTTGCACGCACCACCATGTGCCGCGGAGAGAAGGGTGGAATCCCTGGACTCCGCCACCTCCACGATGGCTTCCGAAAGTTTTGAAACTTCCGAGAACTCCCCATACCTGGAAGGAAGGCATTTGTTGACCAGCAACATCCCCGCAACCTAGATTGCGGTGAATACCTTCCCAAAAGCTCGGATTTTCTCAATCCGAGTAAGCTGGGGGCTATCTCCTGTTTTAGTAAAACACAAAAGTGTTAGAAAAAACAGAGGAATATGTAAACATGGGAAATCCGGTAAAAGGTAAAGTGCTTACCGAGAATTTTGTCCATCTCGGCGCCCTCCTCCAAGCGCTGGTTCAAGGCATTCTCCAAGGTTTCGTTGAACTCTTTTGCAAACTCTGCAAAAAGAGTCCCGACATTGCTAAGGCCCTCATGAATGACCTTGAGATCCTTATCAAAAGTGGGAATGCGGTCTTCGTCAGCTAGCTGAGAAGGACGTCCCATTTCCGGGGCCGCCCTTTACCTCGTGTCCATTTACAGCACAATGGGATTGCTGGTCTGCTGGGTTTCTTCGTTCGTAGCAGCATTATGCTCTTCTGTAGCAGCAACTGGAGTATCTGGGGCAGTTGCAGGAGAAGGATGTGGCCCTCTTTTGGCCACAGACTTAAGCCTTTTTTAGCTTTTTGGGCTTCAAGGTTGTGGGAGCCAGGCTAAAAAGAGAATTACCGGGAAATTAAAAAACTGAGACAAAGGAAGAAATTTCCGACAAAAATAGCAAACCAGGAAGTCAAACCTGGAGGTAGTGACGGGAACCCCGTCAAGATCGATTATTTCCTGAGAGACGGAAGTCTTCTTGCGTTTCCGTCCGCCTACACCAACTTGGCATCAGTTGCGAGGTCCGACTCAGGAAGATCGAAAATCTGTCAAACAAGGCAAAGTCCGGGTTAATACAATTATCCGATAAAGAAAAAACGCAAAACCTAAAATGTAAAAGATATACCTTTGGGGACGGGTTAGTCGCCGTGTACATCGGCCGACTTTCCTCATATTGGTCGCATGCTGCGACCAATTGGTTCACACGCTTTCGCAAATCCTTTGCCGTCAAGGATTTGTTCGTCGTCCGCATGGCGTCCGCGGTTCCCGTGTAGTCACATAAGAGCCGGGGACCATGGTCAGCCAAAGGCTGGATTCGCCTCTCTAACCAGCACAGAACTGTGTCCATGCCGGCCAGAGGTGGATCGGAAGTGACGAGTTTGGCGATGCGTCGTTTAAATCTAAGAAGATCCGGCGGCAGGGTCTGCACTGCTTCGGTTCCTTAGTTTTCCTGGGGAGTGGCAGCAGTGTTGGCGAAAGGTGGAATCCCTGTTTCCTTTCCAGGAAACGGGACGTCAGGGTGATAGAAAAAGGAACCCGTCCAAAATTTGACGGATTTCGAGGTTTTTATCTTGGGCAACCAATCTTCCCTGAATCTACGCAGGGTAAAAGATAAGGTCCCACAAGTCGGGAGTGCGCCCTCAGAGGGGTTTCGCTTAACCCCGAAACAGTACATCCAGAAATCTAACCTAGGGGCTAAACCTAGATACCCTTCGAAGAGGGCCTGGAACCCGACTAAGTATAGAATGGAGTTAGGTGGCAAGTTGTGAGGCTGGATGTTGTAGTGATTGAGTACCTGGAGGAAGAAGGCAGATGGCGGAAATCCCATACCTCGTAAGATATGAGAAGTGAGGAGAACCCGCTCTCCGGCCTTAGGTGAAGGCTCAGACTCTTCTTCCTCGTACCGCCACTTTCCCTTGGCGATCAACCCCTCCTTCTCCATTGTCGGAAAAAGGGAGGAGGGACTGCTGCTCCGGCTCCAATTGCCGGAAGTTTCGCCATCGTCCTCGGCTCCGGCGGCGGCGGCCGCGGCGGCGCGCTCCTCTCCGACGAGGGTGATTTTTTCCTCTCCCGTTTCGGGGGCGAGAGGCGGAGGCGGTGCAGAAGAAGATGCGGCCAGGTTATCGGCCGCGAGATGCAGATCCTCGCGGGCCTTGCCGCCGAAAGATTTTTCTGGCACGTCGACGGTGGCGTGGCTCGGCGAATCCACCAACGGATCCATCGTGTTGATGATGTCGTCAATGTCCGCGGCGACGGAGTGTTCCTGAGGCACGCGTGGCGAGTCCATACTTTGGCGGCGCGATGAGGATCTCAAGCTCTCCAACGAGAAGTCCGGGAAGGGTGCTTGCGCGAGCATGGACTCTGCTTTGTTCTCACTGAACTGAGGCTCGGGGGCTATGGCGCTTGAGCTGGAAGGTGAGAGGAGAGCCGAAGGATTGCCGAAGGGGATGAAGTGGGCTATTTATAGCCGGAAATCCTTTACGATGCGTGCTAACGGCACTTTTGACCGTTGGATGCTCCAGCTCAACGCGTGTCACTCGCCGGAAAATCCGGGAAATGAATCGACAGGTGATTATTGCTATCTCCTCGTTTCCCGTGAGAATCTGTTAGAGATACGTTTCAGGGTTTCACACTCGAAACCCAAACGTCCCTGACGTCAGCATGATTTTATCGCTGACGTAGGAAGTTCCTTCTCCATGAAGGTTCGTGGAAGAAAAAGCCGGATTTCCCGAAATCCGAGTTTCACGTTAAAGCATGATTTGAAGGAAAAGAAGAATCAAGACAAAGAGCAACTTGTAAACACGATTTTTTTCGCGTCAAAACCAGAACAACTTGTAAACACGATTTTTTTCGAGGCACTTATGTTGCTCAAATAAAAAAACTTAAAGAAAAAAAAGGTTGTAGAATTAGCCGAGGAATAACTATAAGAAATTTCAGGTCATTTCGATTTTTGTGTGAATTATACGAGTTTTTACGGTGGACAGTAGAAATCTGTTTCCTGCGCAGAAATCCGAAAACCAACTCCAACTCTTATCAGAAACCTTACTTGGCACTACTAAAACAAGAAAATAAATATATAAAGGAGTTACTACAGAATTATACAACCCATTAACTCAAAGAAAACAGAAAAAAAACAAAGAAAAAATAAAACCATGGGTTATCTCCCAAGAAGTGCTTTTCTTTAACGCCTTTTAGCTAGGCCCAGAAAAATGGAATCAAGTATTTTTGAGTGAATAAGCATTCAAATCAAGATTTGGAAATTCCTTAATAATGCATTTTATTTTATCAAAGTGAGTTTCAGAGGCTCTTCTCTTAGAACTTTTAGGCTTACTATTCTCATCAAATAAATTCTCAGGAACAATCCAACCAAAATTCTTTTCTTGGGATTCATGCAATGCTGTCAATTTAAAGGGAATTGGTATTTTCTCCTCCTTTTAATTTTTAGGTTTAGATTTTTCCGAAGTACCAACAGCATCTACACATGAGCCTAGCATATTGAAACGATCGAACACTTTTCTAGCTTCTGTAGCAACATCTCCAAATTCTTGAAGCATGGTTTCTAAAATAAAATTTCTTTTCTCGATGTCTTCAATATTATTCAAGTTGAGGAACATATGCTGCAATATGGGATGAAGGTTAACAAACCTAGATTCTAACATGTGAATAAAAGAAGTTGCATCAGTTTCATAATTTGGAGCAAGTTCTACTATGGATTTTTACTCTAAATTTTCATGCTTACTAACATGATTAAAGAATTCTTTAATGGTATCCTTTCCAAGTATAGAAACACTACCAACTGGAAGATCTTTAAAGGTAAACTTAGGAGTCAACATGATGAACAACAATAAAAATAAAAACTAGAATAAGAACTAAGTTTTTTGTGTTCTTGATAAAGAGAAGCAAACAAGACAAAATAAAATAAACTAAGCAAAACAAAAACAAAGTAAAGAGATTGGAAGTGAGAGACTCCCCTTGCAGAAATTCTCTTCCTCCCCGGCAACGGCGCCAGAAATTAGCTTGATGCGTGTGATCACACGTTCGTTGGGAGACCCCAAGAGGAAGGTATGAAGAGTGGAGTAGCAAGTTTCCCTCAGAAAGAAACCAAGGTTGAATCAACCAGTAGGACGAAGGAGTAACTTCATAAGGTTGAAGAAGCTGAGATGGCAGGGCGCATTACCGGTTTAGAAGCAATATGGAACCTACACAACACAATAAAATCACTTTGCCCCAAGGAAGCAGTGAGGTTGTCAATCTCACCGGTTTTGCTGAACACAAAGAGGTTAAACATATGGTGTGGAAAACAGTAGGAAAACAATATGAGGAAGGACCGGGGTCCACAATTCACTAGCGGTGTCTCTCCGTGCAAGATAGATAATATGTGTGGCGAACAAATTACAGCTGGGCAATTGACAAAAATGAAGGATGCACCGTAGTGCATATGCAAGACATAAATATTACTCTGTGATTCATGCGGGTATTACAACAAAATACATAGTACTTCATCTAACAACATCTATGACTAATAATCCACCCTCCGAATATCATCCGAACAAAAATTGGGTATGAATTTGCAAGCAACATATAATTGCATTAAGCAAAGTGTGTAATGTAAACAATAACATCATCCTTAGACAAATCATTGTTGTTTTCTACCTTATGGCAACAACACATCCTCCATCCGTCATGTTTCTGTTACTCGAGCACAGATGCAAAGGAGGTATGAACCCATTATCGAGCATAAATACTCCCTCTTGGAGTTACTAGCATCTACTTGGCCAGAACATCTACTAATAACGGAGAGCATGCAAGATCATAAATAACATATGCATGAAGATAACATGATAGATTGATAATCAGAAGACATAGCATTCAACATTCATCAGATCCCAGCAAACACAACATGTAGCATTACATAAAGATGATCTTGATCATGTTAGGAAGCTCACAAGATCTAAACATGAGGTCTAAAGTGGAGAGAACAACCATCTAGCTACTGCTATGGAACCGTAGTCCAGGGATGAACTACTCATGCATCACTTCGGAGGCGGGCATGGTGGTGTAGACCCCTCCGATGATGAATTTCCCTCCCGGCAGGGTGTCGGGGAGAGCTCCAGAAACCTCCCGATCTCAAGATGATGATGACGGCAGATTCGGGTGTTTTTCGGGACGAAGTGTAATGTATCTAGGGTTTACATATCGGGGGGAATAAATAGGCGAAAGGGAAAGGCGGTGGAGGCCTGGGGGCCCCACACCACCCCACGGCGCGGACAGGGGGCGCCGCCCTATGGTGTGGGCCCCTGAGGCCCCTCTATGGGTCTCTTTGGGACTCCGTGGAACCTTTGGGAAGTCTAAGGGCGTGTTCGGGAACGGTCCGGCTTCGCCCAGATCCGTCGATCCAGCTTCCTGAGCCGATTCCGGCGTCACGGATGGAGCATGGAACGTTCGGCCCAGCTTCTCTGTGTTTCACACGGGCCGACATCCCACTAAACGAAACTGCTAGCGCAGCCCAACCAGGAGCAGTCCAACCAGGAGGAGATCACTCGAGGTGGGGACTGCTGGACGAACGAGACAGACGGGAGCGGGCAAGCGAACAAGGAGGACATGATCGAAACATTTTATTTCGCTTGGCGGTGGCATACGTTTGTAATTACAAGCTGCTCCGCGATTTGCTGATTCCCGGATCCCTAAAAGTGGTGCTCTGCGTTTTGTACAGCAAATTGAGCCAGGTTCTCGGATCCGGCTCCACGGATTTGGGATGTTTGGCACTACTCCGCGACGGATTTTCGGGAAGATGTAAGCTGGAGGGCTTCCGAACACGCCTTAAGACTTCTGGGCTTCGAATTTTCCAATTCCGAGAATATCTCCAGAACAACTTTTCTGAAATTAAAAACAACAGAAAACATGGAACTGGCTCTGTGGCATCTTTTCAATAGGTTAGTCCAGAAAATCGATAAAAATGACATAAAGTGTATAGCAAACATGTGGGAAACAATAAAAAAACAACATGGAACATCAGAAATTAAGGATATGTTTATGGCGTATCAATGAGATTCTTCTTCGTCAATCAGCAATGCTGAAACACAATTTACCGGTGGAAGACTTTGGTACCACACTACCACCCAAGGAGGATCCCGTTTTTGATTAAAAACCTTTACCTGATGATCTTAAATATGCTCATATTGACGATAAGAAAACATATCCTGTTATTATTAGTTCTAAACTTTCATGTAAGGAAGAGGAAAGGTTATTGGAAGTATTAAAGAAACACCGATGATTTGATAGGGATTTCCCCTGCTATATGTCAGCATGCTATTAATATGGAACCTGATGCAAAGCCCAGTTGTTGAACATCAACGCCGTTTAATTCCTAAGATGAAGGAAGTGGTAAGAAATGAGGTATTGAAACTCCTTGATGCTGGTATTATTTATCCTATTGCTGACAGTATATGGTAAGTTCTGTGCATTGTGTTCCTAAGAAAGGAGGAATTACTGTTGTGCCAAATGAAAATAATGAGCTTATTCCTCAAAGAGTAGCAGTTGGTTATAGAATGTGCATTGATTTTAGAAAAGTTAACAAAGTTACTAAGAAAGATCATTATCCTTTACCTTTTGTTGATCAAATGTTAGAAATGCTGTCTAAGAAAACTCATTTTTGCTTTCTTGATGGTTATTCTGGGTTTTCTCAAATTGGTGTTAAGAAACAAGATCAAGATAAATCAAATTTTACTTGTCCTTATGGAACTTATGCTTATAGACGTATGCCTTTTGGTTTTTGTATTGCTTCTACTACATTTCAAAGATGCATGTCTGCTAGTTTTCATGTTTTTTGTGAAGAAATTGTGGAAGTATTCATGGACGATTTCTCCGTTTATGGAACTTCTTTTGATAACTCCTTGCACAATCTTGATAAAGTTTTTAGAGATGTGAGGAAACTAATCTTGTTCTTAATTGGGAAAAATGCCACTTTATGGTTAATGAAGGAATTGTTCTCGGACATAAAATTTCTGAAACGGGTATTGAAGTTGACACAACTAAAGTTGAAGAAATTGAGAAGATGCCATGTCCGAGGGATGTAAAAGGTATTCGTAGTATTCTTGGTCATGCTGATTTCTATAGGAGGGTTATTATATATTTCTCTAAAATATCAAATACTCTTACTAATCTTCTCCAAAAATATGTACCTTTTGTTTTTTATGATGATTGCAAAGAAGCTTTCGAAATTCTAAAAAAGGCTTTAATTTATGCTCCTATTGTTCAACCACCTGATTGGAATTTACCGTTTGAAATTATGTGTGATGTAGTGATTTTGCTGTTGGTGTTGTTCTTGGACATCGAATAGATAAGAAGTTGAATGTTATTAATTATGCTAGTAAGACTCTTGATTCCGCTCAAAAGAATTATGCTACCACTGAAAAAGAGTTCCTAGATGTAGTTTTTGCTTGTGATAAGTTTAGACCTTATATAGTTGATTCAAAATTTATTATTCATACTGATCATGCTGCTATTAAGTACCTTATGGAAAAAAAGATGCTAAGCCTAGGCTTATTAGATTGGTGCTGCTTTTACAAGAGTTTGATTTGCATATTGTAGATAGGAAGGGTGCTGAAAATCCTGTTGCTGATAATTTGTCTAGATTGGAAAACATTGCTTATGCCCCTATTCCTGTTAATGATATTTTTCCAAATGAACAGTTGGCTGCAATAAAAGTAAGCTCGCGAGATAGTACTTGGTATGCAGATTATGCTAACTTTGTTGTTTTCAAGTACTTGCCTCCAACCTTTAGAGCTCAACATAGGAGGAAATTCTTTTATGACTTGAGGCATTATTTTTGGGATGACCCACACTTATATAAAGAAGGAGTAGATGGTATTATGCGAAGATGTGTACCAGAACATGGACAAGAAGAGATATTCAGAAAAATTCATGGTAGTGCCTACGGAGGACATCATGCTAGAGATAGACGCACAGAAGGTTCTACAATCAAGTTTCTATTGGCCTACTCTTTTTAAAGATGCATGAAAGTTTATTTTATTTTGTGATGAATGTCAAAAACTTGGTAATATTTCTAGACGTAAGGAATGCCTATGAATCATTCTCTTGTTATTGAACCATTTGAATGTTGGGGATTTGACTTTATGGGTCCATTTACTCCTTCTAATGGTTATACTCATATAATTATTGTTGATTATGTTACTAAATGGGTAGAGGCTATACCTACAAAGAGTGCCGATGGTGAAACCTCATAAAAATGCTTAAAGATGTTATTTTTCCTAGGTTTGGTGTGCCTAGATATCTTATGATTGATGGAGGCTCTCACTTTATTCATTGGTGTTTTAGAAAAAACCTTGCTAAATATGATGTTAATCATAGAATTGCTTCAGCTTATCATCCCCAAACAAGTGGGTAAGTAGAATTACCAAATAGAGAAATTAAATCTATCTTGCAACAGACTGTTAATAAATCTTGGAAAAATTGGGCTAGTAAGTTGAATGATGCTTTATGGGCTTATAGAACTTCTCATAAAAATTCTATGGGCATGTATTCTTATAAACTGGTTTACGGAAAAGCTTTTCAATTGCTCTTAGATTTAGACCACAAGGCTTATTGGGCAGTGAAAGAACTTAATAGAGGTTTTAAACTTGCTAGTAAGAAAAGGTTGATTGAATTGACTCTTTAAAACAAACTTGAAAAATGGCATGATAGGAGAATTATTAAGAGAGAGTTCCATGTTGGTGAGAAAGTTCTATTATATAGGTCTCATCTCAGATTTTTTGCAAGAAAATTACTCTCAAGGTGGGAGGAACCTTTTGTTATTGAAGAAGTGTATCGTTCGGGTGTCAATTGTTTCACTCAAGGATAACACTACACAAGTGGTGAATGGGCAAAGACTCAAACATTATATTTCTAGAGATTCTTGTAATGAAAAGGTTGATATTATTCAAGTGGTGACTCCGAAAGTGTTCATCAAAGAGAAGATTCCAGAAATTGCAGAGTCTGTTTTCGAATAGGTAACAGTTTTGGCAAGAAAAAGTCCACGTTTAACTTTTCAACTTATATTTTTGATGTTTTTAGTAAATATGAAAAATTATGAGTCGAAAAATGGTAGGAAACGGTGCCCGCAGGCACCACACCATGCCACGACGCGGGTCCACCCCTGTCCGTGCCACCACATGGTGTGGGCGCCTCGGAGCCCGTCTCCGACCCGTTTTCGCCCTATATCTTCCTTTTGTTACGAAACTTTTAGCTATATAATCCCCTGGATCTCTCGAGGTACGTATATCATTTTCTCGTCGTGTTTTCATTTTGATCTATTTCTGCCATATTTCATCTCAGATTTAGAGCCACGATGTCCTCTTCCGGACCCCCAAGGACAACTTCTTCGTGAACGTCGTCAACCCGTACATGAATGAGTTGAAGATGCATCCCAAAGAGTTGCTGCTCAAGGATGGGATGGTGCAGGAAGAAGATGTTCGGCGTCCTAAAGTAGAAGGTGGTTTGGAAGCTAGGATGGAAGAGATGGAGCAAGAAGTCTTTAGTTACAAGAAGATGTCGGAGCGTGAAGTGGACATCATCCACAGAAGAAATGCGGAACTCATTGCCAAGCACAAGAAGCAGACTGTCAAGCTTTGGGAGGATATCTTCTCGCTCCACGAGGCCACCAACAAATTACAAGCACAACTCTACGACTTACAGAATCAAAACTGTGAGTATGAGATCAGGTTTAAAATATAAGTTTTGCTGTCAGTTTCAGGATATTGGAGACCAAGTCATCATTTGTTGGTGGAGAGCCTTTACCTTGGAAGTCTGACGATAGGAAGGATTCACCACCACCACCGAAGACGTAATTCGTCATCGGTATTGGCATACCCTTGGCTTGTTCCAAGCTTGGGGGAGTGCCGCGGTATCACCCCTTTATCTTCCACCTTTTTAATTATTAGTAGAGTCATATCATGAGTAGAGAAGTTATCATATATGATGGTTTGCACTTTGGAAGTGTCTCTCCTTTAGTTGGTTATCTATGTATCCCTTGGTGTGAGTTGACGTTATGAAATATTAATGAGAAGTTTTATCATTTACTTTCTATGCACCTTACTTTAGTTTGAAATTTCTATTATATGATTGATCTTGTTGTTAGTATTGGTATCAATTTGGGAGCATCAAGTTAATATATTTGGTTCTGGAAAACTTAGCATTGGTTAGTAGCAACAATAATTTGAGGCTTAAGTACAAAAGACGGAGATGCATGTAGATATATTATTCCATTATTTTTCTTTCTTGTTGGCTCATAAGCTTAGTATTCTCAAGTTAATATCGTTTGTACTTACAAGGAAGATTGCATGATTGTTTTCTATCACATGTATATTTGTTTGTTTCCCTCAACTCTTATGCTTGCTAACCAACCTTGCTAGCCAAAAAAATGTACCGCGAGGGAATGCTTCTCATGCATTCAAACCTTGAGCCAAAACCATACCATTTGTGTCCACCATATCTACCTATATGTGGTATTTAACCGCCACTCCAAGTAAATTGCTTGTGTGCTACCTTCAAAACCTTCAAAATTATACCTGTTTTGTGCTTTGTTTTAGCTCATGAGGACGCGGGTAGAAGGTATTTATCTCACTCGTTGATTAGACTTTAAACACCTGTACTAGTGTCACATCCGCTTATCTAATTGCTAGAAGAGCTGGCAACAGGGTGCCCAGCCCCAAATTTGGTTACTATAAATTCTCTTCACTCTTTTTGCCCCTAATTTATCAGTATCATAAGTGTGTAAACAAAAGAGAAAAGGGATGATCTACCGACCCCAGTAGAAAGGACGTCCTTCAATGGGAGCCTCTCTTGTAAAGTCTAGTTAGCTTGTGACTTAATGGATTGTCTGCTTGCTGATTCATTGACATAAACATACACCTCTCTTAAAAATTGTTTTCCATACCTCTGCTTATCAAATAAAAATATCTACCACATGAGTTAATCCCTCCTTTCCTCTGCGAAGGGCCTATATTTTACCTTTATGCTGAGTAAGTAAACCTACTACTTTCTGTCTCAAGCAAGCATTTGAGTTATTGTGATCCAACCATCTATATGTTGATTTATGCAATCATGTCTTTTAATACTTCCTTGTTTAGTACAACGCCTTTATCTGAATGAATATACCTTTGAAAGTTATCAATGACTGTAAGG
Source organism: Alopecurus myosuroides (assembly GCA_028641055.1). Taxonomy (NCBI): domain Eukaryota; kingdom Viridiplantae; phylum Streptophyta; class Magnoliopsida; order Poales; family Poaceae; genus Alopecurus; species Alopecurus myosuroides. The sequence continues at coordinate 237,238,447 of CM054059.1, forward strand.
ATATTGTTATGATTGAGCATGTAAAAATCTGCAATATAAGCTCTAGTGTAAAGACTCTGATCGAAAGATAAGTACAATCTGTTAATTATTCTGTGACCAAGAGCAAAGTTTGGCATCACCAATTATGATTTTCTCTTTGAAACTTTTGTTGTGACTCCCTTTACTTGTTTCAAGTTAAATTATATGAGAGGAAGTTGCTGTCTAGAATGACTTGTGTATTGATAGATGTGATGCTTCTTGTCCGTATTGTGTTTATCGACACTTCACTCCATAAACATGTGGTCATGTTTATTGAGTTCAATTTCGTGTGGGGACAAGCAAGGTCTAAGCTCAGGGGGAGTTGATACGTCTAAGGATGGCAATGGGGCGGGTTTGGACGGATATATCAAATCCAGATCCAAATCCAAATCCATCACCCTCACTATAGCCTGCCCACGAAAATATCCATGGGCATGGATGGCGCGCATATCCAAATCCGCTGGATACCCGGATATCCATGGATACCCATGATTTTATGCACTATGTACATCAACATAACAATATTTCAACACTCCAACGCTATTTCAATAGCAATATCAGCAAAATAGTAGCACTGCAGCAACATTTCAGCAAAACAACAACATTATAACAATATATTAGCACTACATCACCATTTCAGCAGCAAAAGTTCATGATTTAAACAAAAATATATGATATAATTTTATGGTCAATGCATTGTAATATATCAAAGCAACAATGTTAGTCGGGTATCCATTGGGTATCCATGGGGCGAAACCTTTGCCCGTGCTTACCCCATGAGTTACTGGATATCCGCCCCATGAAATCCGTGGGCGTAACTAGCACTCCAAACCCTTACCCATCGGGTCAGATATCCATGGATACCCGGATCCATGGATAAAATTGCCATCCTTAACGTCCATTTTGCATCACTATTTTATATCATAATTTACTGTTATTCATCAATATATTTCGTATTTATAGATGATACTTATGTTATTTCATCTATTTTGCATGTTTGATTATTACTGGAGATAATTTGACGGGACCAGAAATCTGCTAGAAAAAGCACCGTCGATATAAGATATTTCTGAAGATCAGAACAAGAGGGGAACATCGGAGAGTTCTTATTTTCGAGATGACGAAGCTAGCCAGGAGGGGAACTAGAGGGGGCCACCATGGGTCCACACCATGTGGTGGCGCCCCCTTGTCCGCGCCGCCAGGTGGTGTGGCTACCTTGGCCCACCACTGGCAGTCCCCTTTCGCGTAGTTCATCCGCCCAAAACCCTAAGACCTAGATAATATTCGAGGAAATATTCCACCGCCTCCACTGGGAGAAAACAAAAGAGAGAGAAAATCTCTCCGGCATGGAGAAATCTGCCGGGGAAATTACTTCCTGGAGAGGGGAAATCATCGCCAGCGTCACCGTCATCCCACCTGGCATCATCACGATCATCATCATCATCACCACTAGCACCATCATCCTCACCATCCACCTCTGTCCCGCTGTAACAATTAGGGTTCTATATCATTGTTCTTCACTAGATCTCTCTCCCGGTGTGGGTTACTTGTTTGTAGTTGATGCTTACGAAGTCTTTTTTTCACTTTATGACCAGATTGTTATTCGTCATTATAGCACCTCTGATCATGATCCATATGATGTCTTGTGAGTAGTTTGTTTAGTTCTTGAGGACATGGTATAAGTCAAGTTCTTAGTAGTGGAATTATGTTAAAGTAATATTTACTAGTTGGATATTTAAGTTGTGGTGCTATTCTTCTAGTGGTGCGATGTGATTGTCGACTACATGACACTTCACCTTTATGGGCCTAGAGGGATGCATTGTGTATTTGGATACTGATTGTGGAGTGATACTCCTGGTGTGGATTACTTGTTAGTCGTTGATGCTTGTGGGAATTATTGGTGTTAGCACTTTATGACTAGATTGCTATTATCCATTATATCACCTCTGATTATGATCCATATGATGTCTTGTGAGTAGTTCGTTTAGTTCTTGAGGACATGGGAGAAGTCATGATGTTAGTAGTGAAGTTATATTGAAGTAATATCCCGTGGTTCGGTATTTAAGTTGTGGTGCTATTCTTCTAATGGTGTCATGTGAACGTCGACTACATGACACTTCACTTTTATGGGATTAGGAGGATGCATTGTGTATTTGGCTACTAATTGTGGGGTTGCCGGAGTGACAGAAACCTAAACGCCCATTAGGAAACCAATGCACGAGGGAGCATAGAGTCCCGGAGTTTTAAGGCCGTGGTTAGATTTATATTAATTACTTTCTTGTATTTACGGATGCTTGCGAGTGGTATAATCACAAGTATGTATTAGTCCTAGTTTGTTGGTGCACTAGCATAGGTTCACCCACACAACACTTCACGAACCAATGGATATTAAGCAACTGTAACGAAGCGAAAGCACTTGAAAAAATTCCCATGTGTCCTCGAGAACGTTTGGTAGTCATAAGTAACTCAACCGGATTGTACTTTTCTCTCAAAAGGATTAGGCCACTCGCTTCAATATTATTTACTGCTCTTATTTACTCGCACTTTATTTATCTGCTATATCCAAAACAACCAAAAACCTGTTTGGTAGTGTTTATAGTTAATCCTCTATCCAACATGCTTGTCAACACCTTCTGCTCCTCATTGGGTTCGACACTCTTATTTATCAAAATTACTATGATACACACCCTATACTTGTGGGTCATCAAGACTATTTTCTGGCACCGTTGCCTAGGAGTGAAGCGCTATTGGTAAGTAGAATTCGTAAGAGAAACTTTTACTGTAAGTGTTGTTTTTATTTCTATCTGCTGTTTTATTTCATCAAGGATAATACTTTTGATTGTCTGTTTAGATGTACTAGTATTATCACTTCTAGGGTAGTAAGTGACCCGTTATCTGCTGAATTAGATCCTTATAAAATACCTATGAAAATTGTTGGACGTGTTATGTATAACTGCTATTACGGTGTTGGAACTGTCCATCCCGGTGATCATTTGCTCTTTATACAAAAATTATTCGAGTTATTCAGGTGTGCATGTATTACAATGGATGAAGTTAAAAGGAAATTATTTTCTTTATCGCCGAAAGGAAGAGCCGTTGAATGGTTCAAATTACTGAGGAATGGTGAATCTATTGGATGTGAGGAAATTGTTCCTCTCTTTTATTCTAAATTTTATCCTCCTGGTGAGATTCATAAAGACCGGAATCAAATCTATAATTTTTGGCCTCGTGATGGAGAGAGTATTGCCCAAGCGTGGGGGGGGGGGGAATGATGTTATTATTGCTCAAATGTCCCGTTCATGATCTCCCGGGTAATATTGTTGTCAATAGTTTTTATGCAAGGCTTTCTCTTCATGATAAGGATTTATTGGATGCTTCTTGTCTGGATCATTCACACATATGAAGGAAGAAGCTAAATGTGATCTTCTTGATCGTATTCAAGAAAACACTAAAGGATGGGAGAATGACAAAGGTAGAAAGTCAGGTATAAATTAGGATTATGAATGCATTAAGTCTTTTATGGATACCAATGATTTCTATGATGTTAGTGTTGTTTGTGGTCTCGATTCTCAATTTTTTGCAAAATTTCTTAAAGCTTTTGCCTCCTATCTTGATATTCCTAAAAAGAATTATCGAAAGTACCATGGACCTTATAAAGATATTGTTCCTGCTAGTAATATAGAAGTGCATGCTATTAATCCCGCTATTCCTGAGCCTTATGTTGAAAAATGCCTTTCCCTGCTAAAGTGAAAGATCACTCTATGGTAGCTAGTGTGGTTAATAAGAGTAGCAAGAAAGCTATTGAACCTGATGAATAAATAACTGTTGAACTCGAAGTAGCAATAGTAAAAGATCATGTATGTGGAAATGTGGAGGATGAACACATTTTCTTCTGTGAGGATGCTTCTAACATTGTTTCACATCCTCATAGACCTAAGAAAACTAGTGTTCCTGTGCTTTCTGTTAAGATTGGTGATCATTGCTATTATGGTTTGTGTGATATTGGTGCTAGTTCTAGTGCCATACCTTATGAGATTTATAGAGAAATTATGCATGAAATTTGTTCTTGTGATCTTGAAGACATTTATGTGGTTATTCATCTTGCTAATAGAGAAACTGTTTTTCCTATTGGTATTGTTAGAGATGTGGAAGTTTTATGTGGTAAAACTAAATATCCCACTGATTTTCTAGTACTTGGTATGGATTCTAGTAAGACTTGTTCTATTATTTTTGGTATACCTTTCTTGAACACTTGTGGTGCTATTATAGATTGTAAAAGAGAGAAGATTTTGACTAAATTTGATGGAAAATCTTGTGAGTTCAATTTCTCCATATTTGCTACAACACCTTATGAATCTAAATTGCCTGATGAGAATTTTAAAGTTGAACAACTTTCTTCTATTGCTCTTGATCCTAAGAATGCTTTGCAGCAATATATCGAGACCATGAGAGTGATGTATTTATGGAAGAGATAAATGAGATTGAGGATATTCTTCTTCGTCAACCAGTGATACTGAAACATAATTTACCCGTGGAAGACTTGGGTACCACATTACCACCCAAGGAGGATCCTATCTTTGATTTAAAACCTTTGCCTGATGACCTTAAATAATCTTATATTGATGATAATAAAACATATCATGTTATTATTAGTTCTAAACTTTCACCTGAAGAAGAGGAAAGATTATTGGGAATTTTGAAGAAACACCGTGGAGTTATTGGATATACTCTTGATGATTCGAAGGGGATTTCTCCTACTATATGTCAGCATGCTATTAATATTGAACCTGATGCACAACCAGTAGTTGAACATCAACGCCGTTTAATTCCTAAGATGAAGGAAGTGGTAAGAAATGAGGTATTAAAACTTCTTGATGCTGGTACAATTTTTCCTATTGCTGAAGGTAGATGGGTGATCCCTGTGCACTGCGTCCCTAAGAAAGGAGGAATTACTTTTGTACCTAATGAAAACAATGAGCTCATTCCACAAATAGTAGTAGTTGGTTATAGAATGTGCATTGATTTTAGAAAGGTTAATAAAGTTACTAAGAAAGATCATTATCTTTTACCCTTTATTGATCAAATGCTAGAGAGGTTGTCTAAGAAAACTCATTTTTGCTTTCTTGATGGTTATTCTGGGTTTTCTCAAATTGCTGTTAGGAAACAAGATCAAGAGAAAACAACCTTTACTTGTCCTTATGGTACCTATTCTTATAGACGTATGCCTTTTGGTTTTTGTAATGCTCCTGGTACTTTTCAAATATGCATGTCTGCTATTTTTCATGGTTTTTGTGAAGAAATTGTGGAAATATTCATGGACGATTTCTCCGTCTATGGAACTTCTTTTGATAATTGTTTGCACAACCTTGATAAAGTTCTACAGAGATGTGATAAATCTAAACTCGTCCTTAATTGGGAGAAATTCCACTTTATGGTTAATGAAGGAATTGTTCTTGGACATAAAATTTCTGAAAGAGGTATTGAAGTTGATAGAGCTAAAGTCGAAGCCATAGAGAAAATGCCCTCTCCTAGGGATGTTAAAGGTATTTGTAGTGTTCTTGGTCATGCTGGTTTTTATTAGAGGTTTATTAAAGATTTCTGTAAATATCAAAACCTCTTACTAATCTTCTTCAAAAAGATGTACCATTTGTTTTTGATGATGGTTGTAAGGAAGCTTTTGAAACTTTAAAGAAGTCTTTAACTACTGCTCCTATTGTGCAACCGCCTGATTGGAATTTACCTTTTGAAATTATGTGTGATGCTAGTGATTTTGCTGTAGGTGCTGTTCTTGGACAACGCATAGATAAGAAGTTGAATGTTATTCATTATGCTAGTAAGACTCTTGATGCTGCTCAAAAGAATTATGCTACTACTGAAAAAGAGTTCTTAGCTGTAGTTTTTGCATGTGATAAGTTTAGGCCTTATATTGTTGACTCAAAGGTTACTATTCATACTGATCATGCTGCTATTAGATACCTTATGGAAAAGAAAGATGTTAAGCCTAGGCTTATTAGATGGGTGTTGCTTTTACAAGAGTTTGATTTTCATATTGTGGATAGGAAGGGTGCTGAAAATCCTGTTGCTGATAACTTGTCTAGATTGGAAAATATTACTTTTGATCCTATTCCTATTAATGATAGTTTTCCAAATGAACAATTGGCCGCAATAAAGGTAAAACTCCAAGATAGTACATGGTATGCTGATTACGCTAACTTTATTGTTTCAAAGTATTTGCCTCTAACATTTACAGCTCAGCAAAGAGGAAATTTCTTCTATGATTTGAGGCATTATTTTTGGGATGACCCACATTTATATAAAGGAGCAGATGGTATTATGAGAAGATGTGTTCCAGATCATGAATAGCGTGAAATATTGAAGAAGTGCCATAGTAGTGCTTATGGAGGACATCACGCTGGAGATAGAACCGCACAGAAGGTTCTACAATCATGTTTCTATTGGCCTACTCTCTTTAAAGATGCACGTAAATTTATTTTATCTTGTGACGAATGTCAAAGAGTAGGGAATATTTCTAGACGTAATGAAATGCCTATGAGTTATTCTCTTGCTAATAACCTTTTGATTTTGGGGATTTGACTTTATGGGTCCTTTTCCTCCTTCAAATGGCTATACTCATATACTTGTTGATGTTGATTATGTTACTAAATGGGTAGAAGCTATACCTACTAAAAGTGCTGCTGGAGAAACCTCGTTAAAATGCTTAAATATGTTATTTTTCCTAGGTATGGTGTGCCTAAATATCTTATGAATGATGGAGGTTCTCATTTTATTCATGGTGGTTTTAGAAAAACCCTCGCTAAATATGATGTTAACCATAGAATTGCCTCAGCTTATCATCCTCAAACCAGTGGGCAAGTAGAATTATCAAATAGAGAAATTAAAGCTATCTTGCAAAAGACTGTTAATAAATCTAGGAAGAATTGGTCTGATAAGTTGAATGATGCTTTATGGGCTTATAGAACTGCTTATAAAAAATACTATGGGTATGTCTCCCTATAAAATTGTTTATGGAAAAGCTTGTCACTTGCCTTTAGAATTAGAACACAAAGCTTATTAGGAAGTGAAAAATTAAATAAAGATTTTAAACTTGCTGGTAAGAAAATAATGCTTGATTAGAATCATTTAGATGAATGGAGATGTGAAGCTTATGAAAATGCCAAGATTTTTAAAGAAAAAAAATCAAACAATGGCATGATAAAAGAATCCTTAAAAGAGAGTTTCATGTTGGTGAGAAAGTTCTATTGTATCGGTCTCATCTCACATGTTTTGCAGGAAAATTACTCTCCAGATGGGAAGGACCTTATATTATTGAAGAAGTGTATCGTTCAGGGGCAATTAAAATTGCTTCCCTCAAGGATAACACTACACAAGTGGTAAATGGGAAAAGACTCAAACAATATATTTCTGGGGATTCCTATGATGAAGATGTCGATGTTATTCAAGTAATGACTCCGGAGAAATTCACTGGAGGGAAGATTCCAGAATCTACAGAGTCAGTTTTGGAATAGGTAACAGTTCTGTTAAGAAAAAGTTCGCGAATTGCCTTTTCAGTTATTAATTATTGATTTTTGAAAAATATGAAAAATACCGAGACGAAGAGGAGTTGGAGAAGGTGCCCGGAGGCACCACACCACCAGGTGGCGCAGGCCCACCCTTGTCCGCGCCAGCCTATGGTGTGGGCGCCCCAGAGCCCCTCTCCGACTCATTTTCGACCTGGACTTTCCTTTCGTTATGCATATTTTTGCTATATAATCCCCCAGATCCCCCGCGGTCAGTATATTGTTTTCTCGGCGTGTTTCTGTTTTGAGTTGTTTCTGCCAAGGTCTGTTTTCAGTTTTAGAAGCACCATGGTCTCCGCCAACAACAACAATGGGAAGGGACCGAAGGAAGAAGATCTCCAAGACCGGGAGCCGAAGAAGGAGATTGATAGTGGAGTTGAAGGAGATGTAGAAGAAAACCCGCGGGTGTGTCCACGTGCTGCCATCGCAAGCATTAGAGTGGTTGCAAAACCTTCCAAGCCCACGGCAAGGACTAACACTGGATGGCTGGCCCGACATTTTTTTCTATCCCCGGATATTCCACTTTCAAGTACTAAGAGACCTTTCCACACTTTTATTCATGAATATCAATATATGAGGGTACCCGAGTCCAGGTTGCCTTCTTGCTGGGATATGTATCGTTCTAACCATGCAGATAGAGAAAGATCTCAACCTAAGGAAGCGTGGGAGGAAAATCCAGATGGCTGGAGTGCATCGATTGACAAGCATGCAAACCGTACTGAGTACAACACCGATATGATGTGTCTACTTATATTCGTCATTGAAGAACTAAAGAAATCAATTGATAAGCTCATTGAGAAGGATTCACCACCACTGCCAAAGAATTGATTCGTCATTGGTATTAGCGTCCCCTTGGGCTTATTCCAAGCTTGGGGGGTGCCGCGGTATCAACTTTATCTTTCACTCCTTTTTACCTTTAGTAGATTCATATCATGAGTAGAGAAAATATCATATAGTATGGTTTGCAGTATGGAAGTGTCACTCCTTAGTTGGTTATCATTGTATCCCTTGGTTTGAGTTGCCGTAATGAAAAATTAATGATAATTTTCATCATCTACTTGTTTTACATTATTTTAGTATGCAATTTTTGTTATGTGATTGATCTTGTTATTAGTATTGGTATCAATGTTGGAGCTTAAGATAATCTAGTTGGTTTTGGCAAACTTAGCATTGGTCATTAGCAGCAATACGTGAGACTTAAGTAGAAAAGAGGGAGTTGCATGCAGATATATTATTCCATGATCTTTCTTCCTTGTTAGCTCATAAGCTTAGTATTCTCAAATAAGTTTGTTTGCACCTTCAAGGAAGATTGCATGGTTGGCTTTATCATATATGTTTTTGTTTGTTTTATTCTTATGCTTTCTACCCAAACTTGCTAGCCAAAGACCTGTACTGAGAGGGAATGCTTCTCGTGCAATCCAAACCTTGAGCCCCAAAACCTTGCCATTTGTGTCCACCATACCTACCTATCTGTGGTAATTAACCACCACTCCAAGTAAATTGCTCATGTGCTACCTTTAAAACTTTCAAAATTACTCCTGCTATGTGTTCTTGTTTTTGCTCATGATGACGTAAATAGAGAATCTTTATCTCACTTGTTGATGGGATTTCAAACACCTGGACTAGTGTCTTCATCCGCTTATCCAAATGCTAGAAGAGCTGGCAGCGGGGTGCCCAGCCCCAAACTAGTACACAAATTCTCTTCACTATTTTTGTCCCTGATTTATCAGTCAAAGCATAATCGTGTAAACAAAAGAGAATGAGGGATGACCTTCTACACAAGTTGCGTCCTTCATATGGGAGCCGCTCTAAGTCTAGTTGGCTTGTGACATACTGTATTTTGTGTTTACCATTCTTTGACACTAGCATACACCTCTCAAAATTAGACAACCCTCCATGGTTTGTGATTGTTGGCAGGCACCCGAGGATTCAGTTAGCCATGGTTTGTGTAAGATGGATGGGAGGAGTGTCATGCATTTTATATCTCTGTTTATTAAAATAAAAGCTCTAGCACATGAGTGATCTATGATTCCCTCTGCGAAGGGCCTATCTTTTACATTTATGTTGAGTCAGAAAACCCATTTCTTTCTGTCTTAAGCAAGCATTTGAATTGTTGTGATTCATCCGACTCCATGTTGATTTACTCAATCATGTTTATTATTCTTCCTTGTTTCTACAAATGTTTTATCTATTTGAATACCACCTAAAAAGTTACCAATGTTTGCAAAGAGACCGTTATAATTGAGCATGATAAACTCTGCAATATAGCTCTAGTATAAAAGACCCTGATCGAAAGATGAGTACACTGTTAATTGTTCTCTGACCTAGAACGAAGTTTGCCTTTGCCAATTTTGATTTACTTTTTGCACCATTATTCTTCCTCTGCTTGTTTCAAGTTTGATTATATGAGAGGAAGTTGCTGTCTAAAATGACTTGTTCTTTGTAGATGTGATGCCTCTTGTCCGTATTTTATTTATCGACACGTCACTCCACAAACCTGTGGTCATGTTTACTGAGTTCAGTTTTTCTTGGGGACAAACGAGGTCTAAGCTTGGGGGGAGTTGATACGTCCATTTTGCATCACTGTTTTATATTGTTATTTTCGGTTATTCATCGATATATTTCATGTTATGATGCATTACTTATGTTATTTTATCTTATTTTGCATGTTTCATAATTTTTGGAGAATAAACACCGGGACCAGAAATCTGATGGAAAAAGCATCGCCGAGATACCATATTTCAAACGATCAGAAGAAGAAGGGGGACACCGGAGGTATCTTAGAAGTTCAGAGGAAGGCACCAGCCAGAAGGGGAGCCAGAGGGGGCCACCAGGGACCCACACCATGAGGTGGCGAGCCCCCCCATGGCCGCGCCGCCAGGTGGTGTGGCCACCCTGGCCCACCTCTGGTCAAGATCTTTCGCGAACTTGACCCCCCAGGGAACCCTAAGCCCCATAACATCATCGAAGAATTATTATGCCGCCGCCTCGGGGCGGAAAACACCCGAGAGAGAAAAGCTCTCTAGCAGGGAGAAATCTGTCGGGGAAATTCCTTTCTGGAGAGAGGAAGTCATCGCCATCGTCACCGTTATCATTCCTGGCATCATCAAGATCGTCATCATCATCATCATCACCACCAGCACCATCACCCTCATCATCCACATTCACCCCGCTGTACAATTAGGGGCTCCTATCATTGTTTTACATTAGATCTCTCTCCCGGTGTGGATTACTTGTTAGTAGTTGATGCTTGTGAGATTTATCGGTGTTAGAACTTTATGACCAGATTGTTATTATACATTATATCACCTCTGATTATGATCCATATGATGTCTTGTGAGTAGTTCGTTTAGTTCTTGAGGACATGGGAGAAGTCATGATGTTAGTAGTGAAGTTATATTGAAGTAATATCTCGTGGTTCGGTATTTAAGTTGTGGTGCTATTCTTCTAGTGGTGTCATGTGAACGTTGACTACATGATACTTCACCTTTATGGGTCTAGGAGGATGCATTGTGTATTTGGCTACTAATGGTGGGGTTGCTGGAGTGACAGAAACCTAAACCCCCATTAGGAAACCAATGCACGAGGGAGCGTAGAATCCCGGAGTTTTAAGGCTGTGGTTAGATTTATCTTAATTACCTTCTTGTATTTGCGGATGCTTGCGAGGTTTATAATCACAAGTATGTATTAGTCCTAGTTGGGCGGTGCATTAGCATAGGTTCACCTAAACAACACTTCACGAACCAATGAATATTAATCAACTGTAACGAAGCGAAAGCACTTGACGAAATTCCCATGTGTCCTCGAGAACGTTTGGTAGTAATAAGTAACTCAACCTGGCTTGTCCTTTGCTCTCAAAAGGATTAGGACACTCGCTTCATAATTATTTACTGCTCTTTATTTATTCGCTTTTTATTTATCTTCTATATCCGAAACAACCAAAAAACCTGTTTGGTAGTGTTTACAGTGAATCCTCTATCCAACCTATTTGTCAACACCTTATGCTCCTGGTTGGGTTCGACACTCTTGTTTATCGAAAGTACTACGATACACCCCCTATACTTGTGGGTCATCATGGGGTTGCCGGAGTGAAAGAAACCTAAACCCCCCGTTACGAAACCGATGCACGAGGGAGTGTAGGATCCCAGAGTTTAAGGCTGTGGTTAGATTTATCTTAATTACTTTCTTGTAGTTGCGGATGCTTGCAAGGGAGTAATCAAAAGTATGTATTAGTACAAGTAGAGCGGTGCATTAGCATAGGTTCACCCACACAACACCTATCAAAACAATAAATATTAATCAACCGTATGTAGCAAAAGCACTTGACAAAATTCCCATGTGTCCTCGAGAACGTTTGGTCATCATAAGTAAATCAACCGGCTTGTCCTTTGCTCTAGAAAGGATTGGGCCACTTGCTGCAATTATTATTACTGTCTTTTATTTACTCGCACTTTATTTATCTGCTATATCAAAAACCCCTAAAAACCTGTGAGCTAGTGTTTACAGTGAATCCTTTATCCAAACTGATTGTCAACACCTTCTGATCCTGTTGAGTTCGACACTCTTATTTATCGAAAGTACTACGATACACCCCCTAGACTTGTGGGTCATCAGGAGTCATGGTTATGAATAAGTTTAGATTGAGGATCTTGACATTTTCATAATGTCTGTATTTCAATCACTCAGCAATGTCAATCTAGCATCATGAACAATCCTGCCTAATTTGTTTGTAGGTATTAAACGGTTTATTGCGTAGAACCTACAACCACGTAAAATACACAAACACAAGTGTTATATCTGTCAAACTTGTTTTTGCAGAGAATGTGGTGTGATGTGGTATAGTCCATTCAAGAGTTATATCCACCGTATTTATTTTGACCTATGAGTAAATTTAAAGCATGATGGTTGCAAACCATATGATTTCTACCTTTTGTCCTGCGAACGCCATGCTTCACCATAGTATCTTGAAGATAGGAGAAGGACATGGAGGTGGCGACCGATAAATGATCCATAGGGCAAAGAAGGAGTTCCAAGCCGAGAAGACGAAGATGACTAAACTACATCACTATTAAACTGCATGTAATGGTTAATACTTTTTATGCACCCTTTTGATTGTAGTAGTTGTGATTATTAGGTTGATTGCTCACTTGAAAAATATCTAGGTGATCGTGATCTTCCAAATTGTGCACCGTCAAACTGGTCTGGGATCACGTTCATCACTTGTAACCGAGGGTCAACGTGTTCTTAGGACCTTGTAGGCGGGTATGGATTGATCACTTGTATCCAAGGGGCAATACCATACAAGTAGAAACAATAGTTGGTTTTATTAACATTCAAGCATGATATTCATGAGCTCGGAGCAACACATCGAAATATGAACGAGTGTCACATGATATGTGATTGGCTAGTAGAACTACCCTTTGGATTATGATTAGTCGCCAATATGTATCCATCCTTCTTATTATATGTTCAATGTGGATCTCTAGTAACTTAATATTGATTATGAGGAATATCAATTTCAGTAGGAGTGCACGTATTGGTTAAATATTTGGTTTTAACCAAGTGCAATTAATCATGATAACAACTAGGGTAATTTTCATAGATTGTTATAGAGTTGGCATCTATATCCCACCTACACATTTAGTTAGTTTATTTAGTTAGATATCTGGTTAAGAAAACTTTACGAACTTGTTTCGTAATTTGAGGATTGCCCTCAAAATGTCAAGGAGAAGTCATATTGAAAAATTTAGGTAGAATTTCTCAACGTATGTCAATGAGATTCATGACATTCATGGATTTAATCCAAAGAGCATTAATTCCGATTAATCTTTTATACATAAGAATATCCCAATTCAAGCACCATGAAGTTTTTAACGCTTGAAAGTGTGACATACACTTGTTGAAATAAGGACGTGTGTGTATAGTATTATACACACATGTAGACAATTGAGATATATGTCTATTAATAGATAAGGAGCTGAAAAAGTTATTTCAGATACAAACGAGATATGAGATATCTCAGAAACTTGCTTGTATACAAGAGAAACAAAGATTAAATTTGGTGAAGAAAACGTATGTGTACTAAGCTAGGTACGTACGAGGATTGGAGACATTTGATGTCCCAATCTCCTAAGAAATTGGGCACCCACATTAATCTTGTTTTGTTCTCCGTAAAAGCTCTCGGAGTTTTTTCATTATTAATGATAAAGGGAGAAGAAGGATAGTGAATGAATTTATTCATTACACTTTGGAATCTGGGAGAAAACTTATCATAAGTTAATTATAAGTAAATGATTTTGTTTAAGAAGACAAGAGTGTCATGATTGACACACTCATAAAGTATTCCAGTACAACTGGTGTCATTATTAATGTTGAATAAATTTTCTCTTAGAGAGAAAACACTGAAATAGGGACAATTGGAAGTGTATGGCATAAGTCTCGTGAAACCATATTGGGTATATATTATTGATGTTCAAAAATTCCTACTAAGTGTAGTTCTTGGGTATAGTAATTTAATCATAGGAATACAAGATCAGTTGCTCTTATGTGCAACATGATACAAGAATTACTATGGCTTAAAAAGGACTAGCAAAGGAAAAGGGAATAATAGGTGATGGAGTAAGATTACTACATTCACCGTATTTTCCCTAGAGATTTATTGTGAAGCAGTGGCACTTGTTGCCTCTCTAGGGACACAAGTTTGACTTATGACCTTGTGGATAGGATACAACAAATCCTGCAAGTAGACATCAATAATATTAAAAGCGATAAATGATTGGTAACAATAATTTATGTGACAAGATATATTACTGTCGTTGTCATGGAATTGAGTTACAAGGTTTAGCGAGCATCCAGAAAGTTGTGGAAATATTCTATAACTTTGATCACTAGGAACACCATAAGTTTTGTGGAGTCTCCAAGTGACATAATCCAACCTTGTTCATAAGGATGGATTAAGTATGTTAAAATGCCATTACATCTTTCATAAGTTATGATTTAGGGACTAATGCTTTACACTGAATATAAAGCCATCTAAAATTCTATTGTGATGTAAAGTTTTTACAAGAAATCACAAAATAAATGTTAGCTTCTTTAATGGTTGTACCAAGTTTAGGGAATTCTTCCCATCACCAAGGACAAAGATTTTGTCAAGGGTGTTATGGGGAAATTACTTCTGCAGAAAGTCCATGGGAGGAAAATACAGTTCGACGAGATTAGATCTTCGTAATCATGTCAGAGTGGCGCAACACCGGAAGGAATTTTGGTGATTGCCATTATGAATAATAGAGAAGTTCTTGCATGTGATGTAAAACTTTGATTGAACTTAGTAACTGAGCCAAGTAGATCACAATATCATTGTTTCACAAAAATGAGAATATGATCTAAAGGAAGTAATGATGGACCCTAACTCCAAAGATATGGCTAAACACCATGAAAGTAAAGTTTGGAACTTGGTATCGGTTTTTTGTGCTCTTTAATAGGTCCATAGAACCTAACTTTTGTTAATGGATGTGTGAACAAAAATGGATGGAAACATCCATGTGCTTGACTTGTTTACAAGTTCAAGGGAATGACTATGATAAGATTTAATCTCCCGTAGCATGGGTTTTATGTTTACATGGCTTATTCTTGCAAGCACTGATATCTTGTCTACAAGATATTGCAAGTGAGCATATTCAATCAAGAATATGCTAGAAGGGAATGCAAGATTTAGTTATCCATTCATGGAACTAAAATAAAGCATTACAGAGTTGGGATCTTCACCTAGATGAAATGATCAATTTTTTCTACATCATCAAGGACGGTGAAGAGGCTTCAGGACTCAAGAAAGTTAGTGGGAGTGGTAAAGAATATTTCTCATACTTTATTGGAAATATTATTTACATAGTAAAATGTTTAGCTGAAATCACATTTCAATGAAATGACTAAGGACAATGTAGTATAAATATTTCCACTTTGGAAGTGGGTAGGTGATAAACGCTTGAATGAAAAGTTCATGATAGAACTTCCTTGCATGAGACAGAGTCTGGTTCTCGTGTTCCATCACTTTTCTATGTTGGATCAAATGTGTTAAAATCATAGTTCTGAATTGTTGGAAAAACAATTAGCATTTTGGTGCAAACCAAGGGAAGGATTTATTTTGAAATCTAATACTTATACAAAGCATGTATATTCATAGTGAATAGAAAAAGAGACATATGATAGAAAATATGTATGAGTGATTGGATCAGTCATGTATGCATAATATGTACATAAACCAGATATGTATTATGTTCTAAGTGTTATGAACATAAACCAAAGATGATTGTGTTGATGATCAAGGAGAAGATAACCTTATGAGAGTGTAAGGTATACTTAATAGTTGTGATAAATGTAAAAACACGTTAGTGTATATTATTACACTAATAAAGGGTTTGTTGCATAATCACAAAACCAATCAACTTGGTGTCAATAAGGTGGCATACTGAGATGGAAGAAATTCCATGATTAAACTTCGAGGGAAAAATTCTGAAGTTTAACACTATGATAGAATCTATAGCAATAGCGGTATGATGATACACTTTGGAAGTGTGAAGATTAAATGTTTCGATCTAAGTTCTTCAAAGAACATGATAGGGTACTTTGCAAAAGGTGCAAGAATGTTGTGAAAAACATATTGTCATCTTAGTTAAAGCACCAAACGTTTAAACCGCAAGGATCATTTGTGATCGAAGGGAGAAGTGATTCTCCAAGATATGAAAATTACATGGACCTGAAGTTTCATATCCAAGGACAGATTATACACCACAATCAACACCACAATGATTGGGTGTTGAGAAAAGGAACCATATTATTGTTTCTTGTGAAGTGGGAGACTGTTGGATGTATGCACAGGAGACAATAAAATACATCAATTTCATGATTAATGTATCATGTTTTTATGCTATAACTGCTATGGTCACTGAATATGAGATTCAGAGGAAAACCCATACGCACATGTAGAAACATAAATATACTATTATAACCCTTTGTCACGTCTTGCAGACAAACTCATTATTATTAGATGGCCACGTTTTCCTGGTCATGGACATTTTTATGTCAATATTAATGGGAGCACATTGTTGTTTCAACATTGTGGCTAGGTAGACACAAGTAGTTGAGATACTACGAGATTAGTTTTGCTAAATAGTATTATCACAGAATGATGTTCTTGTTTTCTTCCTTAGACCATGAGAATATTCCATGATGTTTACCGTAAAGACCATTTAGGTATATTAAGTATCACACCGTAAACTCGGTGATAAAAAGGCTAACACTGGGTGGTCTCGAAAGTATTCATTCATTGTGATAGTTCAAGATTGGGAATTACTCCTCTAGTTAATAGAGATATACATCCAGGATCCACTCGGTGAAATAGTATCGATAAATAAATCTGCACGGACAAGGACATGACATCATTCATGGGGATACTTTGTCACGATAATGAGTAAAAGGAATCATACTGGATATCGGAATAATGTGATAAGGTTATTAAAGAGATTAATCACGGTTTTATCCGTAACCTCGTCCTGAAGTATTTATTGGTATCGCAAAGTAATAGGAACTTACTTAACAACCAATAGGTTCAGCAGTTTTCTTCGTATAACTTGTAGGAATCAATATGGATGTCCACGGTCTCGATGTTTACTATTGTTTGGTAAATATGTTTTCCAATCATGTCTAATAGTTATAGAGCCTGTAGGGGTGACACAGTTAAGGCCTTAAAGTCTGTTCTTTGCTTTGGATTGGTCCGGAGCAGAGTAGGTGAAAGTGCATGGTGCCACCATGTGTGGTTTTGATAATTTACGACAATCGTTATGGACTAATGTTTGCATTGATACATTCTTGTAGGTTTGTCCATTGGCACCCCTTGAACTCCATGTGTTGGATTCAAAGTTGGATGCTACCAAGGTCATTGCTTATAATGAATATATTTGATATGATCAATAAGAAGAATTGTCATGCTATTA
This sequence comes from Alopecurus myosuroides, assembly GCA_028641055.1. Lineage (NCBI taxonomy): Eukaryota > Viridiplantae > Streptophyta > Magnoliopsida > Poales > Poaceae > Alopecurus > Alopecurus myosuroides. The sequence continues at coordinate 237,256,031 of CM054059.1, forward strand.
TTGATCATATAGCAAGTATGTCTTGAATAAGGAGATTGTGTGAAAAATCATGTTTACCTTCAAGACATCATCATCATGAATAAAGAGAAGATACTTGGTTGATCAAGTAGAAGTGCATAGAATGGATTCCAGGTTGATCAAGACACAACGCTAAATGTTGTATCATATGGGATCATGTGATCTTGTGGTACGATACGCAATTGTCTATATAGATTTGTGAACTAACCCATGTTACATGTGTGTGGAATATATTTTTGCGTTAGGTTTCTTCCCATGAGGCTTGCATCAAAATGGATATTCCATATAACCCATGGAAGATGACGCCAAGAGATGATAGTCATTAAAGAGGTTGTGAAGTGCAAGTTCAAGATGAGAATCAAGAAGAATTCATATGCTTGATGTTTTCCACCCGTATGGAGATTATTATCAAGTGAATATGGTCATGTGAGAAGCTCTCCCACATTAGCTTATGGGGGAGCAATTTATAAGTGTTCACGAAGCGAAGCGCAATCAAGAAAGGTGGTCCAACTTGAGCTGGTTAAGATCATCATCATCTAGCTCAATTGGATTGCGCAAGGCAAAGGTATGACTTAGATAGGGTCTCTGTTTTACTGGTCTCATGACGTAGTGAGGACACCGGGTTATATTATAGATAATATTTCTATAAAGAGGGGCTCTTGAATGCGTATCTTGATCGTATCTATCGTAGAGAGCTCAAACATGTGCATACTTGGCATCATTCTTCTTTGTTCTTATTTGGGTTTTCCCCGTGTGTGGTTTTATATCTTGTCATGTTCTTCATGTCAAGCTCAAGTTCATCAAAAACGGTTTTCTTATGAAAAACTTACCGTGTTTTTGATGTTGGAGGTTTTACCGGTTGTTCTTTATGGATAGGTCAAACCTTTCATTATTTTTTTATCCTCCCATGTTGGACTATGATGTTTCTTTGCATATTATTTTAGTTCTCGTCGTTGCGGTTTCAACGAGCCCAAGAACATTAAAAAATGGAGTATGTATGCAAAAGTTATGAACATTTTCGTACTGGGGATTATGTAGTTTTTCCCAGCGTGGTAGTACCGATGCTGGTACCGCCAAATACCTCTTCGGTATGCAAGTGGCGGTTCTATGAGGTTCCACCGGTAGTACAGCTTCCTGGAGCAGGTTTTGAGCCCGTTGGTGCTCCTAACTCACCCAGGGGCCAGTAGTACCGGTGGTTTGAGAGGTAGTACCGCCCCTGCGCGGTTTTGCCCCCAACGGTTCGATATTTGGGTGACCTATTTAATGGGCCTTCTTCCCCAATGGTTCCCTAACATTTTGGCAAGTTTTGACCTCCATTTTTTACCTCCAAAAGTTTCCTATCTCTCTATCGCCCCAATGATTCTTGCTTCCACTTAAGCAAAAGAGAGATGAGATCTAGACCTGCAACTCCACCAATCAATCCCTTCTCTTTGTGAGGGGAACCTATTAGATCTAGATCTTGGCATTCATTAGTTGTTTTCCTTGTTATTCCTCCTTACTCCCTCCATAGCATTAGTTTCTTTGGTAGTATTTGGAAGAGAAGGACTTGACCACTTTGTGTGTTCTTGCCATTGCATTAGGTGCACCGGTTTGAGTTCTCCATGATGATACATGGAAGTGAAGTTTGAGAACCTTTTTAATCTTGGGTGCTTGGGCACCGGAGAGCATTGTTACTCTCGGGTGCTTGGCCACCGGTGAGCTTGTTCCTCTCAGGTGCCTTGAGTATCCTAGATGGTTAGTCCTTGGATCTTCCACCTTGTTGAAAGAAGGTTCGGTTGATCTTCGTTGAGAGCCTCAAATTGAGTTGTGGATATAGCCTCAACCTTGTGTAAGGTTTGGTCACCTCCTTCAAGATGACCTCATAGTGGAAACTAACATCTCCCTCACCGGAGAACCTCGAGGAGAATAGGGTGAGCACAATCATGCATTGGAGTGCCTTGGCGGCTCCACACCCCTCCAACGAAGACGTACTTCCCTTGGGAAGGAACTTCGGTAATCACATCAGTGTCTCCTTGTGCTTTGGTTCTTTCTATACTTGAGCTCGTTACTTTTGCATTTATCTTTGTGATAGCCATCGTGCTTGAAGTCATCTATCTATCAATCTATCTATCACTTGGTTGTATATCTTTCTTAGAATAAGTTGTTGGTGCACATACGTGAACCTAGCAAGTATAGGTTTTGTGCTTGATAAATTAAACGCTAGTTTTATTCCACATCTATTCAAGCCTAAACCATAATTATTTTGAAGCGCCTATTCACCCCTCTCTTGGCGGCATCCTTGTACTTTAAATTGGTATCAGTGCAAGGTATCTCCTTGTTAGGCTTCACAGCCTTGAGAGTAATGATGTCGCTTAGTGAATTAGTGCACGATTCCACATTTCATTTCGATGGCACAATCTATGTTGTTTGGAAATTTTGCATGCTCATTTTATTTCGAGTCATGGACCCACATATGGAGAAAATTGTATATATGGTTTTTTTCCTCCAAAGGATCCTCAAAATTCAACTTTAGAGGAAGAGAAAAACTTATCTCTTGATGCTCTTGCTATTAATGCGGTTTTTTACTTCTTGTGATCCTTGTAGTTATTAATCCACTCTTTCCTCTCTGAAATGCTCATGAGTTACGGACAAAGATTAAAGATAAATATGGTGTGTCCAATGTTTAAGAGGATGATTGTTCTTCCTCCACTTCCGGTCGTGACGAGTTCTCAATTTCATCTACTTAACCAAAATGTGGTAAGCCACAAACTAATGAGATGGTGAGTTGTCGTGGGATAATCACGGCAGACGTTACCTGGGGTAACTGATCTTGGGGCAAGTCGACACAGGTATTTGGGAGAGGGTTTAGCTCGAAGGAGGACATGGCGAAAGCAATCTAAGAACCGGAAAGTAACTCGCCGGATCTCGATATGATTATACTGGATACTCGATAACAGGTGTTACAACTATGACTCGAATCTCTCTGAGGCTAAGCCTAGGGGTTGGTTTATATAGCACTCATACCCCCCTTGGCTTGCCTTTACAAAGCGCCTCCTGAGTCCTACTCGAACTCTATACACAAACCCTAACTTTCCTTACCGCAACCCACAATCCGGGTCACGAACGTTACATGCCCTGGGCCTTCCAGAAGTTTCTTTGTCTTTAGCCGGATTTGGTCCAGCCGCCGTTTGGGCCGGGTCACACCTGGGAGTTAGTCTACCGGGTTACTATCCCCTCATCATGAGTAGTGATAGATTTTTCAATAATGATAGTGCGCTTATTGTTTATGATCCTTCATCTCTATATTATTTCAATGCCTCATCTATGGAATTAAACACAACTAGCACAAAAATGATTTACATGCTTGTGTTGATAGTCCTCGCATATCATGTCGACGCTTGTCTAAATCTCATGATGATATGCTTGCTTTATCTTGTTCCCATGATAAAAATGATTGTGTTTCCTCTAGTCTTATTTTGTTAACAATGTAAAGGAAACACAACTCTCTATGAAACAAGATGCGGACTTGTCAAGTAATTATTCATCATCATCTACCACCTTTTGCCTCATGGCCAAAGATTCAAAGTATCTTCTACTTTGAACCCCAATATATCTCATGATGATAGAGATGAGTGGGTAGTAATATGGTTAGAAAGCCTTGAAGGCGAGACCAAGGAAAATATTAATTATCTCCTAGAACAACTTGATAAGGCTAACTCTCTTGTAGATTAAAAGGAGAAGATTTTCATGATCTTTGAAATTCAAAATGGTGGTCATTCTAGCAAGTACAAAGAGCTTGAAAAGGCTTTTGAGAAAGAGCATTCTCTTAGATCTTCTCTTGAAGATAAACTATCTAGTATAGAAGAAACTTATGCTATTTGCGTTTCTAAGCTTAAACGGGACAATGAATTATATCTTGCTCTTGCTAATGATCTCAAAGCTAAAAATGATGATGCTTGTGATACTAACTCTATTTCTTGTGAAGCATCCATATTTAAGGAGAATTTTGAGCTACAGGATCAACTGGAGTTGCTAACTAGAAGATATGGGAAATTGAAGGAAACTCATGAAAAGATCTCAAGCTTTCATGAGGATCTTGTAGCATCCCATGATAGGATAAAGTTTTATCATGAGGCTATTTCTTGTAATATAACATATTGTGAGCCTCATGTGGACAAAGGCACACCATCTATTCTAAATGCTATATTAACTTGTGCTAGTCCTAGGAATTCATCCACTTATAATGTTTCCATATCTTGTGATGAATTGCTTTCCATGCACTGTTGCTCCAATAATGATGCATCTACTTCCTCTATATCTTGTGTTGATACTAACCATGTAGAGGGAATCAAAGAGCTCAAGGCCCAAGTCACTTATTTTAAGAAAGACACGGAGAAGTGTCATAAAGGAAAGTCCACACTTGACAATATGTTGAGTGTCCAAAAATCCCCCAATGACAAGAGATGACTTGGATTCATTTCCAATCACAAGAAAACGTCCAAGATCAATAAGAAGAAGAGCCATGAACGAGTCATGAATTGGGCCAAGATTGTTTGCTTCAAGTGCAAGGTTGAAGGTCATCATGTTAGATCTTTCCTTTTTAAGAATAAGCCTCTTAGTGAGAAGCAACAAGGGAAGATGCCACAAGTCCAACCTCCATCTTAACTTCAAGTTGAATAAAGGCCTCTTCCCAAGAAGACTCAAGCTAATATTCCTCAAGTTGAGAAATCATATTTAAAGAGTGGAAGGACTCATTGTTGCTAGTTATGCCGTGAAAAGGGCCATACTGCTTCTTTATGCACTAATGGTACCTTATCCAACCCTATCATAATTGATGATGTATATTCCATTCGTAAGGAAAAGGTGGGCAATGTGTTTGCCAAATATGTTGGTACTCAAAGTGGTGTAAAGAAAAGAACCATTTGGGTTTCCAAGCCTATTGTGACTAACCACTCAGGACCCAACTTGGTTGGGGACCACCAAGCTAAAACTTTATCAATAGGTGTTGTTGGAGAACATTGGAGACTTGGATACATCATGAAGAATAAGGGAACTTCATAAATTATATTTCCTCAATCCAATTCATTTGAATTATCATGTCTCTATCTGATATCCCATGCTCCTACTTGCGCTAACTTGTATTTAAAATTGTCTATATACATTGAAAGTTGCTTTCCCCTTTACATGTGTTGGTTTTGTACATTTCTTGAGCTTTATATATGTTGTGCTTACTACTTACTTACCTTGAGTAATCTAGTATGGGTATTTTGGTTTGCACACAATGTATGTGTTAGTTTGTGTCGAGCCTTATTGTATCTTGTTTGTATCTTATTTGTCTCTTTTGAGTTATTAATGGATTATCCCATTTTTGGGGAGTGATATGCCTTTGGCACTTCACAATCCTAAAACGTGTGTAAATGAGGAATACCACTTAGTACGGATATATCATTATCATCTACTATATGTGTAGTATGTCATGCTCATGAGAAATTCAAATTCTATAATGTCTATAAATTATCTCTAGTTGGTTTTTATGTTCCTCATGTTGTTAAGAAAAGGATTATCACATTTTGGGGGAGTAATAAGCTTTGTGCATATTACAAGCCTAAAGAATGTGAAAATTTGAGGTTTTTCCACCTAGAATCAATATTGTTAATTATCTTGTTCCTATGTGGCACGTGTGCTCAAACTAGTTTTAATTTGCTGAAATGATTTTATTTTTTGAATCCTATCATGAATTTCTATGCAACATATCACCGAGAAATAACTCCTTACTCCTTGTACTTGACAAGTGATAATCTTATTTTTAGTACAATTTATTGATCATATTTACTTGGACTGTTGCTTTTATTTTCCATATTTCTTGCCAAGGAATTGCTTTTGTGCTTACTTGTAACATCCCAAGTATGAAAATACCCCTAGAATGTTTGTTTTCCTGTTTAATTAAAGTATTGCATCATGTCATCATGTTTATCTACTTGTTTGCATTGTTTACTATTTGTTTTGCATCTGTTCTTAATTGTTTTCACATTTGAAATTCAACTTATTTCCAAACTTTATTTCATACTTGCTCTGTTACAACATTTCAAATAAAAGTCTCAAATAAAAACAACCCACTTGTTTTCATATTATTCCATTTTGATCAACTAATAAAATGGTGCTTTTTATTCCAATTAATTATTTTCCAACTTGGTTTCAAATTCAAGCAATCATCAACAACACCTAATTTGAAAGTTATAAAAGTACCAAACAATTTATAATCACATGTGTTATATGTTATTCAATAGGGGTCACCCTAAATAAAACATTGTTTTCAATATTAATTCATTAATTAACAAATTATTTAAATTCCTATCAAAAACATTCAAACAGCACCATTTTTCAAATTATGAAATTACCCAAATCAAAATACACTCTGTTGTGTCCAAATTAAAGTTATTTGTTCACCTTATTAAATTGGTGGTTTCAAGATTAATCAAATAATTAATAAACACTTCAAAACTAAAACCCACTTACAAACAGCACTGACATGTTGAAATTTTTGAACAATAAAAATGACCAAATGTTTGCTAACACACTAAATAGGCCACCCAAATTTTTCTGTAATTTTTGGCAAACCCCAAAGCATCTATTCCTTCCAATTTCATTTCCTGCTACAAAAAAAAGAGAAAAACAAAATAGAAAAAAAAAGAAAACGCGCGCGGCAGCTAGCAGCTACCCGGCCCAGCCCGCAACTTACCTCAGCCCAGCCCGCTAACTCCCGCGTACCGCTTCGATTAGACGCCGCGTCGTCGTCCCGCAGTACGGCGCGCATCTCCGCCGTGCCACGTCGCCGTACGGCGCCCCCGACGGCCAGGAGAGCCCCGTGGTCCCTATAAGTACCCCCCTAGACCTCCTGGCGCCGCCTAACCCTAGTCTCCCTCGCTCCCCGATCTCGCGCCGCCATTCTTCCCTCACCTCGTCGCGTTCCCCTTCTGCCACCGCACCGGAGAAGCCCGCCGTCTGAATCTCCGTCCACCGTCTCCGCCATGACGCTCCTCCACCCTACCTAAACCCAGGAAACAAACCACCGTCACCTCCTCTCTCTGTTGGACCCTCGCACGCGCTCGATGAACCCCGGAATCACCGCCGCCATCGTCAACATCGCCGCCGGCCGCGCCCCCTCGAGCCTCTGCACGACGACAACGCCGGTGAGCAGCCACCGTTCCCTCCTCGTTGTCCTCTCTGCTCCACGCACGGCCCACTCCTCACTGCACCACCCCCAGCAACGCGAGCACGAGCACGGGCATCACCTGTTGATCGCCGCCGGCCGCTGTCGATCTCCGTCAGGTCGCGGATGTTTTTGTTCGTCAGTTAACTGAATATCCACGAGTAACACCTCTACTTGTCTGCGCGTGGGTTACTGACAAACGAACGCGAATAGCCCACTGGTTCAGAGCACAACAGCGCTAGCGAGAGGTGCAGGGATCGAATCCTGCTCCTCGCACGGGATAATCCCAACCTTTTTTTTCGCCGCAGCGCTGACAGGGAGGGCCCCCTGTCAGCCACTCGCTAGCCACGCAAGCGCACGGTCCCCCTGGGGCCCCCTGGCAGTGTCTGGGGTAGGATCCTGTGCGTATAAAAAGTTTAAACATTTTTTGTAATCAAATCCAAGTCCTTTTATTTGGCAGATTGGTCCCTGGTTTTAAAAATCTTATAACTTTTATTTTATAACTCTAAATAATGAAAATAAAATATGTGTGCTGGTCTAAATTTAATTGTCTACCTGTTGGTATCATTTGTTTCCTGTTTTGGAATTTAAAAATGCAATTCAAATTTGAATTCAAATAATTCAATTGCAATTTGCCAAAATTCATAACTAATTCAGTTTTAATCCAATAAATGCAAATAAAATATGTTTTCCATGCTATTTCAAATAACCTTTTCAAATATAAATTTTGTTTCATGGTTTGAATAATTTAAATTGCCTACATAATTTAATCCTTATTTAATTCATTTAAATTTGATAAAATCATAACTTGCTCCAAATAAATTATTTTTGAACATGCAAAGTATGTTTTCAAACTAGAAAAATATGAAATTTTCAAATGTGAATTTTAATTTATGTTTTGAACAAATAAAATTCAATTAAAATTCATGCTTGTTTTAAATTCATTTAAAACTTGTTTAATATTGTTTCAGTCATAATAAATTCATCCTAACTCCTATTTCAAAATTTGAAACATGTAATCCAACTAAAATTTGGTGTTCTTTTCAAATATAAATTTTGTTATTTGTTTTGAACACTTTAATTTGATGAAAACAACAAATGCTTGTGTGACATCTTTAAGTAACCAAACTTTCCAAACTTAACAAATAATTTCCAAACTTGTTAAATTCCTTTTCGACTTGCATCTATTGTTGTTATTATGTTGTTATCATCATGCATGCATCATGCTAACAACTTTCACATAATAATTAATTGTAAATCATTTGTTTCCACTTAATTCATGGACTCTTGCCATATGCAGTCCAATTGCATATGGGTCCATTTAAATTGTGTTACCATGCTAGCTAGTTTATTTGGATGCAACCATTAACCTGACATGCATCATCCCCTGATTGTGCACTATGCCATGATATTGATTGTTTATATTTCTGTCTTGTTTGTTTGCTTCTTCTCGGATAGACGACGACGTTGAGACAGACGATCTGTACAGCACCCCTTCTGAGGATCTAGCTCAGTACCCGGCTGCTGAGTTTGCAGGCAAGTTATCACTCACATGAACCACTGTGTTCCTTTCAACCTTGGTTACCGATACTTTCCGTTGTCTAAGTTCTGCTAGCCTTAGTAGTAATTGTTTCTGTTACGAACCTATCACATGAATCCCTTAACCCTGATATTGCCTCACCACCCCTCCTACAACCCCATTGATTGAGCCAGTGTCTTACTAGCATGCTTAGGTTGTTTTGCTCGAGTCTGTTACCTGTTACTTTCAGTTACTATATTTTCATTATGTTCTGGGGGCTCGATATTTAATCCATCAATCATGCTAATGTTATTGTTAATAATAATTTGATGATAAGGCACCGGAAGGAGGCCCTGTGTGGTTTTGAGGCCTGCTAGTGTCGACCCTAATAGGAAAAGGGTCTTGTCTACTGATCCATGATGAGCGCACTACCCGCATGTGGGAAGCGAGTATGGGCACCCCCCTCAATTTGATTCGATTCGCATCTCGTCCAAATCGCCTCATTTAGTTCGTGTTTTCCATTTGCCGCATGCATGTTTTTGCGAGCCCAGCGCAGGGTGGAACTTTTGTAGTCGGCATATAGGGGGACACGGTCTTAGAGTGCTATGAGGGTCCCTTTTCTTCGGGGCTTGATTAGCCGTGCGCCCAAGGTGCTTTGGGCTTGATGCGGAGAAGAGTTGAGTTGTGTTGAGTGCCCCGCTTGGTGGGAGGCATCCCATCTGGCGGGTTATTCATACGTGTACGGCCAAATTGGTGCAACCCTGCAGGGATAATCTTCTCGAGAAGCCGTGTTTTCCGCGGTTATGGTTAACTTGGTGAAAGTACTGGCTAACAAGTACTCAGGACAACTTAAACCTAATGATTCACAACCTCACACCCAATGATTACCAACTTGACTAGTAATAGGATTATTGACACAATAACTTGATTCATCTTTAATCCAACTGTGTGAGTTATCCTTGGATTGCTTCTTTGGATAAGGGGCGAGATCCAGGATGGGTTTGTTTGAAGTTATCTTTCAGTTGGTTACAATACTCGATCTTATCTCCTTTCTGTTAGTCGGAAGTGGTAGAATCTCTGTAGTTGGTTAGCGCAGCCAGTTGCAGCATCTTTTATATCCCGTTTCTTCCGTTGAACCCAAGGCATCTGTGCTTGGTGTTGACGGGCTACACTTTGGTGAACTGTGAGTCTTGCTTGCCAGTACGTCTATGTACTGACCCCTTTGGGGCTGTGGTTTCCGCAGACTACGCTTACGAGGATCCAGGTGACGGCTACTACGTGGAGTTTGACGAGGCTGCTGACGAGTAGTTAGCGGACCCGGGCAGGATCCGAGACATCGTGGATGGGCTCCGTCTTTATTTCAGTTGCCGGCTTCTTAAGCCTATTTGGATTTGTCTGTACTCAGACCCCTTTGAATGCTTCCGCTGAGATGTAATGATGATATGTTGGGACATGTGTCCTCTGGATGATTGTATTTGCTATTCTCTGCCCTAGTGAGGGCCAGTTGCAACTTATTTCAAACTTTTGTGTCTTAGAGATATGTTGTGCTATCATTCTGTTACAATCCGTTGACGTACCATGTGTGTATGGTATGAAGTACGTCAATGGTAGTATCCTGATTTCTATGGGATATTTTACGTCGACGCTGAACAGATAGGGGTTGGTTGTCACACATACGTGTGTTGGCCTACTCGTAAGAGGACGCGGGTGCCGGTAAGCCCCGTAATCCAATCTACTACTGTTCAACGGAACGGCGAGTATCCTTTAGAAGTCCGGGTGCGACAAATGGTATCAGAGCCTGTCTGCCTGTAGGATCCCTTTTACTGGTCGCAGTTGAGTCTAGAAACTATTTTGTAGCTATATAGGAAAAAATGAAACGTGAGAGTAGGAATTCTGCCATTTTTCTTCTTTCCCCACCCACCCACCCTTTTCTGGTAAGGAAGTGCAACGTTGTTTTCTCTTCTCACCTAAACTTTCAAGTTAGGATTTCACGTGTTTTGGGTTCTCCGTAGTACCTCAGGAGTTTTTGGTCTCGTGTTTCCCGATGTTGCTTCAATATCCTGTTCTTTTCAACATCCTTATCGTCCGTTGAACCTTGTTGTTGCTTTCCACTTCAGTTCTCTATCGGCGTCTAATAAAAACCTCCCAAATCATCTGCAGATGGATCTCAGGTTCTACCCGCAGGTGGTTCGGATGACTCGTTGCGAGAGAACCGCCGGTTATCCGGAGATGCTGAGAGACATGGTCACTTATCTGGGGTTCCGTTGGGCACCAGAGTACCAGGTCTACGAGCAGCAGCGAGAGTTTGACCAGACCTACTACCAGGCTATCGTCTACATTCTGTCAGATGATGGCATGAGCGTTGTCCACCGCTACGAGGCAGTAGGTTCCACAGTGGATATGGCCGTGCAGCAGGGAGCTTACGTGAGTCTCACCGTCCTTCGTGCTGACTACTGGGGGTTTGACGATTCTATCTATCGCCACATCCCCCGTGGTTACATCACTTCGGAGGGAGCTCACTTCACCCTCTACGACAACCTGGATGTCTAAGAGCATGATAACACCAGGCTGCACACCACCGCTCAGTTTGTGAGGCACAATGACGCTGTTGCCACCACACTTTCTCAGGAGTTGGCCTCAGTTAGGGAGCAACTCTACCTTGCTTTGACTCGTCTGGCGACGTACACCACAGACTTTGTTGGAGATGAGCGCTTTGCACGTTTCGATCAGCCAGTTGGTCGTCGTTTACCAGATGCTGGAGGTTACGAGCCGATCAGAGGTCCACTCCTCAACCTCGGAGCTGGTTACACGGGGATTCCACGCTTTGGAGCACAGGGAGACGACGCTTTCTACTTCACCACACCGAGAGTTGCTCTCAGAGCAGTCCCGATCTACGTGGATCGTCGTTCTACCTACTTCCGTGGGATTCCTCCTCACCGTATCTCTCGTCGTACTACTCACCGCCGTCCTGCGTGATGAGCATGGGAGTACCGATGTATCCATTCCTAGCTATGTTTAGTTATCCTTTGTCTTTCGAACCATGTATTGGTGTGTTGGAAATTCTGATGTGTTTGAACATGTGATGATGTACCTGTTGGTTATCTATTCATGCGTCGGAATAATCTATCTTCCGGTTACCAAGTCTATCCTTTTCTGTTGTTGTGCTAAAATGCATGTCTATTCAGGATGCCGCCAACAAGGAGCAACCCGCCTGAACCACCTCCGCTCACGGAGCTGTTGACTCAGATGACTCAGGTCGTGGCTCAGATGGCCCAGATCCAGGCTAACCAGCACAACAACCAGAATGCTCCACGGGTCAGCATCAAGGAGTTCCTCAGTATGGGTCCGAGAGCTTTCGTGGCAACACGTGAGCCTCTGGATGCTGATGACTGGATCAGGGAGATGGCCAGGGCTCTGGACATTGCTCACGTTGCTGAGGAGGATAAAGTCAAGTATGCCACCTACCTACTGAAGGGTCAGGCAGCTACCTGGTGGGAGAACTACCAGACCATGAGAGCTGGCTATCCTATCACCTGGGGTTGTTTCAAGGATGCCTTCCTGAAGCACCACATCCCAGATGGTCTCATGGAAAGGATGCGTGAGGAGTTTTGCTCTCTCAAGCAGGGAAAGCTGGACGTCATTGGCTATCAGAACGAGTTCAATCGTCTCGCTCGATACGCTGGTGATGAGGTGTCCACTGAGACTAAGAAGATGGCAAGGTTCCGCCGAGGTTTTAACCCGGAACTGAAGTACGCTCTCACCAACATCAAGTGCAAGGACTTCGAGGAGCTCGTGAACACCGCGCTCAATGAGGAAAATGGGCGCAAGGCGTTCGAGGAGTCCCGCAAGCAATCGCATGAGGGTGGTTCCTCCTCCAACATGACCACCCCTCCGCAGAAGCGCTGCATCTGGGTGCCAAATGCTGCTGTCACTCGGGCTCCATATGCCCAAGCTTCTCCAGGCTTTGCTACCCGCCCACCCAACCCAGCTCAGATGCAGAGTCAGAGGGTTCCAATGGGGCAGCCAAGGCCAGGTCCTCCTCGTGTCATCACTTGCTACAAATGCAAGGAGACTGGACACTACGCTGATAAGTGCACTCAGAGGCAGCTACCTCCACCTCCTCGCCCCAACACCAACCAGGCAATGGTTCGTGCTCCCCCGCCTAAAGCCTTCAACTCCAACAACAGGCCTGTCGGGAGGACCGCGAGTGTGAATCATATCAAGGCCGACAAAGCTGAGGAAGCTGCTGACGTCGTTCTCGGTATATTACCCGTAAACTCTTTTCCAGCTAAAGTGTTGTTTGATACCGGAGCATCGCATTCTTTTGTGTCAAAGATCTTTGCTACAACGTACAACCTAGCTCTGGTTCCACTAAGCAATCAAATCTATGTTCACTCTCCGGGAACTAAAATGATTACTTCCAAGATAAGCATGGACAATCAAATCATAATTGGAGGTCGCATATTCCTTGCTTCACTCATGTTGCTGTGAAATTCTGACATTGATGTCATTCTGGGTATGGATTGGTTGAAGACCCACAAAGCTAAAATTGACTGTGCTCAAAAGTCAATAACTCTCTCTCACCCTTCGGGCCAGATAGTCTATTCTTGTAACATCCCTGATTTTTGGAAAATGCAAAAATCACAAAAATTTGAAACTTTTTGTTTTCATATTATGCAAGTCACCAAAAACCAAATGAGATGCAAGAAACAAAAGAAAACAATGCATGTTCTAAGGTTTTGGAAATAAAAATCCAATATACCTCTATTCCATAAACCCTAAAGTCATTTCAAAATAAATAATTCTACATAAATAAAATAATTCTTCTTAAGCAAACCCTTACACCAAACATATTTTCAACCCAATTATGATCTTGAAATATCTTTGATATATAAAAACTAGAGAATTGTTATCTCTAATATTTTTTCTTCTTATCTCTAAAAAGGGTTTCACTATTATTGAAAACCCCAAAATAGATATAAGTTAGATCCTTGTTTTCCAAGTGTTATGTCAATCAACAAAATAATATAGTGCTATAGAAATAAATTGTTTATGAAAACAAGTAATATACTTTGAGAAAACAATGTTTTCATTTGGGAAAACCTTTCTGCTTTTACTAAACCCCATTTTCCAAATTTATTAAACAATTCTCTTTGTTTGGAATATAACAAAAGGATACTAATTGTGGTTTCACTAATATGTTGAAAAATATACAATATGAAAGTTCCTAAAAGGGTCTTAGGAAACAATAGTTGAACCATAGAAAATATTTCTAAAATTGTTTTAAACATATAAAAATTGATGTTTTCTATTTAAGTGACTATCATTGTTTCTTCATATTTTTAAAATCATAAAATGTGAAAACCATTAAATATGATTTTGTAAAATGTTATTTTATCACATTGATGTCTCTTTATTTTTATAAAACCCTTTCTCAAAATTAAATTTGATTTTCTATTAAAAATGCTATTAAGTCACTTTTAATGATTTATTCAATTTTCATAATTCAAAAATGTAATGTGTTCAAAAGTTTGTGAAAATGAGTTTTCTGGAAAGGAAATTAAATTTTAAGAATTTAGAAATTTATTTCATGCCAATTGGAGTTTTTATGCAGAAGTTATTAAAGAAATGATTAAACAGAAATTAAAAAGAAAAATAAAAGAATTGATGACGTCATCAATGACGTCACTGTTTCTTCTTCCTCTAGTAACTGAAGAATACCGAAACCGCCGATTTCAATTGCTTTGATTCCTCGCGTTATGGTGCGAGATTAACTCCACCGATCCATCCATCTTAAAGCCATTCCTCTCCTCCGCATTTCCCCTCTGGATCCACCCCTTCTCTTGCCTCCAGGCTCTAGCAATAGCTCACCGGAGTTCATGCTGCCCGTCGGCCGTTTTCATCGATTTCGACCACCGTAGCCATCCTCTCCTCCTCCTTTTCGCCCCATTATCTTTCCCTTGTACTCGCGCATCCATCTGAGGTTTTTCCTTGGCTTTTTGTGCAGCTAGGAGCTTGCACCGTGCTCACCGGAGCGTCGCCGGTGCCCGGGAAGATTGGTTCGCATCGCGCCATCGACTGGAGGTTCGCGAGCACGCACCGTCCTCTCCATCCTCCTCGCTGTGTTCCCCCGCACCTCCCCGTGGTCTTCATCGAGCTCGAGCACCTCTGGAGCGCTGCCGCCGTCCATTCCCGAGCGTGGCGCCGCCGTCCCTCCATTTCCGGCGAGGAATTCCGGTGACAGAGGTAAACCCTAGCCCCTAGCCGTTAGATCCAAATCGGACGCGTCCTGTTAATTCACTTAACGAATCGGTATCAACGAATCACAGACAGCCACGTAGCCAGCCCAGTTGGCAACGCCCAACTTGTTATCTGTCGCCCACTGCGGTGCGTAGCAGGCCCAAGCCCAGTTCCCAACCATCGCCCCGCGCGACAGATAACCCATTTTTGGCCCAACTGTCTCTGGATTTTAATTCCGAATATAAAATAGAATTGTAATTTTGCAGTTTAGCCCCTAGAACTTTGAACCATCATATCTTTTCAACCACTCAGCCAAATTTAACAATCTTGGACTTTTTGAAAAGCCCTTGACATCTAGAAACTTTTGGCACTGTCCAAATTCAAATTTGACAAACTTAAATTTGTTCAAATTCAAATATGCTTGTTTGGTGAAATTTGGCATAATTCAAATTCTACAAATCCAAAAATTGTAAATAAAATATATTTGGAAACCTTAGGATGTGTACTTTCATATCCTCTGTCCCAAAATAATAATTGAACAAATTAAAATTCAATTTAGAATTTAGTTGTCTATTTGAGTATTTTTGACATAGATTAATTTCTATAAATAATTTCAATATAGTTCCTTTTGCAAAATTGTTCCATTTGACAACCTTGAACCAGAAACAACCTTGCCCAACCATTTTGGACATCCTTGGACCATGGCCATGTGTTTTTGACCAAAAACCCAACCTAGTGATTCATCCATCTTCACCATGTCTTAGGAATTGTTTTCAACTGTTTTTCCTTGATGTTATGTCGAAGTGGAGCCAAGCCAAGTCCTTAGAATGTGTCAATCACATATAGTACCAAATAGTGAAATTTAGTTTGCTATCTACTTCTCCACTCCCCTTTCATGCTTAAAGATTTCATCAAATTGGGATTTGTGAGAACCATGAAGTGCAATGGAGGACTTAACCATCTAGAGATTTTGCAACATGAAGATAGAAGACCATTGAAGGACTTGGAAAATAAAACAAACTTCATAAGCATCTCCAAGAAGTGGAAGCACTAGAAGAAAACCAGAGAAACTTCTAGAGGACTAACACCCTTTCTCTCTAAGTCTTTTTCCTTCCCTTTTCTATTTTTCTCCTTTCAACCTGGTGGCAACATGAAGAGCTACAAGGAAGATCAATGAAGAAGTTTTGAAGAGAAGACTTAGACTCCACAACAACTAGAAGCAACTCAAGAAGTACAAGTGTGAAGAAATTCAGAAGAAAACATCTCCCTCTCTCTTTCTATCCTTCTTCTTATTTTTCTTTCAAATTGACTTAGTGGTATTTGTGTCCATCCCATACCCAAACATATTAGTGAAGTGAAAACCCTGAAGAATTTATCAAGACCAAGAGAAGAATCCATCCAAGGAAAAAGACTACAATAGAAGCATGAAGATGATCTTCAAGAAGGCAATCACATGAGGTCTAGGAGAAATCCATACAAGTTGAAGAATAACAAGTTGTTTTTGTCCAACCATTGACCCAAATGGAAAACCCAAGACTTAGTAATATTTCCCTTTGATGATGAACTTAGTAGACCTACCTTAACCACAATGGAAAATACTAACATAGTCACTTTAATATTTTTGAAGGTGAATATGACCAAGTGTTTGCATGTATTACTTTAGTTGAAGAAGTAATATGTTTATTCTAAGTGAACTCTTGGAACTTCCTCGACAAGTATGGTTATAATGAAGTTAGATTCCATCAAACTCAACCTAGTCCATCCCAAGTAAGCCCTTGGAATTTACTTAACAAGTATTGGATCATTAATGAATGAATCTTCTCAAAATCAAACCTTGACCTTGTCCTAACCAACTTGGTTAAGCCCCTTTTGATATGTTAGTTGCTATGTATGTTTTCTACACTTGTATGTTTGTTTGTTAGGAGGCTTGTTTATTTGGTTTTGTGTTGTCAATGAATAGATTGTACGGAGAGCAACGATCTTTTGTGAAGAGAGTGTGATATCTTCACCAACTTCAACAAGGCAAGTAACACATCATAAACTACCCATTATTTTCTATATGCATTAGTTGATTTTGAGTAGTATGCATGATAGGAAATTTTACTAAGTTATACTATGCTATGCTATTATCCTAGTAGTGTGTAGCCATCCCTTTTACCTTGTTATTTGATAGCCTTAGAACTTAGTAGATGCTATGCAATATTACAAATTGTTTTACTAGATGTTGAGGAAAAATTCTAAGTATAACTCATAAATGAACCACCTGGGTGGAAGTGGTAAGACTGGGTTATGTTGAGTGTTTCCTCAGGGCCCTTATCTAAGGGTTATTCCACTTGAGGTTGTCACTTGCGGATGGCCACCCAGGAACAAAGAGATTACTATGTCCCTCTAAATCTAGTAGCTTCCCGTGCAGCCTTTTGACAATATGGGCTCTGTCTTGATCAATTAAGTTGTGAGGGTTCAGCCCAGGCTTGACAAGCAGATGTAGCAAAATTATAGGTGGAACGGGTCTTGCCGGTGGGTTTGGACTTCTTCTTCTGAAAGATCTCGTCTCAATTCTCTCCTTTCCATGATGCACTCCGGGTGTATAGGATGTTTGGGCTAATTGAAGACAAAGGGTGAAAGTGCACAACCTCTGCAGAGTCAACAAACTAAGATCTTAGCCGTGTCCCCGGTTATGGAAAATTATGAGCAGCTGGACAAGGATTGACGGAAGAATCTCATCATCAATTTTCAATAAGTAAAATTTTGACCAAGGGAACAGTAGTAGTGGTGCTTGGATTTCAATCCAATGATGCCACCCTTTGAAAAGAAAAGTTTGTTTTACAAAAGTGATAGGAGAAAACTTGCTTTATGCAAACTTAGCCAAAACCCCACCAAGCCAAATATGCATGTAGATATAGTCTTGCCATTTATATCCACCATAGTGTTACTTGCCAATACATTAAATTGTATTGACTCCCTTGTGGCTGCATATTCCATATTGCAGATGTTTCTGAAGACGAGTGAGGATTTCGTTTAGGATCTCGAGACTATCGCCAACATGTTTTGCCAGTGGCACATGAAGAAGATGGGCTCAATGTTGTACTATGTTTTCCGCTGTATTTCTTTCTTTTCTGCTAGTCTTCTAAGACTATGCAAGTTGTAATACTATTTTGTAAAGACTGGATCATGCGATGTAATAGAATTTGATGCATTTGCATGATATTTCATTTTGTACTGTGGTGCTAGCAATTGATCCAGGGACTAGCACAATAACACAGGTATTCCATCTTTATTAAAAGTTGGGATGCTACAAAATGGTATCAGAGCATTGTGTTGCCTGTAGGATTCGAGACCCTAAGTTTGGAAAAGACTCTAGGATTGAAAATTTCTATGTTCAAACTTTCTAGAAACAAAACAATCATCTTAGTTCATCTCATATCATCTCATCTATTATTCACCTTAAAAATTTCCCTAGATAACCTCCTCCTCAATACCATCAAGAAAAGAATGTTGATGACCATACCAAGAAGTACAAGAAGTGTTTCACCACATGAAGACCTACATTCAAGATTATTGAAGAACTTGAAGAAAAGCTTAGACTTCACCACAATCAAGAAGACCTTAGGAAATGGAGAGGAGAATTTGAAGAACCCAAGAAGATATAGATGAGACCACCAATCTAGTTACTTTGTTAGAACAACGTTAACGTGTTAGTATATTGATCATACCAATGAGTGTGGTATGCCAATATTAGTTGTTTTATAAAACCTTGTTGATTGGTGTGATGAATGTGTTGCTATATGTTTGTTATGTGTTGTTTTCAAGATAAGTTTCCTTGATCTGATGTGTTGGGGTAGGAATTCCTTCAATCTCTTTCTAAATCTCTACTCATTCCTACTAGACCAAACCCAACACCATACTCATTCACCAACCTTAGTGAGAACCATTTGGAATCATACAACCTTTACCCTATTGATACACAAGCCATCCCATTTGAGGAATGCTAGTATCAAATTTCGTTCTTCTGTGTGAAGGAACAATCACATCCATGATCAATGCCAACTACCTAATAAGGACTATCCAGTCAATCAACAAGTGAAGAAAGACAAGTGAACCCCAAGTTGCATGAGCTATGAAGATTTCAGAGCCAACTACACCAAGAAAAGAGGTAATGAAGAAACATGACTACCTAGTTTGTGTTACATGAGAGTTTGTTTAGAAATAGCATGACGTTTGCCTTCAAGGATGACAACAACAAGATGGAAGATTGTCAAGGATATCAAAAGACCAAGTTGAGAGTGAACCAAAGGTTTTGATTGACCCAAAGAGTGACCCCTCAGTGTCAAAGGTAATTCAACATACCTATGTTGGTCTACACCTCTACCACAAAGGAAAGATCTACTCAAGCTAATCTAGAATCAATCTACACTCTAATCTAATGAAAATAGACTACCCACCAAAGCTTCTTTTAAGGGTGGTAGCCCACCCAGTTGTCCTGGAACCCAGTTACCCACACCTAATCTTTCTTTCCTACCTTCCCAAATCTCGGGACGAGATTTCTTTTAAGGGTGGTAGTCTGTAACATCCCTGATTTTTGGAAAATGCAAAAATCACAAAAATTTGAAACTTTTTGTTTTCATATTATGCAAGTCACCAAAAACCAAATGAGATGCAAGAAACAAAAGAAAACAATGCATGTTCTAAGGTTTTGGAAATAAAAATCCAATATAACTCTATTCCATAAACCCTAAAGTCATTTCAAAATAAATAATTCTACATAAATAAAATAATTCTTCTTAAGCAAACCCTTACACCAAACATATTTTCAACCCAATTATGATCTTGAAAATATCTTTGATATATAAAAACTAGAGAATTGTTATCTCTAATATTTTTTCTTCTTATCTCTAAAAAGGGTTTCACTATTATTGAAAACCCCAAAATAGATATAAGTTAGATCCTTGTTTTCCAAGTGTTATGTCAATCAACAAAATAATATAGTGCTATAGAAATAAATTGTTTATGAAAACAAGTAATATACTTTGAGAAAACAATGTTTTCATTTGGGAAAACCTTTCTGCTTTTACTAAACCCCATTTTCCAAATTTATTAAAAAATTCTCTTTGTTTGGAATATAACAAAAGGATACTAATTGTGGTTTCACTAATATGTTGAAAAATATACAATATGAAAGTTCCTAAAAGGGTCTTAGGAAACAATAGTTGAACCATAGAAAATATTTCTAAAATTGTTTTAAACATATAAAAATTGATGTTTTCTATTTAAGTGACTATCATTGTTTCTTCATATTTTTAAAATCATAAAA
This sequence comes from Alopecurus myosuroides, assembly GCA_028641055.1. Classification (NCBI taxonomy): domain Eukaryota; kingdom Viridiplantae; phylum Streptophyta; class Magnoliopsida; order Poales; family Poaceae; genus Alopecurus; species Alopecurus myosuroides. Next base: position 237,276,308 of record CM054059.1, read on the forward strand.
TGTGAAAACCATTAAATATGATTTTGTAAAATGTTATTTTATCACATTGATGTCTCTTTATTTTTATAAAACCCTTTCTCAAAATTAAATTTGATTTTCTATTAAAAATGCTATTAAGTCACTTTTAATGATTTATTCAATTTTCATAATTCAAAAATGTAATGTGTTCAAAAGTTTGTGAAAATGAGTTTTCTGGAAAGGAAATTAAATTTTAAGAATTTAGAAATTTATTTCATGCCAATTGGAGTTTTTATGCAGAAGTTATTAAAGAAATGATTAAACAGAAATTAAAAAGAAAAATAAAAGAATTGATGACGTCATCAATGACGTCACTGTTTCTTCTTCCTCTAGTAACTGAAGAATACCGAAACCGCCGATTTCAATTGCTTTGATTCCTCGCGTTATGGTGCGAGATTAACTCCACCGATCCATCCATCTTAAAGCCATTCCTCTCCTCCGCATTTCCCCTCTAGATCCACCCCTTCTCTTGCCTCCAGGCTCTAGCAATAGCTCACCGGAGTTCATGCTGCCCGTCGGCCGTTTTCATCGATTTCGACCACCGTAGCCATCCTCTCCTCCTCCTTTTCGCCCCATTATCTTTCCCTTGTACCCGCGCATCCATCTGAGGTTTTTCCTTGGCTTTTTGTGCAGCTAGGAGCTTGCACCGTGCTCACCGGAGCGTCGCCGGTGCCCGGGAAGATTGGTTCGCATCGCGCCATCGACTGGAGGTTCGCGAGCACGCACCGTCCTCTCCATCCTCCTCGCTGTGTTCCCCCGCACCTCCCCGTGGTCTTCATCGAGCTCGAGCACCTCTGGAGCGCTGCCGCCGTCCATTCCCGAGCGTGGCGCCGCCGTCCCTCCATTTCCGGCGAGGAATTCCGGTGACAGAGGTAAACCCTAGCCCCTAGCCGTTAGATCCAAATTGGACGCGTCCTGTTAATTCACTTAACGAATCGGTATCAATGAATCACAGACAGCCACGTAGCCAGCCCAGTTGGCAACGCCCAACTTGTTATCTGTCGCCCACTGCGGTGCGTAGCAGGCCCAAGCCCAGTTCCTAACCATCGCCCCGCGCGACAGATAACCCATTTTTGGCCCAACTGTCTCTGGATTTTAATTCCGAATATAAAATAGAATTGTAATTTTGCAGTTTAGCCCCTAGAACTTTGAACCATCATATCTTTTCAACCACTCAGCCAAATTTAACAATCTTGGACTTTTTGAAAAGCCCTTGACATCTAGAAACTTTTGGCACTGTCCAAATTCAAATTTGACAAACTTAAATTTGTTCAAATTCAAATATGCTTGTTTGGTGAAATTTGGCATAATTCAAATTCTACAAATCCAAAAATTGTAAATAAAATATATTTGGAAACCTTAGGATGTGTACTTTCATATCCTCTGTCCCAAAATAATAATTGAACAAATTAAAATTCAATTTAGAATTTAGTTGTCTATTTGAGTATTTTTGACATAGATTAATTTCTATAAATAATTTCAATATAGTTCCTTTTGCAAAATTGTTCCATTTGACAACCTTGAACCAGAAACAACCTTCCCCAACCATTTTGGACATCCTTGGACCATGGCCATGTGTTTTTGACCAAAAACCCAACCTAGTGATTCATCCATCTTCACCATGTCTTAGGAATTGTTTTCAACTGTTTTTCCTTGATGTTATGTCGAAGTGGAGCCAAGCCAAGTCCTTAGAATGTGTCAATCACATATAGTACCAAATAGTGAAATTTAGTTTGCTATCTACTTCTCCACTCCCCTTTCATGCTTAAAGATTTCATCAAATTGGGATTTGTGAGAACCATGAAGTGCAATGGAGGACTTAACCATCTAGAGATTTTGCAACATGAAGATAGAAGACCATTGAAGGACTTGGAAAATAAAACAAACTTCATAAGCATCTCCAAGAAGTGGAAGCACTAGAAGAAAACCAGAGAAACTTCTAGAGGACTAACACCCTTTCTCTCTAAGTCTTTTTCCTTCCCTTTTCTATTTTTCTCCTTTCAACCTGGTGGCAACATGAAGAGCTACAAGGAAGATCAATGAAGAAGTTTTGAAGAGAAGACTTAGACTCCACAACAACTAGAAGCAACTCAAGAAGTACAAGTGTGAAGAAATTCAGAAGAAAACATCTCCCTCTCTCTTTCTATCCTTCTTCTTATTTTTCTTTCAAATTGACTTAGTGGTATTTGTGTCCATCCCATACCCAAACATATTAGTGAAGTGAAAACCCTGAAGAATTTATCAAGACCAAGAGAAGAATCCATCCAAGGAAAAAGACTACAATAGAAGCATGAAGATGATCTTCAAGAAGGCAATCACATGAGGTCTAGGAGAAATCCATACAAGTTGAAGAATAACAAGTTGTTTTTGTCCAACCATTGACCCAAATGGAAAACCCAAGACTTAGTAATATTTCCCTTTGATGATGAACTTAGTAGACCTACCTTAACCACAATGGAAAATACTAACATAGTCACTTTAATATTTTTGAAGGTGAATATGACCAAGTGTTTGCATGTATTACTTTAGTTGAAGAAGTAATATGTTTATTCTAAGTGAACTCTTGGAACTTCCTCGACAAGTATGGTTATAATGAAGTTAGATTCCATCAAACTCAACCTAGTCCATCCCAAGTAAGCCCTTGGAATTTACTTAACAAGTATTGGATCATTAATGAACGAATCTTCTCAAAATCAAACCTTGACCTTGTCCTAACCAACTTGGTTAAGCCCCTTTTGATATGTTAGTTGCTATGTATGTTTTCTACACTTGTATGTTTGTTTGTTAGGAGGCTTGTTTATTTGGTTTTGTGTTGTCAATGAATAGATTGTACGGAGAGCAACGATCTTTTGTGAAGAGAGTGTGATATCTTCACCAACTTCAACAAGGCAAGTAACACATCATAAACTACCCATTATTTTCTATATGCATTAGTTGATTTTGAGTAGTATGCATGATAGGAAATTTTACTAAGTTATACTATGCTATGCTATTATCCTAGTAGTGTGTAGCCATCCCTTTTACCTTGTTATTTGATAGCCTTAGAACTTAGTAGATGCTATGCAATATTACAAATTGTTTTACTAGATGTTGAGGAAAAATTCTAAGTATAACTCATAAATGAACCACCTGGGTGGAAGTGGTAAGACTGGGTTATGTTGAGTGTTTCCTCAGGGCCCTTATCTAAGGGTTATTCCACTTGAGGTTGTCACTTGCGGATGGCCACCCAGGAACAAAGAGATTACTATGTCCCTCTAAATCTAGTAGCTTCCCGTGCAGCCTTTTGACAATATGGGCTCTGTCTTGATCAATTAAGTTGTGAGGGTTCAGCCCAGGCTTGACAAGCAGATGTAGCAAAATTATAGGTGGAACGGGTCTTGCCGGTGGGTTTGGACTTCTTCTTCTGAATGATCTCGTCTCAATTCTCTCCTTTCCATGATGCACTCCGGGTGTATAGGATGTTTGGGCTAATTGAAGACAAAGGGTGAAAGTGCACAACCTCTGCAGAGTCAACAAACTAAGATCTTAGCCGTGTCCCCGGTTATGGACAATTATGAGCAGCTGGACAAGGATTGACGGAAGAATCTCATCATCAATTTTCAATAAGTAAAATTTTGACCAAGGGAACAGTAGTAGTGGTGCTTGGATTTCAATCCAATGATGCCACCCTTTGAAAAGAAAAGTTTGTTTTACAAAAGTGATAGGAGAAAACTTGCTTTATGCAAACTTAGCCAAAACCCCACCAAGCCAAATATGCATGTAGATATAGTCTTGCCATTTATATCCACCATAGTGTTACTTGCCAATACATTAAATTGTATTGACTCCCTTGTGGCTGCATATTCCATATTGCAGATGTTTCTGAAGACGAGTGAGGATTTCGTTTAGGATCTCGAGACTATCGCCAACATGTTTTGCCAGTGGCACATGAAGAAGATGGGCTCAATGTTGTACTATGTTTTCCGCTGTATTTCTTTCTTTTCTGCTAGTCTTCTAAGACTATGCAAGTTGTAATACTATTTTGTAAAGACTGGATCATGCGATGTAATAGAATTTGATGCATTTGCATGATATTTCATTTTGTACTGTGGTGCTAGCAATTGATCCAGGGACTAGCACAATAACACAGGTATTCCATCTTTATTAAAAGTTGGGATGCTACAATTCTCCATATGGATCAAGTTCTGTTCAGCTGTTCAACCTCGATGCAAAACCTCTTCCTGCAATTGAAAATGTTCCGGTGGTTTGTGAATTCCCTGACGTCTTTCCAGAAGAGTTGCCAGTGATGCCTCCGGACAGAGCAGTTGAGTTCGTGATCGAGCTTGAGCCAGGTACTGCTCCAATCTCTAAGCATCCATATAAGATAGTGTAACATCCAAGTATGAAAACTTCCTTAGAATGTTTTGTTTCTTGTTTTAATTCAAGCAATGCATCATGTCATCATCTCATTGCATTTGTTTTATTTTTCTGTTGCATTGTTTTCATAATGAATTTCAAACTCTAATCAACATTTGCTTTCATACTTGTCTGTTACAATCTTTTTAAATAAATAAATACAAATCAAAACCTCCTTTGTTTCCAAATAGTTCATTAATGTTCACCTATTAAATTGTTGCTTTAAATCAAACCATTAATTCAAGCAATTAACTGTAAATCATTTTCCAATTCAAACCAATCCTTAAAATCAGTACTCTTTTGAATCCATGAAGTTCACCACACAATTTTTTTAATCTTTAAATCATTTTAAACCCTAGGGGTAACCTTATTAAAATGCTTGTTTTCATAAGGTTTCATTAATATTAAAATTCCCCAAATTTGGTTTCAAATACAAACAACATTTTAAATCACAACTTTTTGAAAATAAACCTTGGCATTTGGTTGCTATTGGTCTAACAAGCCTAACCTAATTTTTCTGGAATTTTTACTAAGCTAAAACCTTCCCTTTTCTTCCAAATCTGTTTCAGCAAAAAAAATAAAACAGAAAACAATAAAATGAGCAGCAGCTAACGAGCGCGCGCGGCAGATAAGCAAAACCGAGCCCACCTAATCCTACGTGCGCGCAGCCCAGCCCGCTAGCGCAACTTACCGCTTTGAGAAGCGTGCATCGCTTCTGTTCGAAGTACGGCCGCGCATCCGTTGCGCCACCGCGACAGTACGGCGATTCCGACGGCCCCCGTGGATTTCCGCGCCCTATAAGGCCCCACTGAACCCTAGGGCGCAACCCTAATCCCTAGGTCTCCTATTCCCCCTCGGATCCGCCGCCATCCTCTCTCTCTGTCGCCGCTCCCCCCTCTCTGAATTCTCACCGGCGGCAGCTCCTCTGAACCCCGCCATGGCACCGCCACCTCACTGCCCCACCTAGCCACCTATCTACGGGAACGACGCCGCCTCTCCTTCCTCTACGCGTTGGACACTGGAGCTAGCTGGGAGGAGCACTGCAGCCGCGCCGCCGTCCTCTTCCCCGCCGCCGTCGCCTCCGTCAGCTTGCGTCACCGGCCCTCTGCCTCGACTACTTCCGGTGGTGAGCAAGCCACCGTCCCTCCCATCTCATCTCCTCCCTGTTGCGCTTCCAGTACCGCACTCGCACGCCTCCATCCATCACCGCAGCAGCGCCAGCACGGTGATCGCCGCCGATGCGCCTCGACGTTCTGTCAGTGTCGCGGAAGCATTTGGTCTTCAGAAAATTCAGTTAGCGCTTAGTCACCATATCCTCTGTGCGTCGCGGTTACCTGACAAGAAACGCGCACAGCTGCAGTGGTTCAGTGCGTACGCTTGCGAGCGCGCGGTCGCGAGTTCGACTCGCGGCCTCGCGGGATTAAAATCCCCAATCTTTTTCCACGGCGTACTGACAGCCAGGGCCCAGCCGTCAGTCCCTCTTGCGCCACGCGGGCACAGTGAGCCACGGGGCCCCCCTGGCAGCGTCTGGGTGCGTCTCCAGTGGGTACAAAACGAATTTCAAAGTTTCTGTAATCAAATCTGGGTCCAACAAAATCACAGATTGGTCCCTGAAAGCATTCTGCTTATAACTTTTATTTTATAACTCTAAAAACTGAAAATAAAATATGTGTGTTAGTCTAAATTCAATTGTCTACCTTTTGGTAACTTTTGTTTCCTGTTTTGAATTATCCAAATACATTTAAAATTCAAATTTGAATAATTCAAATGTAATTTGCAATAATTCATAAATATTTCACACTAATTCCAAATAAGGCAAATAAAATATGTTTTTCATACCAATTTGAATATCCTATTCAAATATAAATTTTGTTTCATTGTTTGAATAATTTAAATTGCCTAAATAATTTAATACTTGTTTAATTCATTTAAATTTGATAAAAATCATAACTTGCTCAAAATAAAATATTTTTGAACATGCAAAATATGTTTTCAAACCATCAAAGTGTGAACTTTTCAAATGTGAATTTGAATTTATGATTTGAACAAATAAAATTCAAATAATATTCAAACTTGTTTTAAATTCAATTAAAACTTGTTTACTATTGTTTAATTCATAATAAGTTCATCCTAATTAAAATTTCAAAATTTGAAACATGTAATCCAACTAAAATTTGATGTTCTTTTCAAATATAAATTTTGTTAATTGTTTTGCACACTTTAAATTGATGAAAACAATAATTGTTTGTGTGACATGTTTAAATAACCAAAATTTCTAAACTTAATAAATAATTTCCAAAACTTGTTAAACCCTTTTATTACTTGCATCTATTATTGTTATTTGTTGTCATTTTTGTTGTTACCATCATGCATGCATCATGCTAACAACTTTCACCTAATACTTATTTGTAAATCATTTGTTCCACTTAATTATGGACCTTTTCCCATATGCAACTCTTTTTAGCATAGGGGTCCATTTAAATTGTGTTATCATGTTAGCTAGTTTATTTTGATGCAACCATTAACTTGTCATGCATCATCTTGATTGTGCACAATGCCATGGCAATGATTGTTTACATTCCTGTTTTGTTTGTTTGCTTCTTCTCGAATAGACGACGACGTTGAGACAGACGACCTTTACATCACCCCTTCTGAGGATCTAGCTCAGTACCAGGCTGCTGAGTTCGCAGGCAAGTTATCACTCACATGAACCATTGTGTTCCCTTCAACCCTGGTTACCGATACTTTCCGTTGTCTATTTCTGCTAGCCTTAGTGGTAGTTATTTCTGTTACGAACCTATCACATGAATCCTTTAACCCTGATATTGCCTCACCACCCCTCCTACAACCCTATTGATTGGGCCAGTGTCTTACTAGTATGCTTAGGTTGTTTTGCTCGAGTCTGTTACCCGTTACTTTCAGTTACTATATCTTTATTATGTTCCGGGGGGGGGCTCGATGTTTAATCAATCAATCAATCATGCTAATGTTATTACTTAATAATAATTTGATGATAAGGCACCGGTAGGAGGCCCTGTGTGGTTTTGAGGCCTGCTAGTGTCGACCCTAATAGGAAAAGGGTCTTGTCTACTGATCCATGATGAGCGCACTACCCGCATGTGGGAAGCGAGTATGGGCGCCCCCCTCAATTTGATTCGATTCGCATCTCGTCCAAATCATCTCATTTAGTTCGTGCGTTCTATTTGCCGCATGCATGTTTTTGCGAGCCCAGCGCAGGGTGGAACTTTCGTAGTCGGCATATAGGGGGACACGGTCTTAGAGTGCTATGAGGGTCCCTTTTCTTCGGGGCTTGATTAGCCGTGCGCCCAAGGTGCTTTGGGCTTGATGCGAAGAAGAGTTGAGTTGTGTTGAGTGCCCCGCTTGGTGGGAGGCATCCCATCTGGCGGGTTATTCATACGTGTACGGCCAAATTGGTGCAACCCTGCAGGGATAATCTTCTCGAGAAGCCGTGTTTTCCGCGGTTATGGTTAACTTGGTGAAAGTACGGGCTAACAAGTACTCAGGACAACTTAAACCTAATGATTCACAATCTCACACCCCATGATTACAATTTGACTAGTAATAGGATTATTGTCACAATAACTTGTTTCATCTTAATCCAACTGTGTGAGTTATCCTCGGATTGCTTCTTTGGATAAGGGGCGAGATCCAGGATGGCTTTGTTTGATGGTTAGCAACAGTTGGTTACCCCACGCTATCTTATCCCCTTTCTAATAGCTGGAAGTTGTAGTTTTCTGTAGTTGGTTAGCACAGCCAGTTGCAGCATCTTTCATATTCCCTTCTTCCGTTGAACCAAGGTTTTGTACCTGGTGTTGACGGGTTACACTTTGGTGAACTGTGAGTCTTGCTTGCCAGTACGTTGTTGTACTGACCCCGTTGGGGCTGTGGTTTACGCAGACTACGACTACGGCTACGATGACCACCAGGATGGCTACTTCGTGGAGTTTGACGAGACTGCAGACGAGTAGATAGCTGGACCCCGGGCAGGATCCAGGACCTACGTGGATGGGCTTCGTCTTCTTTATTTTCTCCGGCTTCTTAAGCCTGTTGGATTTGTCTGTACCCAGACACCTTTGTTTGCTTCCGCTGATGTAATGAATGCTATGTTGGGACATGTGTCCTCTGGATGATTGTATTTGCTATTTCTGCCTTAGTGAAGGCCATTTGCTACCTTATTTCAATCTTTTGTGTCTTAGAGATATGTTGTGATTATCATTCGTTCAAAGCTGTTGACGTACCGTGCGTGATTGATATGAAGTACGTCGACAGTAGTGCCTAGGACTTCTAGTGGATAGTTTACATCAACGATGGAATAGCAGGGCTTGTGTTGTCGCGCATAAGCGCAGGCCTACCAGGAAGCTGGGACGTGGGAGCAGTTATGCCCCATAATCCAAGCATCTGCTATCCAGTTCGGCCCGATGAGTATCCCTTAGAAGCCAGGGTGCGACAAATGGTATCAGAGCCTGTCTGACCGTAGGATCCCTTTTACTGGTCGCAGTTGAGTCTAGAAACTATTTTGTAGCTATACAGGAAAAATGAAACGTGAGAGTAGGAATTCTGCCATTTTTCTTCTTTCCCCACCCACCCGCCCTTTTCTGGTAAGGAAGTGCAACGTTGTTTTCTCTTCTCAACCAAACTTTCAAGTTAGGATTTCACGTGTTTTGGGTTCTCCGTAGTACCTCAGGAGTTTTTGGTCTCGTTTTCCCGATGTTGCTTCGATATCCTATTCTTCTAAAGAACCTTTCGTCCGTTGAAACCTTGTTGTTGTTTCCCACTTCGATTCTTCTACCGGAGTCTAATCAAAACTTCCCCGATCATCTGCAGATGGATCTCAGGTTCTACCCGCAGGTGGTTCGGATGACTCGCTGTGAGAGCACCGCCGGTTATCCGGAGATGCTGAGAGACATGGTTACCTATCTGGGGTTCCATTGGGCACCAGAGTACCAGGTCTACGAGCAGCAGCGAGAGTTTGACCAGACCTACTACCAGGCTATCGTCTACATTCTGTCGGATGATGGCAGGAGCGTTGTCCACTGCTACGAGGCAGTAGGTTCCACAGTGGATATGGCCGTGCAGCAGGCAGCTTACGTGAGTCTCACCGTCCTCCGTGCTGACTACTGGGGGTTTGATGATTCCATCTATCGTCACATCCCCCGTGGTTACATCACGTCAGCGGGAGTTCACTTCACTCCCCACGGCAACCTGGATACCTACGAGTCTGATAGCTCCAGGCTGCACACCACTGCTCAGTTCGTGAGGCACAGTGACGCAGTTGCTTCCACACTTTCTCAGGAGTTAGCCTCAGTCAGGGAGCAGCTCTATCTGGCGTTGACTCGTCTGGCTACGTACACCACAGACTTTGTTGGAGACGAGCGCTTTGCGCGTTTCACTCAGCCAGCTGGGTTTCCACTGCCAGATGCTGGAGGTTACGAGCCGATCAGAGGTTCACTTCTCGACCTTGGTCCTGGTTACACTGGGATTCCCCGCTTTGGAGCACAGGGAGATGACACTTTCTACTTCACCACACCGAGAGTTGCTCTCAGAGCAGTCCCGCTCTACGTGGATCGTCGTCATACCTACTTCCGTGGGATTCCTCCGCACCGTATCTCTCGTCGTACTACTCACCGCCGTCCTGCGTGATGAGCATGGGAGTACCGATGTATCCATTCCTAGCTATGTTTAGTTATCCTTTGGCATTCGAACCATGTATTGGTCTGTTGGATATTCTGATGTATTTGAACATGTGATGATGTACCTGTTGGTTATCTATTCATGCGTCGGAATAATCTATCTTTTGGTTACCAAGTCTATCCTTTTCTATTGTTGTGCTAAAATGCATGTCTATTCAGGATGCCGCCAACAAGGAGCAACCCGCCTGAACCACCTCCGCTCACGGAGCTGTTGACTCAGATGACTCAGGTCGTGGCTCAGATGGCCCAGATCCAGGCTAACCAGCACAACAACCAGAATGCTCCGCGAGTCAGCATCAAGGAGTTTCTGAGCATGGGGCCGAGAGCTTTCGTGGCAACACGTGAGCCTCTGGATGCTGATGACTGGATCAGGGAGATGAACAGGGCTCTGGAGATTGCTCATGTTGCTGAGGAAGATAAGGTCAAGTACGCCACCTACCTACTGAAGGGTCAGGCAGCTACCTGGTGGGAGAACTACCAGACCATGAGAGCTGGCTATCCTATCACCTGGGGATGTTTCAAGGATGCCTTCCTGAAGCACCACATCCCAGATGGTCTCATGGAAAGGATGCGTGAGGAATTCTGCTCTCTCAAACAGGGCAAGCTGGACGTCCTCGGCTACCAGAACGAGTTCAATCGTCTCGCTCGATATGCTGGTGACGAGGTGTCCACTGAAGCCAAGAAGATGGCAAGGTTCCGCAGAGGTTTTAACCCGGAACTGAAGTACGCTCTCACCAACATCAAGTGCAAGGACTTCGTGGAGCTCGTGAACACCGCGCTCAATGAGGAGAATGGGCGCAAGGCGTTCGAAGAGTCCCGTAAGCACTCGCGTGAGGGTGGTTCCTCCTCCAACATGACCACCCCTCCGCAGAAGCGCCGCATCTGGGTGCCAAATGGTGCTGTCACTCGGGCTCCAAATGCCCAAGCTTCTCCAGGCTTTGGTCCCCGCCCACCCAACCCATCTCAGATGCAGGGTCAGAGGTTTCCAATGGGGCAGCCAAGGCCAGCTCCTCCTCGTGTCGTCACTTGCTTCAAGTGCAAGGAGACTGGGCACTACGCTGATAAGTGCACTCAGAGGAAGCTACCTCCACATCCTCGCCCCAACACCAACCAGGCAATGGTTCGTGCTCCTCCGACAAAAGCCTTCAACTCCAACAACAGGCCTGTCGGGAGGACCGCGAGGGTGAACCATATCAAGGCCGACAAAGCTGAGGAAGCTGCTGACGTCGTTCTCGGTATATTACCCGTAAACTCTATTCTAGCTAAAGTGTTGTTTGATACCGGAGCATCGCATTCTTTTGTGTCAAAGATTTTTGCAACAGCATACAATTTAGCTCTGGTTCCACTAAGCAATCAAATCTATGTGCACTCTCCGGGAACTAAAATGATTACTTCCAAGATAAGCATGGACAATCAAATCCTAATTGGAGGTCGCATATTCCTTGCTTCACTCATGTTGCTGGGAAATTCTGACATTGATGTCATTCTGGGTATGGATTGGTTGAAGACCCACAAAGCTAAAATTGACTGTGCTCAAAAGTCAATAACTCTCTCCCACACTTCAGGCCAGATAGTCTATTCTCCGTATGCATCAAGTTCTGTTCAGCTGTTCAACCTCGATGCCAAACCCCTTCCTGCAATTGAAAATGTTCCGGTGGTTTGTGAATTCCCTAACGTCTTTCCAGAAGAGTTGCCAGGGATGCCTCCGGACAGAGCAGTTGAGTTCGTGATCGAGCTTGAGCCAGGTACTGCTCCAATCTCTAAGCATCCATACAAGATAGCTCCTCCTGAACTGAAATTGTTGAAGGAGCAAATCGATATGTACATGGAGAAAGGTTACATTCAGCCTAGTTCCTCCGCTTGGGGTTGCCCAACTCTGTTTGTTGCCAAGAAGGATCAAACAAAAAGACTCGTGGTTGACTATCGTCCTCTCAACGAGAAAACCATCAAGAACAAGTATCCAATTCCTCGTATCGATGATCTTTTTGATCAACTTGCTGGAGCCTCAATATTCTCAAAGTTGGACTTGAGGATGGGGTACCATCAAATAAAGATCAGAAAGGAAGATATTCCTAAGACAGCTTTCACCACTCGTTACGGTCTATATGAATACACCGTCATGTCCTTTGGTCTCACCAATGCACCGACAACGTTCTCAAGACTCATGAATTCTGTTTTCCATGAATACCTCGACAAGTTCGTTGTGGTATATCTTGATGACATTCTAGTCTACTCAAAATCCGAGGAAGAGCATGGAGAACACCTTCGTCTCACTCTCATGAAACTTCGCGAGCATCGTCTATATGCCAAGTTCTCTAAATGTGAGTTCTGGATTCCAGAAGTTGCATATCTTGGTCATATCATCTCTGCCAAGGGCATAGCCATTGACCCGGAAAAGGTTAAGGCAATTGTTGATTGGAAACCCCCTAAGACGGTGAAGCAAGTCAGAAGTTTTCTTGGCTTGGCTAGCTATTGCCGTCGTTTCGTCCAAAATTTCTCCAAGATTGCTAAACCTCTCACTGATCTCACAAAGAAGGACAAGAAGTTCGTTTGGACTCCACAATGTGATGAGAGTTTCAATCTCTTGAAGACTAAACTCACTTCTACCCCTGTTCTGGTTGGCCTAGATACTACCAAACCTTTCCAGATATTCTTTGATGCATCTCTCCAAGGCCTAGGAGCAGTTCTTATGCAAGAACGTCAAGTTGTGGCTTATGCTTCATGTCAGTTGAACCCACATGAGCAAAACTATCCCACACATGATCTTGAACTTGCAGCAGTTGTGTTTGCCCTCAAGAAATGGAGACAATACTTGTTGGGTAACAAAACTGAAATCTTTTCCGATCATAAGAGTCTGAAATACATCTTCACTCAGCCAGATCTGAACCTCAGGCAAAGGAGATGGATTGAGAAGATTAAAGACTTTGATCTCACCATTTCTTACACTCCAGGCAAGGCTAATGTTATGGCCGATGCTCTCAGTCGCAAATCCTATTGCAATAACCTCATGATCATGGAAAGCCAACCTCCACTTCATGAGGAATTCCAGAAGATGAACCTTGGTCTTGTCCCTGAAGGATACCTTGCTAGCTTGACAGCCAGTCCAACTCTCGAGGACAAGATTCGTTCTGAACAACTTCGTGATACTGAAATCAAGAAGAATGTAGAGCACATCAAGGAAGGCAATGATAAATTCAAGTCCTTCTCAATTGATGACAAGGGAACTGTGTTCTTCGAAGGACGCATTGCAGTTCCTCAGATTCAAAGTTTCAAGGATATCATTCTCAAGGAGGCTCATGAAACTCCTCTCTCCATTCACCCTGGAAGTACAAAGATGTACCAAGATCTCAAGACTCTGTATTGGTGGCCTGGCATGAAACGTGAAATTGCTCAATACGTTTCTGAATGCGACGTTTGTCAACGTGTTAAGGAAGTCCATCAGAAAACAGCCGGTCTACTCCAACCTCTGAAAATTTCTGAGTGGAAGTGGGACATGATTGAAATGGACTTCGTTACTGGGTTTCCAAAGTCCAAAAAGGGCAACGATGAAATCTTCGTTGTTATTGATCGTCTCACTAAGGTAGCTCACTTCTTTGCTGTCAAGGAAACTATCTCAGCTAGCCAGTTAGCAGAACTCTACACAGCAAAGATTGTTCCTCTTCATGGTGTTCCATTGGAAATAAGCTCAGACCGTGGAAGTATCTTCACTTCCCATTTCTGGAAGAGTTTTCAAGAAGCATTGGGCACCAAACTTCTGTTCAGCACAGCTTATCACCCTCAGTCTCAGGGGCAAGTCGAAAGAGTCAATCAGATTCTCGAGGATATGCTCAGAGCATGTGGTCTCTCCTTTGGCATGAAATGGGAGGATTGCCTTTCATACGCTGAATTCTCCTACAACAACAGCTACCAGGCAAGCCTAGGCATGGCACCATTTGAGGCACTGTATGGTCGCAGATGCAGGAGTCCAATCAATTGGTCTGGAGCTGGTGAACGTTCACTCTTAGGCCCTGACATTGTTAAGGAAGCCGAGGAGAAAGTTCGTATCATTCGTGACAATCTCAGGATTGCTCAGTCTCGTCAGAAGAGCTATTATGATAGCAAGCACAGGGATATGATCTATGCACCTGGTGATAAGGCATATCTCCGTGTAACTCCCCTCAGAGGCACTCATCGTTTTGGTGTGAAAGGAAATCTTGCACCAAGATACATTGGTCCTTTCAACATCCTCTCAAGGCGTGCAGAAAATGCTTATCGTCTTGAACTTCCAGAAAAACTGTCCAAAGTGCACGATGTGTTCCACGTGTCACAGCCCAAGAAGTGTTTCAAAGATCCAGATCGTGCAGTTGATCATGATTCTATTGAACTGCAAGATTATCTATCTTATGAGGAGCACCCTGTTCGTATTCTCGATGAGACCGAGCGTAAGACTCGCAACAAGAGCACCAAGTTCTTGAAAGTGCAATGGTCGCATCATTCCGATAAAGAGGCAACGTGGGAGACCGAAGAGGATCTTCGCAAGAAGTATCCGGACCTTTTCACTTCTCAGTAAGGAATCTCGGGGCGCGATTCCTTCAAGGGGGGGCGTTTTGTAACATCCAAGTATGAAAACTTCCTTAGAATGTTTTGTTTCTTGTTTTAATTCAAGCAATGCATCATGTCATCATCTCATTGCATTTGTTTTATTTTTCTGTTGCATTGTTTTCATAATGAATTTCAAACTCTAATCAACATTTGCTTTCATACTTGTCTGTTACAATCTTTTTAAATAAATAAATACAAATCAAAACCTCCTTTGTTTCCAAATAGTTCATTAATGTTCACCTATTAAATTGTTGCTTTAAATCAAACCATTAATTCAAGCAATTAACTCTAAATCATTTTCCAATTCAAACCAATCCTTAAAATCAGTACTCTTTTGAATCCATGAAGTTCACCACACAAATTTTTAATCTTTAAATCATTTTAAACCCTAGGGGTAACCTTATTAAAATGCTTGTTTTCATAAGGTTTCATTAATATTAAAATTCCCCAAATTTGGTTTCAAATACAAACAACATTTTAAATCACAACTTTTTGAAAATAAACCTTGGCATTTGGTTGCTATTGGTCTAACAAGCCTAACCTAATTTTTCTGGAATTTTTACTAAGCTAAAACCTTCCCTTTTCTTCCAAATCTGTTTCAGCAAAAAAAATAAAACAGAAAACAATAAAATGAGCAGCAGCTAACTAGCGCGCGCGGCAGATAAGCAAAACCCAGCCCACCTAAGCCTACGCGCGCGCAACCCAGCCCTCTAGCGCAACTTACCGCATTGAGAAGCGTGCATCGCTTCTGTTCGAAGTACGGCCGCGCATCCGTTGCGCCACCGCGACAGTACGGCGATTCCGACGGCCCCGTGGATTTCCGCGCCCTATAAGGCCCCACTGAACCCTAGGGTGCAACCCTAATCCCTAGGTCTCCTATTCCCCCTCGGATCCGCCGCCATCCTCTCTCTCTGTCGCCGCTCCCCCCTCTCTGAATTCTCACCGGCGGCAGCTCCTCTGAACCCCGCCATGGCGCCGCCACCTCACTGCCCCACCTAGCCACCTATCTACGGGAACGACGCCGCCTCTCCTTCCTCTACGCGTTGGACACTGGAGCTAGCTGGGAGGAGCACTGCAGCCGCGCCGCCGTCCTCTTCCCCGCCGCCGTCGCCTCCGTCAGCTTGCGTCACCGGCCCTCTGCCTCGACTACTTCCGGTGCTGAGCAAGCCACCGTCCCTCCCATCTCATCTCCTCCCTGTTGCGCTTCCAGTACCGCACTCGCACGCCTCCATCCATCACCGCAGCAGCGCCAGCACGGTGATCGCCGCCGATGCGCCTCGACGTTCTGTCAGTGTCGCGGAAGCATTTGGTCTTCAGAAAATTCAGTTAGCGCTTAGTCACCATATCCTTTGTGCGTCGCGGTTACCTGACAAGAAACGCGCACAGCTGCAGTGGTTCAGTGCGTACGCTTGCGAGCGCGCGGTCGCGAGTTCGACTCGCGGCCTCGCGGGATTAAAATCCCCAATCTTTTTCCACGGCGTACTGACAGCCAGGGCCCAGCCGTCAGTCCCTCTTGTGCCACGCGGGCACAGTGAGCCACGGGGCCCCCTGGCAGCGTCTGGGTGCGTCTCCAGTGGGTACAAAACGAATTTCAAAGTTTCTGTAATCAAATCTGGGTCCAACAAAATCACAGATTGGTCCCTGAAAGCATTCTGCTTATAACTTTTATTTATAACTCTAAAAACTGAAAATAAAATATGTGTGTTAGTCTAAATTCAATTGTCTACCTTTTGGTAACTTTTGTTTCCTGTTTTGAATTTTCCAAATACATTTAAAATTCAAATTTGAATAATTCAAATGTAATTTGCAATAATTCATAAATAATTCACACTATTTCCAAATAAGGCAAATAAAATATGTTTTTCATACCAATTTGAATATCCTATTCAAATATAAAATTTGTTTCATTGTTTGAATAATTTAAATTGCCTAAATAATTTTATACTTGTTTAATTCATTTAAATTTGATAAAAATCATAACTTGCTCAAAATAAAATATTTTTGAACATGCAAAATATGTTTTCAAACCATCAAAGTGTGAACTTTTCAAATGTGAATTTGAATTTATGATTTGAACAAATAAAATTCAAATAATATTCAAACTTGTTTTAAATTCAATTAAAACTTGTTTACTATTGTTTAATTCATAATAAATTCATCCTAATTCAAATTTCAAAATTTGAAACATGTAATCCAACTAAAATTTGATGTTCTTTTCAAATATAAATTTTGTTAATTGTTTTGCACACTTTAAATTGATGAAAACAATAATTGTTTGTGTGACATGTTTAAATAACCAAAATTTCTAAACTTAATAAATAATTTCCAAAACTTGTTAAACCCTTTTATTACTTGCATCTATTATTGTTATTTGTTGTTATTTTTGTTGTTACCATCATGCATGCATCATGCTAACAACTTTCACCTAATACTTATTTGTAAATCATTTGTTCCACTTAATTATGGACATTTTCCCATGTGCAACTCTTTTTAGCATAGGGGTCCATTTAAATTGTGTTATCATGTTAGCTAGTTTATTTTGATGCAACCATTAACTTGTCATGCATCATCTTGATTGTGCACAATGCCATGGCAATGATTTTTTACATTCCTGTTTTGTTTGTTTGCTTCTTCTCGAATAGACGACGACGTTGAGACAGACGACCTTTACATCACCCCTTCTGAGGATCTAGCTCAGTACCAGGCTGCTGAGTTCGCAGGCAAGTTATCACTCACATGAACCATTGTGTTCCCTTCAACCCTGGTTACCGATACTTTCCGTTGTCTATTTCTGCTAGCCTTAGTGGTAGTTATTTCTGTTACGAACCTATCACATGAATCCTTTAACCCTGATATTGCCTCACCACCCCTCCTACAACCCTATTGATTGGGCCAGTGTCTTACTAGTATGCTTAGGTTGTTTTGCTCGAGTCTGTTACCCGTTACTTTCAGTTACTATATCTTTATTATGTTCCGGGGGGGGGGGGGGGCTCGATGTTTAATCAATCAATCAATCATGCTAATGTTATTACTTAATAATAATTTGATGATAAGGCACCGGCAGGAGGCCCTGTGTGGTTTTGAGGCCTGCTAGTGTCGACCCTAATAGGAAAAGGGTCTTGTCTACTGATCCATGATGAGCGCACTACCCGCATGTGGGAAGCGAGTATGGGCGCCCCCCTCAATTTGATTCGATTCGCATCTCGTCCAAATCATCTCATTTAGTTCGTGCTTTCTATTTGCCGCATGCATGTTTTTGCGAGCCCAGCGCAGGGTGGAACTTTCGTGGTCGGCATATAGGGGGACACGGTCTTAGAGTGCTATGAGGGTCCCTTTTCTTCGGGCTTGATTAGCCATGCGCCCAAGGTGCTTTGGGCTTGATGCGAAGAAGAGTTGAGTTGTGTTGAGTGCCCCGCTTGGTGGGAGGCATCCCATCTGGCGGGTTATTCATACGTGTACGGCCAAATTGGTGCAACCCTGCAGGGATAATCTTCTCGAGAAGCCGTGTTTTCCGCGGTTATGGTTAACTTGGTGAAAGTACTGGCTAACAAGTACTCAGGACAACTTAAACCTAATGATTCACAATCTCACACCCCATGATTACAATTTGACTAGTAATAGGATTATTGTCACAATAACTTGTTTCATCTTAATCCAACTGTGTGAGTTATCCTCGGATTGCTTCTTTGGATAAGGGGCGAGATCCAGGATGGGTTTGTTTGATGGTTAGCAACAGTTGGTTACCCCACGCTATCTTATCCCCTTTCTGATAGCTGGAAGTTGTAGTTTTCTGTAGTTGGTTAGCGCAGCCAGTTGCAGCATCTTTCATATTCCCTTCTTCCGTTGAACCAAGGTTCTGTACCTGGTGTTGACGGGTTACACTTTGGTGAACTGTGAGTCTTGCTTGCCAGTACGTTGTTGTACTGACCCCGTTGGGGCTGTGGTTTACGCAGACTACGACTACGGCTACGATGACCACCAGGATGGCTACTTCGTGGAGTTTGACGAGACTGCAGACGAGTAGATAGCTGGACCCCGGGCAGGATCCAGGACCTACGTGGATGGGCTTCGTCTTCTTTATTTTCTCCGGCTTCTTAAGCCTGTTGGATTTGTCTGTACCCAGACACCTTTGTTTGCTTCCGCTGATGTAATGAATGCTATGTTGGGACATGTGTCCTCTTGATGATTGTATTTGCTATTTCTGCCTTAGTGAAGGCCATTTGCTACCTTATTTCAATCTTTTGTGTCTTAGAGATATGTTGTGATTATCATTCGTTCAAAGCTGTTGACGTACCGTGCGTGATTGATATGAAGTACGTCGACAGTAGTGCCTAGGACTTTTAGTGGATAGTTTACATCGACGATGGAATAGCAGGGCTTGTGTTGTCGCGCATAAGCGCAGGCCTACCAGGAAGCTGGGACGTGGGAGCAGTTATGCCCCATAATCCAAGCATCTGCTATCCAGTTCGGCCCGATGAGTATCCCTTAGAAGCCAGGGTGCGACAGATAGCTCCTCCTGAACTGAAATTGTTGAAGGAGCAAATCGATATGTACATGGAGAAAGGTTACATTCAGCCTAGTTCTTCAGCTTGGGGTTGCCCAACTCTTTTTGTTGCCAAGAAGGATCAAACAAAAAGACTCGTGGTTGACTATCGTCCTCTCAACGAGAAAACCATAAAAAACAAGTATCCAATTCCTCGTATCGATGATCTTTTTGATCAACTTGCTGGAGCCTCAATATTCTCAAAGTTGGACTTGAGGATGGGTTACCATCAGATAAAGATCTGAAAGGAAGATATTCCTAAGACAGCTTTCACCACTCAGTACGGTCTATATGAATACACCGTCATGTCCTTTGGTCTCACCAATGCACCGGCGACATTCTCTAGACTCATGAATTCTGTCTTCCATGAATACCTCTACAAGTTCGTTGTGGTATATCTCGATGACATTCTGGTCTACTCAAAATCCGAGGAAGAACATGGAGAACACCTTCGTCTCACTCTCATGAAACTTCGCGAGCATCGTCTATATGCCAAGTTCTCTAAATGTGAGTTCTGGATTCCAGAAGTTGCTTACCTTGGTCATATCATCTCTGCCAAAGGCATAGCCATTGACCCGGAAAAGGTTAAGGCAATTGTTGATTGGAAACCTCCTAAGACGGTGAAGCAAGTCAGAAGTTTTCTCGGCTTGGCTAGCTATTGCCGTCGTTTCGTCCAAAACTTTTCCAAGATTGCCAAACCTCTCACTGATCTCACAAAGAAGGACAAGAAGTTCGTTTGGACTCCACAATGTGATGAGAGTTTCAATCTCCTGA
This sequence comes from Alopecurus myosuroides, assembly GCA_028641055.1. Lineage (NCBI taxonomy): Eukaryota > Viridiplantae > Streptophyta > Magnoliopsida > Poales > Poaceae > Alopecurus > Alopecurus myosuroides. Next base: position 237,296,330 of record CM054059.1, read on the forward strand.
AGACTAAACTCACTTCCACCCCAGTTCTGGTTGGCCCAGATACTACCAAACCTTTCCAGATATTCTGCGATGCATCTCTCCAAGGTCTAGGTGCAGTTCTTATGCAAGAACGTCAAGTTGTGGCTTATGCTTCATGTCAGTTGAATGCACATGAGCAAAACTATCCCAATCATGACCTAGAACTTGCAGCAGTTGTGTTTGCCCCAAGGAAAAAAATAGCGTGCTATGAGAAATAGCGGCAGCCTCCTCCAGATGCTATGGAAGATATATCGTGATAATAGCGTGCTATATCAAAATAGCGTTTTGAAATAATTATCAAATATATCTCAAAATTTTTAGGATTTCAACAAGAAAAAATGACGTAGTATAAAAATGTCATAACAATATATGTATAATCACAAAGAAAAATTGTTCTCTAGGTTGTTAGACCCCAACATCAACATCACACATGGAAATAAAAAATTATAAATTACTTATTCCGAATTATAAACCTAGCGATTTCATCTTGACGATTGTTTTTTATCGCCATGAAAAACATGAAGCAACCTTTTCTTTTTCCTAAGGTGGAAAACTCGGGCTTTTAACCCAATAGCGTGAAAAAAATAATAGCGCGCTATAACGTTACGCCGTTTTAGCATGATATAGCATGATATTTCGTGAATAGCGCAATAGCGAGCAAAAGTGTTAAAATTTAGCATGGACCCTCCAGATATGCTATATCGTGCTATTAGCGCCGAAATAGCGTGCTATTTTTTTCCATGGTTTGCCCTCAAGAAATGGAGACAATACTTGTTGGGTAACAAAACTGAAATCTTTTCCGATCATAAGAGTCTGAAATACATCTTCACTCAGCCAGATCTAAACCTCAGGCAAAGGAGGTGGATTGAAAAGATTAAAGACTTTGATCTCACCATTTCTTACACTCCAGGCAAGGCTAATGTTATGGCCGATGCTCTCAGTCGCAAGTCATATTGCAATAATCTCATGATCATGGAAAGCCAACCTCCACTTCATGAAGAATTCCAGAAGCTGAACCTTGGTCTTGTTCCTCAAGGTTATCTTGCTAGCTTGACAGCCAGTCCAACTCTCGAGGACAAGATTCATTCTGAACAACTTCGTGATGCTGAAATCAAGAAGATTGTAGAGCACATCAAAGAAGGCAATGATAAATTCAAGTCCTTCTCAATTGATGACAAGGGAACTGTGTTCTTCGAAGGACGCATTGCAGTTCCTCAGATTCAAAGTCTCAAAGATGTCATTCTCAAGGAGGCTCATGATACTCCTCTCTCCATCCACCCTGGAAGTACAAAGATGTACCAGGATCTCAAGACTCTGTATTGGTGGCCTGGCATGAAACGTGAAATTGCTCAATACGTTTATGAATGCGACGTTTGTCAACGTGTTAAAGCAGTCCATCAGAAAACAGCAGGTCTACTCCAACCTCTGAAAATTCCTGAGTGGAAGTGGGACATGATTGAAATGGACTTCGTTACTGGTTTTCCAAAGTCCAAGAAGGGCAACGATGCAATCTTCGTTGTTATTGATCGTCTCACTAAGGTAGCTCACTTCTTTGCTGTCAAGGAGACTATCTCAGCTAGCCAGTTAGCAGAGCTCTACACAGCAAGGATCGTTCCTCTTCATGGTGTTCCATTGGAAATAAGCTCAGACCGTGGAAGCATATTCACTTCTCATTTCTGGAAGAGTTTTCAAGAAGCATTGGGCACTAAACTTCTGTTCAGCACAGCTTATCACCCTCAGTCTCAGGGGCAAGTCGAAAGAGTCAATCAGATTCTCGAGGATATGCTCAGAGCATGTGGTCTCTCCTTTGGCATGAAATGGGAGGATTGCCTTCCATATGCTGAATTCTCCTACAACAACAGCTACCAGGCAAGCCTAGGCATGGCACCATTTGAGGCATTGTATGGCCGCAGATGCAGGAGTCCAATCAATTGGTCTGGAGCTGGTGAACGTTCACTCTTAGGCCCTGACATTGTTAAGGAAGCCGAGGAGAAAGTTCGTATCATTCGTGACAATCTCAAGATTGCTCAGTCTCGTCAGAAGAGCTATTATGACAGCAAGCACAGGGATATGATCTATGCACCTGGTGACAAGGCATATCTCCGTGTAACTCCCCTCAGAGGCACTCATCGTTTTGGTGTGAAAGGAAAGCTTGCACCAAGATACAATGGTCCTTTCAACATTCTCTCAAGGCGGGCAGAAAATGCCTATCGTCTTGAACTTCCAGAAAAACTATCCAAGGTGCACGATGTGTTCCACGTGTCACAACTCAAGAAGTGTTTCAAAGATCCAGATCGTGCAGTTGATCATGATTCCATTGAACTGCAAGATGATCTATCTTATGAGGAGCACCCTGTTCGTATTCTCGATGAGACCGAGCGTAAGACTCGCAACAAGAGTACCAAGTTCTTGAAAGTGCAGTGGTCTCATCATTCCGATAAAGAGGCAACGTGGGAGACCGAAGAGGATCTTCGCAAGAAGTATCCGGACCTTTTCACTTCTCAGTAAGGAATCTCGGGGCGCGATTCCTTCAAGGGGGGGCGTTTTGTAACATCCCAAGTATGAAAATACCCCTAGAATGTTTGTTTTCCTGTTTAATTAAAGTATTGCATCATGTCATCATGTTTATCTACTTGTTTGCATTGTTTACTATTTGTTTTGCATCTGTTCTTAATTGTTTTCACATTTGAAATTCAACTTATTTCCAAACTTTATTTCATACTTGCTCTGTTACAACATTTCAAATAAAAGTCTCAAATAAAAACAACCCACTTGTTTTCATATTATTCCATTTTGATCAACTAATAAAATGGTGCTTTTTATTCCAATTAATTATTTTCCAACTTGGTTTCAAATTCAAGCAATCATCAACAGCACCTAATTTGAAAGTTATAAAAGTACCAAACAATTTATAATCACATGTGTTCTATGTTATTCAATAGGGGTCACCCTAAATAAAACATTGTTTTCAATATTAATTCATTAATTAACAAATTATTCAAATTCCTATCAAAAACATTCAAACAGCACCATTTTTCAAATTATGAAATTACCCAAATCAAAATACACTCTTTTGTGTCCAAATTAAAGTTATTTGTTCACCTTATTAAATTGGTGGTTTCAAGATTAATCAAATAATTAATAAACACTTCAAAACTAAAAACCCACTTACAAACAGCACTGACATGTTGAAATTTTTGAACAATAAAAATGACCAAATGTTTGCTAACACACTAAATAGGCCACCCAAATTTTTCTGTAATTTTTGGCAAACCCCAAAGCATCTATTCCTTCCAATTTCATTTCCTGCTACAAAAAAAAAGAGAAAAACAAAATAGAAAAAAAAAGAAAACGCGCGCGGCAGCTAGCAGCTACCCGGCCCAGCCCGCAACTTACCTCAGCCCAGCCCGCTAACTCCCGCGTACCGCTTCGATTAGACGCCGCGTCGTCGTCCCGCAGTACGGCGCGCATCTCCGCCGTGCCACGTCGCCGTACGGCGCCCCCGACGGCCAGGAGAGCCCCGTGGCCCCTATAAGTACCCCCCTAGACCCCCTGGCGCCGCCTAACCCTAGTCTCCCTCGCTCCCCGATCTCGCGCCGCCATTCTTCCCTCTCCTCGTCGCGTTCCCCTTCTGCCACCGCACCGGAGAAGCCCGCCGTCTGAATCTCCGTCCACCGTCTCCGGCATGACGCTCCTCCACCCTACCTAAACCCAGGAAACAAACCACCGTCACCTCCTCTCTCTGTTGGACCCTCGCACGCGCTCGGTGAACCCCGGAATCGTCGCCGCCATCGTCAACATCGCCGCCGGCCGCGCCCCCTCGAGCCTCTGCACGACGACAACGCCGGTGAGCAGCCACCGTTCCCTCCTCGTTGTCCTCTCTGCTCCACGCACGGCACACTCCTCACTGCACCACCCCCAGCAACGTGAGCACGAGCACGGGCATCACCTGTTGATCGCCGCCGGCCGCTGTCGATCTCCGTCAGGTCGCGGATGTTTTTGTTCGTCAGTTAACTGAATATCCACGAGCAACACCTCTACTTGTCTGCGCGTGGGTTACTGACAAACGAACGCGAATAACCCACTGGTTCAGAGCACAGCAGCGCTAGCGAGAGGTGCAGGGATCGAATCCTGCTCCTCGCACGGGATAAATCCCAACCTTTTTTCGCCGCAGCGCTGACAGGGAGGGCCCCCTGTCAGCCACTCGCTAGCCACGCAAGCGCACGGTCCCCCTGGGCCCCCCTGGCAGTGTCTGGGGTAGGATTCTGGGCACGGGCATCACCATTTTCTGTAATCAAATCCAAGTCCTTTTATTTGGCAGATTGGTCCCTGGTTTTAAAAATCTTATAACTTTTATTTTATAACTCTAAATAATGAAAATAAAATATGTGTGCTGGTCTAAATTTAATTGTCTACCTGTTGGTATCATTTGTTTCCTGTTTTGAAATTTCTAAATGCAATTCAAATTTGAATTCAAATAATTCAATTGCAATTTGCCAAAATTCATAACTAATTCATTTTTAATCCAATAAATGCAAATAAAATATGTTTTCCATGCTATTTCAAATAACCTTTTCAAATATAAATTTTGTTTCATGGTTTGAATAATTTAAATTGCCTAAATAATTTAATCCTTATTTAATTCATTTAAATTTGATAAAATCATAACTTGCTCCAAATAAATTATTTTTGAACATGCAAAGTATGTTTTCAAACTAGAAAAATATGAACTTTTCAAATGTGAATTTGAATTTATGTTTTGAACAAATAAAATTCAATTAAAATTCATGGTTGTTTTAAATTCATTTAAAACTTGTTTAATATTGTTTCAGTCATAATAAATTCATCCTAACTCCTATTTCAAAATTTGAAACATGTAATCCAACTAAAATTTGGTGTTCTTTTCAAATATAATTTTTTTATTTGTTTTGAACACTTTAATTTGATGAAAACAACAAATGCTTGTGTGACATCTTTAAGTAACCAAACTTTCCAAACTTAACAAATAATTTCCAAACTTGTTAAATTCCTTTTCCACTTGCATCTATTGTTGTTATTATGTTGTTATCATCATGCATGCATCATGCTAACAACTTTCACATAATAATTAATTGTAAATCATTTGTTTCCACTTAATTCATGGACTCTTGCCATATGCAGTCCAATTGCATATGGGTCCATTTAAATTGTGTTACCATGCTAGCTAGTTTATTTGGATGCAACCATTAACCTGACATGCATCATCCCCTGATTGTGCACTATGCCATGATATTGATTGTTTATATTTCTGTCTTGTTTGTTTGCTTCTTCTCGGATAGACGACGATGTTGAGACAGACGATCTTTACAGCACCCCTTCTGAGGATCTAGCTCAGTACCCGGCTGCTGAGTTTGCAGGCAAGTTATCACTCACATGAATCACTGTGTTCCTTTCAACCTTGGTTACCGATACTTTCCATTGTCTAAGTTCTGCTAGCCTTAGTAGTAATTGTTTCTGTTACGAACCTATCACATGAATCCCTTAACCCTGATATTGCCTCACCACCCCTCCTACAACCCCATTGATTGAGCCAGTGTCTTACTAGCATGCTTAGGTTGTTTTGCTCGAGTCTGTTATCCGTTACTTTCAGTTACTATATTTTCATTATGTTCTGGGGGCTCGATGTTTAATCAATCAATCATGCTAATGTTATTGTTAATAATAATTTGATGATAAGGCACCGGCAGGAGGCCCTGTGTGGTTTTGAGGCCTGCTAGTGTCGACCCTAATAGGAAAAGGTTCTTGTCTACTGATCCATGATGAGCGCACTACCCGCATGTGGGAAGCGAGTATGGGCGCCCCCCTCAATTTGATTCGATTCGCATCTCGTCCAAATCGCCTCATTTAGTTCGTGTTTTCCATTTGCCGCATGCATGTTTTTGCGAGCCCAGCGCAGGGTGGAACTTTTGTAGTCGGCATATAGGGGGACACGGTCTTAGAGTGCTATGAGGGTCCCTTTTCTTCGGGGCTTGATTAGCCGTGTGCCCAAGGTGCTTTGGGCTTGATGCGGAGAAGAGTTGAGTTGTGTTGAGTGCCCCGCTTGGTGGGAGGCATCCCATCTGGCGGGTTATTCATACGTGTACGGCCAAATTGGTGCAACCCTGCAGGGATAATCTTCTCGAGAAGCCGTGTTTTCCGCGGTTATGGTTAACTTCGTGAAAGTACTGGCTAACAAGTACTCAGGACAACTTAAACCTAATGATTCACAACCTCACACCCAATGATTACCAACTTGACTAGTAATAGGATTATTGACACAATAACTTGATTCATCTTTAATCCAACTGTGTGAGTTATCCTTGGATTGCTTCTTTGGATAAGGGGCGAGATCCAGGATGGGTTTGTTTGAAGTTATCTTTCAGTTGGTTACAATACTCGATCTTATCTCCTTTCTGTTAGTCGGAAGTGGTAGAATCTCTGTAGTTGGTTAGCGCAGCCAGTTGCAGCATCTTTTATATCCCCTTTCTTCCGTTGAACCCAAGGCATCTGTGCTTGGTGTTGACGGGCTACACTTTGGTGAACTGTGAGTCTTGCTTGCCAGTACGTCTATGTACTGACCCCTTTGGGGCTGTGGTTTCCGCAGACTACGCTTACGAGGATCCAGGTGACGGCTACTACATGGAGTTTGATGAGGCTGCTGACGAGTGGTTAGCGGACCCGGGCAGGATCCGAGACATCGTGGATGGGCTCCGTCTTTATTTCAGTTGCCGGCTTCTTAAGCCTATTTGGATTTGTCTGTACTCAGACCCCTTTGAATGCTTCCGCTGAGATGTAATGATGATATGTTGGGACATGTGTCCTCTGGATGATTGTATTTGCTATTCTCTGCCCTAGTGAGGGCCAGTTGCAACTTATTTCAAACTTTTGTGTCTTAGAGATATGTTGTGCTATCATTCTGTTACAATCCGTTGACGTACCATGTGTGTATGGTATGAAGTACGTCAATGGTAGTATCCTGATTTCTATGGGATAGTTTACGTCGACGCTGAACAGATAGGGGTTGGTTGTCACACATACGTGTGTTGGCCTACTCGTAAGAGGACGCGGGTGCCGGTAAGCCCCGTAATCCAATCTACTACTGTTCAACGGAACGGCGAGTATCCTTTAGAAGTCCGGGTGCGACATTACTCCCATTGTTTTCCTTGCCTATTGAGAATCCCTTTATTTTACTCGTATTTTTTTGGTGTTCTAATTGGTAAAGGTAAAGCAAGGACCCCATTTGTGTGAATATTGTATTACAATTTAAAATTATAAATAATGCACAAATCATGGGGGACCTATCCTATATTATTTACAATACTAGTTTTGTTCTTTTGTCTTCAGATATTTCTCAATTGGTATTTAATCCCAATGATGTGTCTATATGGAAGACCAACATTTTCTTCTTGGTACTGTGTGCCATCATGAAAAGTCTAGATGGTTTGGTTTAGTTGTTGGAGCCTGGCTCTTTTTGGGAGTTGGTTGTCTTAGTCATTATTTTATTTTCAATTTGATCTATTTTGGATATTGGACTTCTTTTAATTAATGAATCTTTCTTTTGGTATCTCGTTTCGAGTTCAATATATCATTTCTTGATGTAACTTTAATTTTGGTTCTTTCATGTCAAGTGGTTCTTTGTGTATCTCGTTTTCACTTGATATCTTTTCAAATTGGTCTCTTATCAAGCATGTGTTGATTTGTATATTTAATATGATTTGGACAACCTTTTTTCGTGTCACAATCTTGTGCGCCTTCTTTTGTTTATTTGGTGTTTTTGTCCAAATTATATTTATTTTGGTTCTTGAAAGTCTTTGCATGCATATTTACTAATGTATTTGTTATGCCATGCTTAATTTCTTTGATCCAATATATAGGGTAAACTCCACCGAATCCTAAATCGTCTAAGATGTGCATGAAATTCAATTTCATATCTATATGGATATATTTATGTGGATCTTATCCTATGTATTGTAGTTTGTCTAAATACTTTGGACCCAATGTGTTTGGGGACCATTTGTGCTTAAATGTGTTTTAGGTACATTTGAGATGCATTGGATTCTTTCCTCATTCTCAAGGAAGGTCTTGTCACCATGTGCTTATCGGAGTCAAGCTAGGATTATGGATTAATCCTTATCAACAACAACATTTGCAATACGATCTCGGTAACAAGTATCTCTGCATGCATACTATTCTTGTATTCAACCTTGTGTAGGTTGCATCTTTGCATGCAAATTATTTATTTAAAATTATTCTCTCTTTCTGATACTTTCTTCTATCAAAACATTGCAACTGTCTCTTTTCCCTTATTGATATTTGTGATGTCTTTGGTGTGTTTGTGTTGGAAATTCACTTACCCCCTTTAAGATAGAATCAACTTTGTGCTATGCTTTCAATAAAAGTATCTTATTGGTGTATTCATGACTTTCTCTTGGATATCATGTTCTTTACTTGCGTTCCTAGTTTGTGTGTACATGATTCTTTGTGGATGTATATCATCATGATTATTGTCTACTTATAAACTTATACACATAATGGGATTTACATATCTATTGGTTATCCTTTTCCTTTGGATTCCACCTCATCTGTACCCTTTTCTATTTTTGCTACTCTGGAAAGTATTTTACTTATGAGTGCTTTTCTTATATTATTTCATATTGTGTACTCATTTGGTTTTTAGGATTTTTGTCTCTCATGATTACCTTGGTGGGCATGTTGGTTTCCTTATTATTGGTTGAGCCTTGTCTCATGTTTTTCCGTTCATTTTGTATCTTTTCGCTCAATCATTCATTTACTTTCTTCAAGTGTTATGCCTAGTTTGCTTTTTACGCTCTCTTGCACTTGTTTTGTGTTCTAGAGGATCATGGAGGAGTGATGATTCCATCTTTGTGCACTTTGTATTCAAAGCAAAAACTCTAAATAGTGCATGAACCTTGGGCATCTTCATCATTTTCTTTAGAACACTATTTCGCTAAAATCATAAATTCTTTGGTTCCATTAGTTTTTTGGATCCTTTTCTTTGTGTTCCTCCTCTTGGAAGAAGTGTTAAAGGAATGCAATCTTATTTGCAATCTTTTGTATCCTCAATATATTTTTATCTCTCCCCATCTATTCGTCATTGAATATGCATTTGTTTTCACTCATACTATGAGAAATGCAAAAATTGTGGGGGAGCTCTTACTATATTTGCCTTTGGCGAGAAGTTTGTTTTCCGCCGATTTCTGCAATGGATGCCAATGGGGAGAAGTTTAGAGGGTTTAAGGTAATTTGGTTTTGTTCTGAAGCATTTTTTGCCTTCCATGCTCATGCATCCATGTGTATTGCTTTAGATGTTTTCTTAATTCATTATATAAACCCTCGTAATAGGGATTGTCATCAATTACCAAAATGGGGGAGATTGAAAGTGTATAGTTCCACCATGTGTGGTTTCGCTAATTAATGAAAATCCTTATGGAATAATGTTTGCATTGAGATATTATTGTAGGTTTGTCTATTTGCACCATTTGAACTCCATGTGTTCGATTCAAGGTTGGGTGCTATCAAGATCATTGCTTATAATGAATATATTTGATATGATAAAGAAGAAGAATTGTGATGCTATTATTGATCATATTGCAAGTATGTCTTGAACAAGGAGATTGTGTGAACATTCATGTGTACCGTCTAGACACCACCATCGTAAATAATGGTTGATCAAGTAGAAGTGCAAAAAATGGATTCAAGATTGATCAACACACAAAGCTTTATGTTGTACCATGTGGGATCATGTGATCTCATGGTACGGTAAGCAATTATCTATATAGCTTTGTGAACTAACCCATGTTACCGGTGTGTGGAGTATCTTTGCTGGTTTAGGTTTCTTCCCATGAGGCTTGCATAAAAATGGATATTCCATATAGCCCATGGAAGATAACGGCAAGTGATGCTTGTCATCAAAGAGGTTGTGAAGTGCATTTCAAGATGAGCATCAAGAAGAGTTCATATGCTTGATACTTGCCACCCATATGGATATTATTGTCAAGTGAATATGGGCATGTGAGAAGCTCTCCCATATTATCTTATGTGGGAGAAATTTACAAGTCTTCACGAAGGGAAGCATAATCAAGAAAGGTGGTCCAACTTGAGGTGATTAAGATCGTCAGCATCTAGGTGAATTGGTTTGCGCAAGGAAAATGAATGACTTAGATAGGGTTTCTATTTTACCGGTCTTATAATTTAGTTAGGAGACCGGGTTATATGATAGATACCCGTTCTATTAAGAGGGGCTCTTGAATGCGTATCTTGATCATATCTATCGTAGAGAGCTCAAACCATTGCATACTTGAACTCATCCTTCTTGGTTCTTATTTGGGGTTTCTCCATTTGTATTTTTAGATGTTTTCATGTTCTTCATGTCAAGCTCAAGTTCATCAACACGGTTTTCGTTTCAAATACTTATCGCGTTTTTGAAGTTATAGGTTTTACCGGTTGTTCTTTATAGACAGGTCAAACCTTTCATTATTTAGTTTTACCCTCCCATGTTGGACTATTATGTTTCTCTGCATATTCTTGTAGTGCTCACCGTTGCGATTTCAACGAGCCCTAGAATATCGAAAACAGAATTGGTATGCAGAAGTTATGACCGTTTTCCTATCGGGGTTTCTGCAGTTTTTTCAAGCAGTGGTAGTACTGGTGCAAGTACCGCCAAAAACCCCTTCGATATGCAAGTGGCGGCAGTACCGGTGGTTTCACCGGTAGTACCGCTTCCTGGAGCAGTTTTCCAGCCCATTGGTGCTCCTGACTTACCCAGGGGCGGTAGTACCTGTGGTTTAAGCGGTAGTACCGCCCCTGCACGTTTTTGCCCCCAACGATTGGATATCTGGGTGACCTATTTAAGGGGCCTTCTTACCCAATGGTTTCCTAACTTTTTGGCATGTTTTGACCTTCATTGCTGACCTCCAAAATCTTGCTATCGCTCTATCCCTCCAATGATTCTTTCTTCCACTTGAGGAAAAGAGAGAGGAGATCTAGATCTACAACTCCACCAATATATCCCTCCTCTTTGTGAGCGGAACCTATTAGATCAAGATCTTTGTATTCAATAGTTTTTCCTTGTTCTTCCCCTTCCTCCATCATAGCATTAATTGCTTTGGTGGGATTTAGGAGAGAAGGACTTGACCACTTTGTGTGTTCTTGTCATTGCATTAGGTGCATCGATTTGAGTTCTCCACGGTGATACGTGAAAGTGAAGTTTGAGAAGCTTGTTAATCTTGCGTGCTTGGGCACCGGAGAGCGTTGTTACTCTCGCGTGCTTGGCCACCGATGAACTTGTTCCTCTTGGGTGCCTGGAGTACCTGATGGCTGACGTTGGTAAACCCCAAGATAGAGGTTGTAAAGAGTGAAGTGGCAAGTTTTCCCTCAGAAAAGAAACCAAGCTTGAATCGATCACTAGGAGGACAAGCAACTTCTGAAGGTTGATGCATTTGATGTGGTAGGGTGCACTACCGGTTCAGCAGCAACGTGGAATCTACACAACACAATCAATTCACTTTGCCCCAACGAAGCAGTGAGTTTGTCAATCTCACCGGTTTTGTTGATAACAAAGAGGTTAAATGCATTGTATGGAAAACAGTAGGAGAACAATGTGAAAACAATAGTGGCAGTGTGAAAACAGTAATTGCAGTGGTTGTATAATAAGTATGAGAAAATGGACCGGGGTCCACAGTTCACTAGTGGTGCCTCTCCATAAAAGATAGATAACATGTGTGGTGAACAAATTACAGCTGGGCAATTGATAGGTATTGAAACATGCATGACATGATGATTACTATGTGATTCATGCGGGAATTACAACAAGACTCATAGATCGTCATCAAACTACATCTATGACTAATAATCCACCCTCACAATATCATCCGAGCAAACCTTGGGTATTAAGTTGCAAGAAACAGATAATCGCATTAAGCAAAGTGTGTAATGTATATAATGTAAACTTCGTTGTTTTCTCCCTAATGGCAACAACACATCCTCCATCTGTCATGTTTCTGTCACTCAAGCACAGATGCAAAGGAGGCATGAACCCACTATCGAGCATAAATACTCCCTCTTGGAGTCACTGGCATCTACTTGGCTAGAGCATCTACTAACAACAGAGATAATACAAGATCATAAATAACATACATATGAAGATAAAATGTTAGATTGATAATCAAGAGACATAACATTCAACATTCATCGGATCCCAGCAAACACAACATGTAGCATTACAATAAGATGATCTCAATCATGTGGGGCAGCTCACGAGATCTAAACATGAGGCATTAAGTGGAGAGAACAACCATCTAGCTACTGCTATGGACCCGTAGTCCAAGGATGAACTACTCACGCATCACTCCGGAGGCAGGCATGGTGGTGTAGAGCCCTCCGGTGATGATTTCCCCTCCCATCAGTGTGCCAGGGAGAGCTCTAGAACCCTCCCGATCTCGGGTTGACGATGGCGGCGGACTTGGATGTTTTTCCTGGAAAAGTGGGTTCTTTTAGGGTTAACTATCCGAGGGTGTCATATAGGTGAAAGGGCGATTGCAGTGGGCACCCGAGGGGCCCACATCACCTAGTGGCGCGGCCAGGGGGCGCGCCGCCCTATTGTGTGGCCCCCCGTGCCCCCTCCGGATTTCTTCAGGACTCCGTGGAACCTTTAGGAATTCTAAGACTTCTGGGCTTCGAATTTTCCAATTCTGAGAATATTTCCAGAACAATTTTTCTGAAACTAAAAACAACAGAAAACAAGAACGGGCTTTGAGGCATCTTGTCAAGAGGTAAGTCCCAGAAAATCGATAAAAATGACATAAAGTGTATATCAAACATGTAGCAAATACCATGAAAACAACATGGAACATCAGAAATTATGGATACGTTTATGACGTACCAACATCCCCAAGCTTAGTTCCTACTCGTCCTTGAGTAGGTAAACGACAAAAAAGTTAATTTCTGAGGTGGCATGATACCAACATAAACTGGATCATCGTAATTGTAAAAGCATATGTAAGCTGAGATCATAGTACTTTAAACACAAGCATCATAGATATAATTTTAACAATGAAGGATAGCAATAATTTTGCATCATGAAAAGTAAAACAAATAGAAGATCATGAATAACAATGCATTGAAAGTTACACGTTTGTTCCTAGCATCAAGAAAACATGGAAAATTGATATTTCGCTTGTCCTTAAGAGTGGGGAAAAACATAAATGCTAGGACACCTTCAAAGTTTTAAAAGGATGACTAGAAGAAATAATTTGAGAGCAAGTAATAACAAGGTATGAATCAATCAATAATATTTTTGGGACAAATGCACATTAAACTCAGAATGACAACTATACTCTCTCAAATGTGCATAAAGTTAGAAGATGGAGACTCAACATAAAAGTATAAGAAAGGCCCTTCGTAGAAGGAAGCAGGGATCACTCATGTGCTAGAGCTTTTTATTTTATTAAATGGAGGTACTTAAAACATTTTTTTAGAGAGGTGTGTATGCTTATGTCAACGAATGGTAAAAAGAAAATACAGTACGTCACAAGCAAACTACGCTTCACAAGAGAGGCACCCACTGAAGTACGCATCTGGGTAGAAGGTCATCCCTCTTTCTCTTTTGTTTACACAATTACGCTTTGACTGATAAATCATGGGCAAAAATAGTGAAAAGAATTTGTTGTATTAAGTTTGGGGCTCGGCACCCCGCTGCCAGCTCTTCTATCAACTGGATAAGAGTATAAAGCCACTAGTCGAGGGTATGAAATCCAATCAAAAAGTGAGATAAATATTCTCCATTCACGTCCTCATGAGCTAAAACAGGAGCACAAAACATGAGTGATTTTGAAAGTTTTAAAGGTAACACATGAGCAATTTACTTTGGAGTGGCGGTTAAATACCACATTAAGGTAGGTATGGTGGACACATTTGGCATACTTTGGTTTTTGGGAGTTGGATGTACGAGTAAAGCTCATACTCGGTACAGGTGGAGGCTAGCAAAGACTGGGAGCGACAAATCAAGAGAGCATATTGGCCATAATCATGCATAGTGACAAAAACATTATTAATCAAAGCATAAGTGGTATTACAAGTGAAAAACTAAATAATCATAGAGGCTATAAGTGACTGGTTTGTAGTCATAAACATGGTGTAAACATGCGCCAATTCAACCAAATCTCTACCTAATAATAAAGCAAGCAAGGCTTCTGTACAATAATTTCGTCCGTCTGACATTTTACCAAATTGCCCTACCACCGAATCCCATAGTACCACGGTAGTGCCATCGTGTTGTTCATCTTTTCCTCTGCCCACAAAACAGAAAGTCAACCTGCAAACCTCGGGGCCTCCTCTGTCTCTTGACCGGCGGCGGTCGTGGACTAGGGTCGACGGCGGGAGCGAGCGGCGAGCACATGAGGCGTGTGAACAGCAGCGATGGACTCATCTCTCTTTTCACTTTTCCTTGCTGGTTGGTCGTTGCTGATTCTCCTCTCTCTCTCCGCTCAGGCAGCCACCCGTCCCGTGGACCGGTTCAGAGAGCGCTGGGAGGTGTCAGTCCGTGACGAGGAGCAGCTGCAGTATTACTTCAATCAGACGCTGCCGAGGTTGAATGCAGGAGATACGAGCATCCCTATCCATCTGATGCTCGGCGTTATTGGTCTCATTCACATCTCCCCGTTGCTCTAGGACAGTAACCACATCCGTCTAGATCTGGCAGGCTGGCAGCGCATCCCATCTTGATTTCTGATTGATCCCAAGCGCCGCCGGCGTCGCCCCTCATCTCCCCATTCCTCATGCTACAAACGTCCGAAGCAAGCTCGAGCTCCTTGCCCCAGCCTTCCGAAGCTAGATCCCCTTACCCCGGCCTTCCGAAGCTCGAGCTCCTCGGTGGGGGACGACCATGGCGGCGCTAGGCATCAGCCATTGGCGCACGAGTGAGACGGTCAGTCTACCGTCGAAGCATGAGTAAGCCGAGCTCCGTCGCCGCTGTGCGTTGGTAGCTAGAAACGCATGAGCAATGCCATCTACGAATGTATCCACAACCTGAATATTCACGACAGTCACAACAATAAGAGGATTGTGGGAATCGAGTGCTCTCTGTGGGGATGGATGAGGGAGAGGAGAGGCAGTGGCACTAGCGGAGGGCGGCAGCGATTAGGAGCTGCGGGGCGCACCAGATGGAAGAGCGGCGGTGGCGGCTGTGTGTCAAAGGCTTTTTTTAGATGCGGTCAAGGGTTCATGAGCAGACTGAGGAGAACAACGGGATAACAGAACTGGAGAAGAAAGCTGGGCTGCTGCTTTTGTTCAAGTGGTGGGCCTAGGGGCATTTTTATCCAGGGCAGAACACGTATCCAGTTTTTTAACAAAAAATGAGCTGAAATGAGTAAAATGGCATCTACAAAAGTACAAGAGAATTGGAGTTGCATTTGTCAAAAGTTGCAAATTTTAGTGGCGTTTTTTGATTTCGATATCGCGTGAATTTCAGTGGCGTTTTTCGGTTTGCGTGAATTGCGTGAATTGCAGTTGCAAAGGGTTTGATCGTATGACACTGGCTGGTGGCTGCTGTCAGGTGCCTTCACCAGTTCCACGACATCCTGTTGGAGCAATGGTTTATCGGTAATAATTTTGTCTCTCTTACCTGCGGGCTCTCTTCTTAAATTGATATTACTAGGGACGGAAGCTCGTGGTGGTTTACTGGTGGAGCAGTATTTTTGCAAGAACCTTAAAATTTATGATGTCACATTTTTTTTGCGATCAAGGAAGTTTTTATTACTAAAGAGTTTTGACCATCACATGTGGCCACTTTTGACTTCACGGATAATGTGGAGCACATCAATTCGCCAAATCATAATCGTAATCATGATTTTTATAGGGAGGGAACAACGCTCATGCAATAGTAATAAGTGCCTATGGACAAGTGAGAATGTTAGAAATTTTCTGTGCTATGTACTGCTCTGCAATCTGCATGCACCAATATACTCGTAGCTGTAGTTGATTCGTGTATCCTTATAGTAAGAAAAAATGATAATTTTTTTGAGGTGAATGGCCCTAGAATAAAGAAGGGCAATGGAGTTGACGAAGCAAATTAACAAATGATTTGTAGACGGTGACGATGGCAGCCAACATGGAAGATCACATAGCATTCCGGACATTCCTACAAGGACCATCTTCGCCACTCATAGTCATCTCTCCAGATTCTTTCCAAATTCTTTCTAGGAGTCATCTTGCGGTCCGTGATTTTTTTTTTGATGGTTAAATTTCATGGACATGAATCACAAACAAAACATACCCTAACGTAATTCATTTTCTCTCCCATTGCAACGCACGGGCATGTTTGCTAGTAAAACATTTAAAGGAGAACACCACAAATTTATGCTTTAATGTGATAAAAACAACTCATGATTCTTTCAATGGCACATTAAACACTCTCAGATATTTGAGACAAGTCATGCTACAAAAATAACCACTATTCTTAGAATTAAAATAACATCTAACATGACATGAAAAAGTCTAGCCATAGTCTATACAACCTTCTTTCTGCATCGTTACAAATTCTACCACATGCAACAATTTCTTTTTCCAACAAGCACCATTCAATATATGTTTTAACAAAAACTCTCGAAATGATACAGAAATTAAGCAAGATAGTACTCACATAACTCTACTAAAACTAACATCTCTGAATAAGAGATGCATGAAAACAAATAGAAGCTAAACGGATTGGAGCAGCTAGAACAAAAACTAAGAATAAGAGATAACGAGTATTCATATGAAAAAGTGGAGCATGTTTCTTTCCAAAACAAGAATGCTAGGTTCCAATGATATTTATTTCAGCAAGGAAAACAAAATAAAACAAAACTAAAAGTAAAATACGCTCTAAGTAAATTTCATATGATGTGACCGAATAAAAATATAGTTTCACTAGAAGTGACCTGATAATTTGTTGATGAAGAAGGGGATGCCTTGGGCATCCCCAAGCTTAGACGCTTGAGTCTTCTTAGAATTTTCTGGGATGAACCACGGGGGCATCCCCAAGTATTGTCCTTGCACTCTTGCTGATCACATTATATCACCCTCATCTCTTGACCCTTGAAAACTTCCTTCACACCCCACTCAAAGTAGTTCGCATTAGAGGGTTAGTGCAACAATAAAAAAAATCATGGGTTCTGCATGGGCACAAGTTCTATTGATACTTTTAAACATTAGCTACAGACACTGATGTTTTATGAAGAAAATAAATCCACTTGACATAGTAAAAGAGCAAATGCAAGAAAAATGGCAGAATCTGCCAAAACAAGAATAGTCTGTAATGACGAATTTTTTCGGGGCACTTAAGTTGATCAAATTGAAAAACGTAAAGAACAAAAAAGTTTAGGAATTAGATGAGGAATAAGCACAAAAAGTTTCAGGTCATTTTGATCTTTCTGTGAATTATATTTTTTTACGGTGGACAGCAGAAATCTGTTTTCTGCACAGAAATCCAAAACCAACTCCAATTTTCGCTAGAAACTTTACTTGGCAAAACTAATACATGAAAATAAAGATACAAAGGAGTTTCTAAATAATTATACAACCCCTTGAATCAAATAAAATAGAGAAAAACAAAGAAAAAATGAAACCATGGGTTATCTCCCAAGAAGTGCTTTTCTTTAACGCCTTTTAGCTAGACATAAGAAGAGAAAATCAAGTGTTTTCAAGTGAAGAAGCATAGAAATTAAGACACGGAAACTCCTCAATAATGCATTTTATTTTATCTAAATTAGTTTTAGATGTTCCTTTCTTAGAACTTTTAGGTTTACTATTCTCATCAAATAAATTTTTAGGAACAATTCAGTCAAAATTATTCTCATGGGCTTCCTGTAATGCTACTAATTTAAAGGGAATTATTATTTCATTCTCCTTTTCATTTTTAGGTTCAGCTTTTTCTAGAGCTCTAACAACATCTACACATGAGCCTAGCATATTGAAGCGATAAAAAACTTTTCTAACTTCTATAGCAACATCTCCAAATTCCTTAAGCATGGTTTCCAAGATAAAATTTCTTTTTTCGATATCTTCAATGTTGTTCAAGTTAAGGAACACTTGCTGCAGTATGGGGTGAAGGTTAACAAACCTAGATTCTAACATGTGAATCAAAGAAGTTGCAGCAGTTTCATAATTCAGAGCAAGCTCTACTATGGATTTTTCCTCAAATTTTTTATGCTGGATCAAAGAATTCTTCAATGGTATCCTTCCCAAGTATAGAACCACTACCTACTGGTATATCTTTCATGGTGAACTTAGGAAGCAAAATGATGGACAATAAAAGGTAAAGTAAAAAAATAACTATTGTAATGAGGACTAATTTTTTTTTGTGTATTTTTGATAAAGAGAAGAAAACAAGATAAAATAAAATAAACTAAGAAAAACTAAAAAAAAAGTAAAGAGATTGGAAGTGAGAGACTCCCCTTGCAGAAATTCTCTTCCTCCCTGGCAACGGCGCCAGAAAACTTGTTGATGGCTGACGTTGGTAAACCCTAAGAGAAAGGTTATGAAGAGTGCATCGACAAGTTTTACCTCAAAAAAGAAACCAAGGTTCAATCGACCAGTGGGAGGACAAGCAATTTCTGAAGGTTGATGTAGTTGATGTGGTAGGACGCAGTACCGGTTCATCAGCAACGTGTAACCTACACAACACAATCAATTCACTTTGCCCCAACGAAGCGGTGAGGTTGTCAATCTCACCAGTTTTGCTGATAACAAAGAGGTTAAATGTATGGTGTGGAAAATATTAGGAGAAATAGTGTGAAAACAGTAATTGTAGCGGTTGTATTATCAACATGAGAAAATGGACCGGGGTCCACATTTCACTAGTGGTGTCTCTCCATAAAAGATAGATAACATGTGTGGTGAATAAATTACAGCTGGGCAATTGATAGATATTGAAACATGCATGACATGATGATTACTATGTGATTCATGCGGGTATTACAACAAGACTCATAGACCGTCATCCAATTGCATCTGTGACTAATAATCCACCCTCAGAATATCATCCGAACAAACCTTGAGTATTAAGTTGCAAGAAACAGATAATCGCATTAAGCAAAGTGTGTAATGTGAACATCGTTGTTTTGTCCCTATTGGCAACATCACATCCTCCATCCGTCACGTTTCTGTCACTCGAGCACAGATGCAAAGGAGGCATGAACCCACTGTCAAGCATAAATACTCCCTCTTGGAGTCGCTAGCATCTACATGGCCAAAGCATCTACTAACAACATAGAGCATGCAAGATCATAAATAACATACACATGAAGATAACATGATAGATTGATAATCAAGAGACATAACATTCAACATTCATTGGATCCCAGCAAACACAACATGTAGCATTACAATAAGATGAACTCGATCATGTAGGGAAGCTCACGAGATCTAAACATGAGGCATAAAGTGGAGAAAACAACCATCTAGCTACTGCTATGGACCCGTAGTCCAAGGATGAACTACTCACGCATCACTCCGGAGGCCGGCATGGTGGTGTAGAGCCCTCAGGTGATGATTTCCCCTCCCGGCAAGGTGCCGGGGAGAGCTCCAGAACACTCCCGACCTCAAGTTGACGATGACGGCAGCCTCAGGTGTTTGTCGTGGAAAAGTCGGATCTTTTTAGGGTTAACTATCCGAGGGGGTTATATAGGCGAAAGGGCGATGACGGTGGGCGCCCAAGGGGCCCACAACACCTGTTGGAGCGGCCAGGGGGCGCGGCGCCCTATGGTGTGGACCTCCTGTGGCCCCCCTCCGGGTCTCTTCGGGACTCTGTGGAACGTTCGGGAGGCAACACCGAGGGCCATGCATGGCAAGCTGTGGCATGGAGTCGAGTCGGCATCATCATTTTAATGGTTTGGTCGACTCTGGTTATAGTCGTAGTGGGGCGTGAACAACAAGGGTGCACAAAAGTCACAAGAGTTATCTACAGTGACCCGGAATCGACTCAGATGGTTAGGAAATGAGCTTTTTGTCTTGTAGTTCTCCAATATGTTTGGGTTTGGAAGTTTGACTAGATTTATGTGCATTTGGCCATTTAGCCTCTCCCAATGAACTCCAGCTTGGAACTAGCTTCTATTCTATCCAGCTTGGCCCATTTCTAATCTTCGACATCTTAACTCGGTTCCTTTTCCTTTATGTAGTTAATGCATTTCTTAACTCTTTTACGCCAGAGAATACCATGCGTCCATCGTAGCTCTTTGTGCATTGGCAACATTAAATTTGTACACAAGACCTGCTCTTGCTATTTTGACAGATTTAAATCTTCATGTTCTAGACCAAGATCACCCTCTTCCTCAAACATGTACATATGCTCATTATTATCATTCACTTATTTGTCTATATTTGATTAAAAATGTCATCATATCCATCCCCTAATCACTGTTATAAAATTCCGAATATGTCTCCCCATCTCCTGCAGCTTAAATATATTATGTGTCATTCCATTCATTCTTCTGCAATAGAATTGATTCCAGATGAGTTAGGAAGGTAGGATATTCTAGCCCTCTTCGGCACTTTCCTAGGTTTGATGACAGGTGCCAGCTCTTTCCCTTCATTCAGTATGACATCATCTCTAATATTTTTTAGAAAATTGGTATGATCTGCCAATAGGCACAATGTTTTCTGCTCCGTGACTACTGCAGTCATTGTCAAAATATCAACATTCTTCTGAATGCAATACAAACCATCTATTATATCTTTCCCTCGCAAGCACCAATGGCACCCTTTGATCTATCACATGGCCTAGCTTCTTAATCTTCAATCCAGATAAGTAAAATATCGACACTGCAATTGTCGAAGTAATCGAGTGTAGAACTTGTGAGTGAGAGGTTCTGAACAAATCCACAGAATATGTGCTTTATGGCCATTGTGAACAAATTAGGATTTTCCCTATAATAAAAAAAATACGCATCAATTAGCATCGGTGCATAACTCAAATTGAGAAAACAAAAAAAATATTCACTAACAAAAAAACAGCGCTCTGCAATATTCAGGAAAAATCGAGCTGTACAGTAACTTAGTGTTTATTCAGTAAAAAAATAGTCAGAGCATGTTTCTCAATGCACATTGTAGGGCACAATTACACATTTCACTTGCTTAGATCATCAAAAGCACAAAATTCACAAAAAGGTAAAATAATGTTTATGTCATTCATAAGGGCATCTCCAGTCGTTGCGCCCCCCCAGGGCCCAAAACGCCGCCGTTTTGGGGCCGCCGCGGCGCTAAACGGCGCTATTTTGGAACCTGGGGGGGCATCGTTCCCAGTCGCTCTCCGAGTCCAAGAATCGGCCCAAAACAAACGCAATTTGAAAACTAGTCGGTTTTTATTGAAATTTGCAAAGTGCGTACATATTCGGCGCGAATTTAAGCTAGAACGAAAAATTTAAACTAGAAATTAAACTAAAACTTTAGGCCGAGGCTTACGGCGATAGCCTGGCTGTAATCGCCGTCGTCGTCGTCGTCGTCGTCGCCAGGGCCGTCGCCGGGGCGCTTGCTCGGCCCCTGTCCCTCGTCGCCACCGCCGCAGTCCCACCTGCTCGCCTCGAGGGCTTGCTGGATCACGCCCTCGTCGTCGGAGTCCGGGTCGAGGATGATGTACTCGTTCTCCTTCTGCGGCGGCGGGGGAGGGACGCGGAGGCGGGCCGCGTTGGCGGCGGCCTCACGTTCGCGCGCCGCCTTGCGCTGCTCGGCTTCCGCCAGCAGGTGGCGCTGGAGCTCGAGCTCCGCCTCGGTGGTGTCCCGCAGGCTCCACCGAGTGGCGGTGTCATCGTCGAGTGGCTGCAGCGTGTCCAGCGACAGCTGCTCCACGACCTTCTGGTCGGGCCACTCGGCTTCGTCGTCGTCGCCGCCGTCCTCCGTCTTCGGGCGAACCACGCGTTCGAAGCGTGGCTCGCCGAGGCGAAGCGCGCCGCCGCTGCTCCTGCGGGCGGGTGCGCCGGCGTTCAGAAAGGGGAGGGGAGGTGGACAAGGACTGTCCGGCGGAGTAGCTGGACGTCGCGGACGAGGAAGAGGCGCCGGTCCGCCGTGCCACCCACGGCTGGGCCTGCAGCGGCGGCATCTCCAGGCGCGGCTGGTTGCCGCCGTGGATGTGGTCGAGGACCTCCTCCAAGGTCCTGTTGGGGGCGCTCCACCAGCGGCGCCGCCCGTTGGCGTTGAAGCGCCCGTCCACCGGCCCGTTGTCGTTCTCGGAGTCGAGCTCCCGATCGCGGCGCGCCGTGAGCTGCCCCCACCAGAACTCGTCCACGCCGGCCAGCGGGTAGTTCGCGGGGTGCTGCATGCCGTCACGCATCTCGCGGATGGCGCGCCGGAACTCTGGGTCAGAAGAGGGGAGGGGAGGCACGGGGACACCGCCGGCGCTGAGCGCCCAGCGGCTCGCCCCCGCGGCGGAGCTAGGGAGGCGCGTGTCCGGCGGGCATGGGTAGCCCGCGCGGTAGAGCGCCATCGCCTCGCTCCGGCGCAGGTTATGGCGCGGGAACCCGTTGGCCGCAACCCCGTCCTTGCAGCCGGCCATTTTTTCGTGGAGAGAAGAGGGGAGGAGAGCGTCGAGAGGAAGAAGAGGGGAGGAGCTCGCCGGTGGAAGAATGGTGGGGCGCGGCGCGCGGCGGGGGGTGTAACATCCCAAGTATGAAAAATAGCCATTAGAATGTTTGCTCTCTGTTATTTTATGTTTTGCATCATGGCATCATGTTGATTGCATTTGTTTTGCTTGTTTTCCTTTTGTTTTCCTCTGTTTTCATTTGTTTTCCTTTGTTTTCTATTTGAATTTGAAATCAAATTTCAAACCTTTTGTTTTCATTCTTGTGATGTTACAATTTCCAAAAGATTATTTCAAATCAAAACAATCATCTGTTTCCATTAAATTTGTGATTCCAAAACTGTTGTTTTGTTTCTATGAAAAATTCATTTAATATCAAACCCTTTTCAAATTCAATTTGTTTTCCATTTGAAATTCCAAACCAATTTCCAAATGCCTTGTTCATACTTGTTATTTTACAATCTTTCAAATAAAAAGTTCAAATAAAAAACAACCATTTGTTTCCAATTATTCCATAATGATCAACTAATAAAATGGTGGTTTTTAATCAATCAATTAATTCCAATTTGCATTCAAAAATTCAAATCACATTCACAAACAGCACCAAATTTCAAGTCATGAAAAGTACCAAACAATTCTAATCTTTTAATCCAATTAGCAATAGGGTTCACCCTATTAAAATTGTTGTTTTCAATAATACTCACTTCATAAGCAAATTCTTTCAAATTCGAGTTAAATCACAAATAACAATTTAGATTTGAACTTTTGAAAAAACCAACTTGGCAAGTGATTGTTTTTGACTTAATAAACTCACCCAAAATTTCTCTAATTTTCCTAAACCCCAAAACATACCTTTTCCTTCCTATTTCTAATCAGCAAAAAAAAACATTAGAGCAAAAAATAAATAAAAACAACACACAAGGGAGAGAGGCAGCAGGCCCAACTCTCCCCTCAGCCCAACACCTCCCTCAGCCCGGTACCTCTTCAGGTCGTCTTCCACCTCCTGTACGGTCTCCATCGCAGGTGTCCACGTTGCAGAGGAGGAACCAGCAACGGTGCAGCTCACTCCCCCTCCCTATAACCTAAGCCCTAACCCTAGGGTTCCCTATGCCCTTCCCTCCTCCCTCCTTCTTCCCTCTCACCGCCTCCATCTCTCCTCCCAGCTCCAACTCCTTCTCTGTATCTTGCCTGAACCTGTACCACTCCACCGAGCCCTCTCCCTCCGGCGATCATCGAAGTTGTGGTCGCCCTCCGGCCGTTTTGGACGTGGGAATGGAACCCTGGGGGTTCCCTCTCCCTCGCCATGCCCTCGGTTGCCCACGAGGAGCTTCATGTCGCCGCCGCCGTCCGCTCCAGTCGCCGGCCACTCCCTCTGCTGTCCGCCCCGACCCCCTGCGCCTCCATCTGCTCGAGGCCCGCTCGGTGAGCGCTCCCCCTCCCCTCGCCTCACCTCCCTCTCCCTTCCCTTCTCTCCCCACACCGCGCACCACGGCCACCCCAGCGCCTCCCGCTCTCGCTGCCGCAGGCCGGCGACCTCGCCTCGATCTGTCAGCGATCGGTTGCAGTACAGGTTCAGTTAGCGTGCAAAATTCAGTTAAGTCCCGCACCCACAGCATATCCCCCCTCGCCACCCCTTCCTGACAAGATCTCGCAGCAGCCGTAGTGGTTAGCTGCTCTGCGCGCTAGCCAGAGGTGGGGGGATCGAATCCCACCCCCCACGGGATTACATCCCATTTTTTATTTTATTTCTTCACAGCCCAAACAAAGTGATAATCACAGCTAGGTCCCTGTATATTTCTTTCTAGGCCCTGTTTAATTTTCCTAAGTCCCTAGAGGTAATAAAAATGGCAGATTTGCACCTTAACTTGTAAAATGCATAAGTAATTCATCCCAACTCCAAATTCAACATTTTTAATATGTTTTCTGTACCAAATTAAATTCTCTATCCAAATATAAAATTTGTTTACTGTTTTAAATATTTTAAATCGGTGCAATATTTGAAAACTTGTTAAATTCACTTAAACTTGCAAAAATCATAACTTGTTCATAAAAATTCCAAATTCCACAAACTAAATATGTTTTCCAATCAACTTTTCATGTACTTTCCAAATATAAATTTTGTTTGCTGTTTTGAATAATTTAAATTGCTGAAAACAACTGTTTCTTATTTATTGCATTTAAAATTGCCAAAATAATAACTTGCTCTTTTTAAATCCAATTTCAACAAATGAAATATGTTTTCCATGCAAAATTAAACCCTCTTTCCAAATATAAAATTTGTTTCATGTTTTGAATAATTAAAATTGGTTAAATGATTTAAACCTTGTTTAAATCATTTAATATTGCTAATTTTATAACTTGATCAAAACAAATTCTTTTGGGACATATAAAATATGTTTTCAAAACACAAAAGTACAAGCTTTTCAAATATGAATCTCACTTAATGTTTTGAACAAATAAAAATTCAAATAAGTTCATGTTTGAATTAAATTCATTTAATTCTTGCTTAAACTTGTTTAATTCCTAAATAATTTATTTGAAATCCTTTTTCAACAAGTGAAACATGTAATCCACCCAAAATTGTGTGTTCTTATCAAATATAAACTTTGTTATCTGTTTTGAACAATTTAACTTGATGAAAACAACAAATGTTTGTGTGACACCTTTAAGGAACCAAAAATTCCTAATTTAATGAATGAATTTCCAAACTTGGTAAACCTTATTTCCATTTGGTTTTATTGTTGTTATTTTTCTGTTTTCCTCATCCATGCATCATGCTAATTCACTTACACATGATGATTAGTTGTAAAACAAATGTTTCAACTTAATTCATGGGCTTTCCATATGCAATCCAATAGCATGTGGGTCCATTTAATCATGTTGTTATCTTGCCAACTAGTTTATTTTGTTGCATCAATTAAATGGTCATGCATCATCCCATGATTGTGCACTATGCCATGTTATTGATTGTTTATCTTTCTGCATTGTTTGTTTGCTTCTTCTCGGATACACGACGACGTTGAGACCGACGATACTTACGACACCCCTTCTAAGGAGTTAGCTCAGTACCAGGCTACTGGGTTTGCAGGCAAGTATTCACTCACATGAACCACTGTGTTCCTTTCAACATTGGTTACCGATACTTTTCCGTTGTCTATTCTGCTAGCCCTATGAATAGTTGTTTCTGTTACGAACCTATCGTATGTATCCTTTAACCCTGATATTGCCTCACCTCCACACCTATAACCATTGCTTGTTGCCCGTGTCTTACTAGCATGCTTAGGGTTGTTTTGCTCGAGTCCGTTACCCGTTACTTTCTGTTACTATTTCTATTATGTTCTGGGGGCACGATGTTAAACAATGAATCATGCTAATGTTATTGTTAATAATAATTTGATGATAAGGCACCGGCAGGAGGCCCTGCGTGGTTTTGAGGCCTGCTAGTGTCGACCCTAATAGGAAAAGGGTCTTGTCTACTGATCCATGATGAGCGCACTAACCGCATGTGGGAAGCGAGTATGGGCGCCCCCCTCAATTTGATTCGATTCGCATCTCGTCCAAATCGCCTCATTTAGTTCGTGTTTTCCATTTGCCGCATGCATGTTTTTGCGAGCCCAGGCCAGGGTGGAACTTTTGTAGTCGGCATATAGGGGGACACGTTCTTAGAGTGCTATGAGGGTCCCCTTTCTTCGGGGCTCGATTAGCCGTGCGCCCAAGGTTCTTTGGGCTTGATGCGAAGAAGAGTTGAGTTGTGTTGAGTACCTTGCTTGGTGGGTTGATCCCCCGCCTGGCGGGTTATTCTTACGTGTACGGCCAAATTGGTGCACCCCTGCAGGGAAAATCTTCTCGAGAAGCCGTGTTTTCCGCGGTTATGGACTACTTGGTGAAAGTACTGGCTAACAAGTACTCAGGACAACTTAAACCTAATGATTAACAACCTTACACCCAATGATTAACAACTTGACTAGTAATAGGCTTATTGACACAATAATCTGAACCATCATTAATCCAACTGTGTGAGTTATCCTCGGATTGCTTCTTTGGATAAGGGGCGAGATCCAGGATGGGTTTGTTTTGGAGTTAGTTATAGTTGGTTACGATACGCGATCTTATCTCCTTTCTGTTAGCCGGAAGTGGTAGTAACTCTGTAGTTGTTTAGAGCAGCCAGTTGCTGCATCCTTTTTATCCCCTTTTCTTCCGTTGAACCCAAGGCATCTGTGCTTGGTGTTGACGGGTTACACTTTGGTGAACTGTGAGTCTTGCTTGCCAGTACGTTTATGTACTGACCCCTTTGGGGCTGTGGTTTCCGCAGACTACGTTTCCGAGGATCTACATGGTGGCTACTACATGGAGTATGACGAGACTGCTGACGAGTAGACAGCGGACCCGGGCAGGATCCGAGACTTCGTGGATGGGCTCCGTCTTTTCGTTTCCGGCCTCTTAGGCCTATTTGGTTCTTGTCTGTACTCAGACATGTTGAATGCTTCCGCTGTGATGTAATGATAAATTGTTGGGACATGTGTCCTCTAAATGATTGTATTTGCTATCTCTGCTCTAGTGAGAGCTATTTGCAACTTATTTCCATCTTTTGTGTCGTAGAGATCTGTTGTGATATCACTTGTTCAAACGCCGTTGACGTACCATGTGTGTATGTTTTGAAGTACGTCAACGGAAGTGTCTGGATTTCTATGGGATGGTTTGCGCAGACGATGAATAGTAGGGAATGGTTGTCACACGTTTACGTGTTGGCCTGCTCATATTGAGATGCGGGTGCCGGTATGCCCCGTAAGCCATTCTATCTACTGTTTAGCGGACTGTGAGTATCCCCTAGAAGTCCGGGTGCGACAAATGGTATCAGAGCCTGTCTGCCTGTAGGATCCCTTTTTACTGGTCGCAGTTGAGTCTAGAAACTATTTTGTAGCTATATAGGAAAAATGAAGCGTGAGAGTAGGAATTCTGTTCCTTTTCTTCTTTCCCCACCCACCCTCCCTTTTCTGGTAAGGAAGTGCAACGTTGTTTTCCCTTCTCATCTAAACTTTCAAGTTAGGATTTCACGAATCAAGGTTTCTCTAGGATGGTTATATCTACTAGACCA
Organism: Alopecurus myosuroides; assembly: GCA_028641055.1. Classification (NCBI taxonomy): domain Eukaryota; kingdom Viridiplantae; phylum Streptophyta; class Magnoliopsida; order Poales; family Poaceae; genus Alopecurus; species Alopecurus myosuroides. Next base: position 237,324,025 of record CM054059.1, read on the forward strand.
TAGGAATGGAGGTGGTTGTGACATGATTTATCATGTTGCCTACTCATGATTGAGAACGGAGGCGTGTCAGCCTCGGAAGCAGATCCTCTATTCCTTAAGCAGTAGATATTGATCCTTTAGAAGCCCGGATGGGTTTTTCCGTAGTACCTCAGGAGTTTTGTTCTCGTTTTCCCTGATGTTGATATCCTGTTCTTCTCAACATCCTTTTCGTCCGTTAAAATCTTGTTGTTACTTCCCATTTCAGATTTTCTACCGGCGTCTAATCAAAACTTCCCAAATATCAAGTCTATCTGGCCAGAAAGGTTGTTGTTGTTGTTGTTGATTCCAGGCTATGAGAGCTGGCATTCCTATCACATGGGGTTGTTTCGAGGAAGCATTCCTGAATCACCACATTTCAGATAGTCTATAAACCAAATGAATCAAGTTCTATTCAACTATACACCCTCCATACAAAACCTCTCCTTTTACTTGAAAATGTTCCGGTGGTTTGCAAATTCCCTGACATCTGTCCAGAAAAGTTGCCAGGGATGCCTATCATCTTGAACTTCCAGAAAAACTATCCAAGGTGCACGATGTGTTTCACGTGTCATAGCTCAAGAGGATCTTCGCAAAAAGTATCCAGACCTTTTCTTTTCTCAGTAGGAATCTCGGGGCGCGATTCCTTCAAGGGGGGCGTTTTGTAACATCCCAAGTATGAAAAATAGCCATTAGAATGTTTGCTCTCTGTTATTTTATGTTTTGCATCATGGCATCATGTTGATTGCATTTGTTTTGCTTGTTTTCCTCCGTTTTCATTTGTTTTCCTTTGTTTTCTATTTGAATTTCAAAGCAAATTTCAAACCTTTTGTTTTCATTCTTGTGATGTTACAATTTCCAAAAGATTATTTCAAATCAAAACAATCATCTGTTTCCATTGAAGTTGTTATTCCAAAACTGTTGTTTTGTTTCTATCAAAAATTCATTTAATATCAAACCCTTTTCAAATTCAATTTGTTTTCCATTTGAAATTCCAAACCAATTTCCAAATGCCTTGTTCATACTTGTTATTTTACAATCTTTCAAATAAAAAGTTCAAATAAAAAACAACCATTTGTTTCCAATTATTCCATAATGATCAACTAATAAAATGGTGGTTTTTAATCAATCAATTAATTCCAATTTGCATTCAAAAATTCAAATCACATCACAAACAGCACCAAATTTCAAGTCATGAAAAGTACCAAACAATTCTAATCTTTTAATCCAATTAGCAATAGGGTTCACCCTATTAAAATTGTTGTTTTCAACAATAATCACTTCATAAGCAAATTCTTTCAAATTTGAGTTAAATCACAAATAACAATTTAGATTTGAACTTTTGAAAAAACCAACTTGGCAAGTGATTGTTTTTGACTTAATAAACTCACCCAAAATTTCTCTAATTTTCCTAAACCCCAAAACATACCTTTTCCTTCCTATTTCTAATCAGCAAAAAAAAACATTAGAGCAAAAAAAAATAAAAACAACACACAAGGGAGAGAGGCAGCAGGCCCAACTCTCCCCTCAGCCCAACACCTCCCTCGGCCCGGTACCTCTTCAGGTCGTCTTCCACCTCCTGTACGGTCTCCATCGCAGGTGTCCACGTTGCAGAGGAGGAACCAGCAACGGTGCAGCTCACTCCCCCTCCCTATAACCTAAGCCCTAAACCTAGGGTTCCCTATGCCCTTCCCTCCTCCCTCCTTCTTCCCTCTCACCGCCTCCATCTCTCCTCCCACCTCCAACTCCTTCTCTGTATCTTGCCTGAACCTGTACCACTCCACCGAGCCCTCTCCCTCCGGCGATCATCGGAGTTGTGGTTGCCCTCCGGCCGTTTTGGACGTGGGAATGGAACCCTGGGGGTTCCCTCTCCCTCGCCATGCCCTCGGTTGCCCCCGAGGAGCTTCATGTCGCCGCCGCCGTCCGCTCCAGTCGTCGGCCACTCCCTCTGCTGTCCGCCCCGACCCCCTGCGCCTCCATCTGCTCGAGGCCCGCTCGGTGAGCGCTCCCCCTCCCCTCGCCTCACCTCCCTCTCCCTTCCCTTCTCTCCCCACACCGCGCACCACGGCCACCCCAGCGCCTCCCGCTCTCGCTGCCGCAGGCCGGCGACCTCGCCTCGATCTGTCAGCGATCGGTTGCAGTACAGGTTCAGTTAGCGTGCAAAATTCAGTTAAGTCCCGCAACCACAGCATATCCCCCCTCGCCACCCCTTCCTGACAAGAGCTCGCAGCAGCCGCAGTGGTTAGCTGCTCTGCGCGCTAGCCAGAGGTGGGGGGATCGAATCCCACCCCCCACGGGATTACATCCCATTTTTTCTTTTATTTCTTCACAGCCCAAACAAAGTGATAATCACAGCTAGGTCCCTGTATATTTCTTTCTAGGCCCTGTTTAATTTTCCTAAGTCCCTAGAGGTAATAAAAATGGCAGATTTGCACCTTAACTTGTAAAATGCTTAAGTAATTCATCCCAACTCCAAATTCAACATTTTTAATATGTTTTCTGTACCAAATTAAATGCTCTATCCAAATATAAAATTTGTTTACTGTTTTGAATATTTTAAATTGGTGCAATATTTGAAAACTTGTTAAATTCACTTAAACTTGCAAAAATCATAACTTGTTCATAAATATTCCAAATTCCACAAACTAAATATGTTTTCCAATCAAATTTTCATGTACTTTCCAAATATAAATTTTGTTTGCTGTTTTGAATAATTTAAATTGCTGAAAACAACTGTTTCTTATTTATTGCATTTAAAATTGCCAAAATAATAACTTGCTCATTTTAAATCCAATTTCAACAAATGAAATATGTTTTCCATGCAAAATTAAACCCTCTTTCCAAATATAATTTTTTTTCATGTTTTGAATAATTAAAATTGGTTAAATGATTTAAACCTTGTTTAAATCATTTAATATTGCTAATTTTATAACTTGATCAAAACAAATTCTTTTGGGACATATAAAATATGTTTTCAAACCACAAAAGTATAAGCTTTTCAAATATGAATCTCACTTAATGTTTTGAACAAATAAAAATTCAAATAAGTTCATGTTTGAATTAAATTCATTTAATTCTTGCTTAAACTTGTTTAATTCCTAAATAATTTATTTGAAATCCTTTTTCAACAAGTGAAACATGTAATCCACCCAAAATTGTGTGTTCTTATCAAATATAAACTTTGTTATCTGTTTTGAACAATTTAACTTGATGAAAACAACAAATGTTTGTGTGACACCTTTAAGGAACCAAAATTTCCTAATTTAATGAATGAATTTCCAAACTTGGTAAACCTTATTTCCATTTGGTTCTATTGTTGTTATTTTTCTGTTTTCCTCATCCATGCATCATGCTAATTCACTTACACATGATGATTAGTTGTAAAACAAATGTTTCAACTTAATTCATGGGCTTTCCATATGCAATCCAATTGCATGTGGGTCCATTTAATCATGTTGTTATCTTGACAACTAGTTTATTTTGTTGCCTCAATTAAATGGTCATGCATCATCCCATGATTGTGCACTATGCCATGTTATTGATTGTTTATCTTTCTGCATTGTTTGTTTGCTTCTTCTCGGATACACGACGACGTTGAGACCGACGATACTTACGACACCCCTTCTAAGGAGTTAGCTCAGTACCAGGCTACTGGGTTTGCAGGCAAGTATTCACTCACATGAACCACTGTGTTCCTTTCAACATTGGTTACCGATACTTTTCCGTTGTCTATTCTGCTAGCCCTATGAATAGTTGTTTCTGTTACGAACCTATCGTATGTATCCTTTAACCCTGATATTGCCTCACCTCCACACCTATAACCATTGCTTGTTGCCCGTGTCTTACTAGCATGCTTAGGGTTGTTTTGCTCGAGTCCGTTACCCGTTACTTTCTGTTACTATTTCTATTATGTTCTGGGGGCTCGATGTTAAACAATGAATCATGCTAATGTTATTGTTAATAATAATTTGATGATAAGGCACCGACAGGAGGCCCTGCGTGGTTTTGAGGCCTGCTAGTGTCGACCCTAATAGGAAAAGGGTCTTGTCTACTGATCCATGATGAGCGCACTAACCGCATGTGGGAAGCGAGTATGGGCGCCCCCCCTCAATTTGATTCGATTCGCATCTCGTCCAAATCGCCTCATTTAGTTCGTGTTTTCCGTTTGCCGCATGCATGTGTTTGCGAGCCCAGGCCAGGGTGGAACTTTTGTAGTCGGCATATAGGGGGACACGTTCTTAGAGTGCTATGAGGGTCCCCTTTCTTCGGGGCTCGATTAGCCGTGCGCCCAAGGTTCTTTGGGCTTGATGCGAAGAAGAGTTGAGTTGTGTTGAGTACCTCGCTTGGTGGGTTATCCCCCGCCTGGCGGGTTATTCTTACGTGTACGGCCAAATTGGTGCACCCCTGCAGGGAAAATCTTCTCGAGAGGCCGTGTTTTCCGCGGTTATGGACTACTTGGTGAAAGTACTGGCTAACAAGTACTCAGGACAACTTAAACCTAATGATTAACAACCTTACACCCAATGATTAACAACTTGACTAGTAATAGGCTTATTGACACAATAATCTGAACCATCATTAATCCAACTGTGTGAGTTATCCTCGGATTGCTTCTTTGGATAAGGGGCGAGATCCAGGATGGGTTTGTTTTGGAGTTAGTTATAGTTGGTTACGATACGCGATCTTATCTCCTTTCTGTTAGCCGGAAGTGGTAGTAACTCTGTAGTTGTTTAGAGCAGCCAGTTGCAGCATCCTTTTTATCCCCTTTTCTTCCATTGAACCCAAGGCATCTGTGCTTGGTGTTGACGGGTTACACTTTGGTGAACTGTGAGTCTTGCTTGCCAGCACGTTTATGTACTGACCCCTTTGGGGCTGTGGTTTCCGCAGACTACGTTTCCGAGGATCTACATGGTGGCTACTACATGGAGTATGACGAGACTGCTGACGAGTAGACAGCGGACCCGGGCAGGATCCGAGACTTCGTGGATGGGCTCCGTCTTTTCGTTTCCGGCCTCTTAGGCCTATTTGGTTCTTGTCTGTACTCAGACATGTTGAATGCTTCCGCTGTGATGTAATGATAAATTGTTGGGACATGTGTCCTCTAAATGATTGTATTTGCTATCTCTGCTCTAGTGAGAGCTATTTGCAACTTATTTCCATCTTTTGTGTCGTAGAGATCTGTTGTGATATCACTTGTTCAAACGCCGTTGACGTACCATGTGTGTATGTTTTGAAGTACGTCAACGGAAGTGTCTGGATTTCTATGGGATGGTTTGCGCAGACGATGAATAGTAGGGAATGGTTGTCACACGTTTACGTGTTGGCCTGCTCATATTGAGATGCGGGTGCCGGTATGCCCCGTAAGCCATTCTATCTACTGTTTAGCGGACTGTGAGTATCCCGTAGAAGTCCGGGTGCGACAAGGGGGGGGGGGGGTTATAGCGCGGCGAGCGGCCGGGCATTTACTGCGTGCGCGCGTCCCCTCGCTGCCGCCCGCCACGCCATTACGCCGGCAGCCTTTAGGCGGGGCACATGCACTGGGCGGCCGCCACGCCATAAACGGCGGCAGCCTTTGACCGCGCGGCAGCCGAGAAGACGATCACGGGGGCGGTGTTAAACGATAAGGCCTAGTGGTTAGCTGTTGTATTCTTGTTAGTAGTTGTAAACGTGTCCGGTAAGATATAAACCGGATGCGCTAGTTTCTTGTACGTCAAGTTGACGTCGTTGTAATCCTACCATGTAATCTGTTAGGTCTTTGACCCCTATTTAACACGGAACGCGGCGCGAGACAAAGCGCACGCTTAACCCCATCGATCCAATCTACAATTTCAATATGGTATCAGAGCTCGCCCTCGCCTCGTCCATGATGGCCAGCTCGAGCTCCACCCCGTCTGCCTTCGCCGGATCCCTGTTCTCACATCCGGTGACGGAAAAGCTTGCCAAGGGGAATCATATTCTGTGGAAGGCTCAAGTCCTATCCGCGATCCGCGGAGCGCAGCTCGGCATCTTCATCAACAACAAAGCCGTAGCTCCCGCCATGGAGGTCACCGTCAAGAGGGACGGGAAGGACGTCCAGGAAGCAAATCCGCTGTACGGTCAGTGGATCGCCCAGGACCAACAGGTCTTGCATTTTCTTCTCACAACCTTGTCTCGTGAGGTTCTGTCTCAGGTCCATGCCGCTGCCACCTCCGCCGAGCTGTGGGATGCCATCGAGGTGATCTACGCCTCGCGCACTCGGGCTCAAACCGTGAACATCCGGATCGCCCTCGCCACCACACCGAAGGGCAACTCCACCATCGCGGAGTATGTTGCAAAGATCCGCACCCTGGCGGATGAGATGGCTGCAGCTGGAAAGAAGCTAGACGATGAAGAAATCGTCTCTTACATCCTCGCCGGCTTGGACGGCGACTACAACTCCATAGTGTCGGCCCTCTGTGCGCGCACCGAGCCTGTTACAGTCGGAGAACTGTATACTCAACTCCTCGGCCACGAGACGCGCCTCGAGCTCCTGCATGGCAGCGGTGGCTACTCGGCGAACGCGGCATATCGTGGAAGCCGCGGCGGTGGCAACCACGGCAATGGTCGTGGTGGAAACCAAGGAGGAGGAGGAGGCCGTCCATCTGGTGGCGGCAGACAGCAGCAGCAACAAGGCCGAGCTAACGATAATCGTGGTGCATATAACCACGGTGGCGCCGGTGGGCGTTCAGGAGGCAACAACGGCGCTGGCTACAACAGCACCGGCTACACCAACAACGGCAACAGGGTCCGCTGCCAACTTTGTGGCAAGCAGGGCCATGTCGTACAGAAGTGCTGGAAGCGCTTCGATCCGGACTTCACCGGAGTAATGGAGAAAAGCGCGGGAGTAGCTACTTCGTCAAACAACTCCCATGGCGCCGACTCAAACCCGTGGCATATTGATACCGGGGCCACGGATCACATCACCGGCGACCTCCACAAGCTCACCATCCGCGACAAGTACTACGGGAATGAACAAGTCCACACCGCAAGTGGGTCAGGTATGGACATTCATCACATTGGTCATTCACTATTAAGTACCCCTGATCGCAATCTTCATATCAAAAATATTCTACATGTCCCTCAAGCCACAAAAAGTCTTTTATCTGCTCATCGTCTTGCACGTGATAATTCTGCCTTTGTTGAAATTCATCCTAACTCCTTTTTTGTTAAGGATCAGGCAACGAGGAAAACCCTTCTACAAGGCAAATGTAGGAGAGGTCTTTATCCACTTTCGTCCACAACATCAAGTCCAAGCAAGCTTGCTTTTGGTGCCATCAAACCAACCCAGGAGAGGTGGCACGCTCGTCTAGGTCATCCTTCGTCAAGCATAGTCAATAAAGTTATTAGCCAAAATAATCTTCCTTGCTCAAGTGTGTCAGTTGATGACTCTGTGTGTGATGCCTGTCAAAAGGGCAAAAGTCATCAACTTCCCTATCATAAATCGTTGAGTCAGTCTAGTGCTCCTTTAGAGCTCATTTTTTCCGATGTGTGGGGCCCTGCCCAAGAGTCTGTTGGACGAAAGAAATATTATGTTAGCTTCATTGATGATTTCAGTAAATTCACATGGGTTTATTTTCTCAAGTACAAATCTGAAGTATTCCAAAAATTCCATGAGTTTCAAAGTCTGGTTGAAAGACAATTTGATAGAAAAATCCTAGCTATGCAAACGGATTGGGGGGGTGAGTATCAAAAACTCAGCTCTTTCTTTACTAAAGTGGGAATTTCGCATCATGTGTCATGCCCCCATGCACATCAGCAAAATGGGTCGGCAGAACGCAAACATAGACATATCGTAGAAGTTGGATTGTCTTTACTTGCCCAAGCATCGATGCCTTTGAAATTTTGGGATGAAGCATTCTTTTCTGCCACATTTCTCATTAATCGTATTCCCACTAAAATCCTTCAGTTTGAGAGTCCTTTGGAGCGTCTATTTCATGAGAAACCCGACTATAACTCTCTTAGAATATTCGGGTGCGCGTGTTGGCCAAACTTGCGCCCATACAATTCCCACAAACTCCAATTCCGCTCCAAACAGTGCGCGTTCCTTGGTTACAGTCCACTTCATAAAGGCTTTCGCTGTCTTGATATATCTAGTGGAAGGATTTATATTTCCAGGGACGTAGTCTTTGACGAGACGGTTTTCCCTTTTCAATCTCTAAACCCCAATGCCGGTGCTAGGTTGCGATCCGAGATTTTACTCTTACCGTCGCATTCATCTGATCATGGGGGAATTTATACTAATGATCATGTGGTTAATGCTCCTATTTTTCCTGATCCTAACGGTGCAAATTTGGAGCTATCTAGTGATTTTATGCAGCAGCAGGAAACACCTGATCATGGCGCTGGACACGAGGGGGATTCGGCTGACGGCAGGGATCCCGAGAGATCACCTGACCGATCCCCTGTCCGATCTGCTACGGGATCTGCGTCGCAGCAGAGGACAGCGCAGCAGCAGCGGGGTTCGCATGCAGAAGATTCCGCGACGAGCGAGTCGCACGCGGACACCTGGCGCATGCAGCCAGGCGCGGAGCAGGACCAAGGCGCGTCATCGCGCAGCGACCGAGGAGACGCGTCGCCATCATTGCCTCGTTCCCGTGCCATCTCCGACGTGGCATTGCGGGGTTCGCCAGGGACTGGCGGTACGACCAGATTGTCGGCATCTGGGGCTGCAGGATCTTCTGCGCCGAGAGTGGATGAGCACTAGTCTGCACCGGATTTCTTCAGGGTAACACGCTCAAAGAATGGTATATTCAAACCTTTGGTTCCTAAAGATGGTACTGTTAGATATGCACATCTTATTTCCACTGGAGAACCTGAAAGTGTTCATGAAGCACTAAATAACAAAAATTGGAAACAAGCTATGGATGTAGAGTTTGATGCACTTGTTAAAAATAAAACGTGGCATCTAGTACCATCAAATGAAGGGAGGAATATAATTGATTGTAAATGGGTGTTCAAAATTAAGAGAAAAGCAGATGGTAGCATAGATAGATATAAGGCTAGATTGGTAGCAAAGGGATTTAAACAACGTTATGGCATAGACTATGAGGACACATTTAGTCCAGTAGTTAAGGCTGCTACTATCAGACTGGTTTTGTCTATTGCTGTTTCCAGGGGTTGGAGTTTGCGTCAGTTGGACGTTCAGAATGCGTTCTTGCATGGTGTTCTCGAGGAAGAAGTGTATATGCGGCAACCACCAGGCTATGAGAGTGACAGTAAGCCGCATCACATCTGTAGGTTGGACAAGGCCCTATATGGGTTGAAACAAGCGCCTCGTGCTTGGTATTCAAGGTTAAGCACAAAGTTACAAGAACTTGGTTTCAAACCTTCCAAGGGGGATACATCTTTATTCTTCTATAGGAAAGGAAAGGTTACTATATTCATGCTTATTTATGTTGATGATATAATTGTTGCAAGTTCATCTGATGAAGCCACTCAAGCATTACTTAATGATTTGAGAAATGATTTTGCCTTAAAAGATTTAGGTGATCTTCACTATTTTCTTGGTATAGAAGTGCAGAAATCAGGCAATGGGATTCTATTGAGCCAGGAGAAATATGCTTCTGATGTTATTCGGCGTGTGGCTATGAAGGATTGTAAACCTGCAAGCACACCGATGTCTACCACCGAAAAATTATCTTTGCATGGTGGAACACTGTTAAGTCCAGAGGAATCAACTCGGTATCGTAGTGTTGTTGGTGCTTTGCAATATTTAACACTAACGAGACCTGATATATCTTTCTCTGTTAATAAAGTGTGCCAGTTCTTGCATGCACCAACTACTGTGCATTGGACAGCAGTAAAAAGGATACTGAGGTATCTAAAAGGAAGTGTGGATACGGGACTAAAGTTAAACAAGTCGTCTTCATCATTAGTAAGTGCATTCTCTGATGCTGATTGGGCAGGATGTCCAGATGATAGAAGATCAACAGGGGGCTTTGCAGTTTTCTTTGGCTCTAATTTGGTATCATGGAGTGCTAGGAAGCAAGCCACTGTTTCGAGATCCAGTACAGAGGCTGAGTACAAGTCTCTGGCTAATGCAACTGCAGAAGTAATGTGGATTGAAACTTTACTTGATGAGTTGGGTATTGAACATCCTGATACTGCCTGTTTATGGTGTGATAATCTGGGAGCCACGTATCTCTTAGCTAATCCCGTGTTCCATGCTAGAACAAAGCATATTGAAATCGATTTTCACTTTGTGAGAGAGCGAGTAGCTCAGAAGTTGTTGGATATACGGTTTATACCAACTGGTGATCAAGTTGCAGATGGGTTCACTAAGCCATTGCAAGTTGGACAGCTTCGGGCCTTCAGAAGCAACCTCAATCTTGAGGCGTTTCGGTTGAGGGAGGATGTTAAACGATAAGGCCTAGTGGTTAGCTGTTGTATTCTTGTTAGTAGTTGTAAACGTGTCCGGTAAGATATAAACCGGATGCGCTAGTTTCTTGTACGTCAAGTTGACGTCGTTGTAATCCTACCATGTAATCTGTTAGGTCTTTGACCCCTATTTAACACGGAACGCGGCGCGAGACAAAGCGCACGCTTAACCCCATCGATCCAATCTACAATTTCAATAGGCGGTTCTGTTCCCGCGTTTTCTCGTCGCGTCGCTGACCGAGCTGGCCCACGCGCGCGACCGCGCAGTTTCGCCGCCCCCCCCCCAGGCCGAACCCAGCGGGCTGGATTTGGCCTGGGTGCCGCGGCGCTAAATAGCGCCGAAAAGGCGCTATTTGGGCCTCTGGGGGGCCGAGTGGTGAAGAAGCGGCGCTATTCGCCGCTTCCGCCGCGAAAAAAGCCCCCTGTGGGGGTTCTGGGGGGGACGGCTCAAGATGCCCTAAGCAATAGAAAGATTTAACACGTGCCAAAACAGGGTATCATCTGGTGGTTATGCTGCAAAGATTGTGCCGGCGAGATTTTGACTTTTATGAAGAGCGAATGGTGGGGGAGGCGGACGATTTTTCTCCTTGGTTGTCTGGGTGGCGCCTAGTGTCCGTCTTTCACGTGTGTATTGTACTTGGTATTTCTTAGATAACACAATCATACATTCATAAAGAAATAATAGACGTACTTATAGTATGTGATAACAACCGATCTTTGTTTAATAATAACAAATTAACATGCATACTTTTACAGAATGGGACTCATGAGTTTTGTTCTCGTGCTAACTATAATAACTTCTTCATCTTTCCAAACTCGATCACCCTGTCGACGTCCGGCAAGGCCGCCTTGGCGCCGTCAAGCTCACTGAAGCGCTCCACCCATGCCGTCAGGAGGGGAGTCTTAATGGGGTCAAATATCTTGATCCCGGAGTTCACCGCGCTCGCTTTCAGCCAGGAGAGCAGGCTCCCCAGCCATACGTCCACGAGTCCGACGCTCTCACCTCCAAAGTATCCATGCCCCTTGGAGCACTCCCTCAAGGCTCCCTCCAAAGTATCCAGTGCAGCAAACATCTGCTTAGTCCCCTCAGACTTGTCCTCCTCTGTCTTGCTGCTGAACGCCTGCCTCCATGCGACGATAAGCTGCCCAAACACACGGCGCTTCAGTGATCAGTAAACCGCAAATTTTAATGGAAGAATTAGTGAATGACAGAGAAAACAAAGAGCTATGAAACCTTGTCGTCGATGTAGGCGGCCCAGAAGCGAGCAATGGCACGCTCATGGGGGTCGGAGGAAAGCAAGGAGGGGCCAGTGCCGGAGAATGCCTCGTCGATGTACTGCACGATGACCATGGAGTCACAGATGGGCTTCCCGTTGTGGAGGAGCACGGGCACCTTCTTGTGCACCGGGTTGGAGCTGAGGAGGAGCTCGCTCTTGTTGCCGAGGTCCTCCTCGACGTTCTCGAAGCTCAGCCCCTTGAAGCTCAGTGCAAGTTTCACCCTGATGACAAACGCACTTGCCCATACGCCGAGCAGCTTCAGGTCATCTCCTGCGTCCATGATTTCCTGCTAGATCTGTGTACGAAGGTTGATCTGCTTCGTTAGCCTGTGCTTCGTTGGTTGCTTGGTGGATCTCTATATGGAGTTCTTAAAGCAGGGCTGTTTGAGACTTTTTCCTCCAAAAAAAACATGTGTATAATTGATTGAGTGGCAGGAAATGATCAAGCGACGCGTCATGCATGACGCTTGCAGATTGGGACCATGGAAACTAGGATTGTCACACAATATGCCACACAATACATGTGCCTATCAGCTCGAATAGTTTGGTCCATCTTATCTCTGAAGACTACTGCCCGGGAAGATCGAAACAATTATTCCATGAGACAGTATCATAAAAGAAATTGATTCCGTGAGAATCCACCGCTCCACTCCTTCCTGTGTCTCCTCAATGAGAGTCCAGTAGGAAGCGCGGATACGTCCAAAAAGTCACGTATCCGGGGTTGGATACTTCCGGATACGGATACACGAAAATACATGCCCCGTACGTATCCAACGATTTTTCCTTTTTTATTAATTAAATTAAAACGGATACCGGGATATACCAGGATACGAGTTTGGGATACTGGATTACCCTATTCCCGTGTTATATGTACGGAACCATCACCCATTCATCTTCTTGTTCTAATCCAGACCTAGGCGCCGTCATAACTCAAGTAGATCGTCGGGCACATCTGCTGCTGCGCCGCCGGACTAAGAGGAGAACCAGCCGGCTACCCGCCTCCGGCCGGCCGCCGCCATTGCTGCACCATGCAACGCAGGTCTGTTCATCTCCTCCTCATCCCATCTACAATTCTCTGTTTTAGTTTTCTTGGCTAGCTGGGCTCCACCGTCCGATGCCCGCCGGCCGCCGCTGGACCTGTTGAAATTTTGGTGTGCTCCGCTGCTACCTTAGTACCATACTACCCGCATTCTACTTTTCTTACTTCCTTAAGATTAGACATGCAAATAGAAAGATTAAATCTAGTTCATGTAGGTCAGCAATGGCTAGCACCGGTAGGACTAGTGGTTTGTGATGGAATCTAATTTACAAATTGTTACTTTTGCTTCTAGGTGAAGAAACACTACAAGGGCCAGCGTCATTGCAGTTGTCAAGGTTTTCTCCAACAATGTCATGGTACTCCTATATTCCTAATTTCCTCCTATATAGTATAATTGTAGTTCTCATTTTCGTAAAAAATTACTAGTTTATATATATTATTAATTTTATTTTTTATATATATATATAAACGTATCCCCGTATCCATGTTTTTAGAAAATTGGCGTATCACTGTATCGCCGTATTCGTATCTGTATCTCTATCGCCGTATCCGGGCATCCTAGGAGTCCACCGCTCGTTGTCTGCATTGGATCCCAAGACTACTTAGAAATTATGGTTTTGCTCTTGCTTTTACTTGGCCTTTAGAGCGACACGTCTTTACGTGATCCCTATTAGAGAAGCTCTGCAGTTTTGTAAATAATTGAGGAATTCCTTCACATCCTAGGAGAATTCTTTTGCAGGACAAGGACAATATTGAGCACATTTTGACGCAAATGTGTTCAAGCAAGACAAGTGTGGTTCAAGATCTTTGAGGAACCGAAGATTGAGGCGCAAATCCCCGCGAATACCGGGAAGTGCAATTTTTTCTTGTTTTGATAAGGCCGGGAAGTGCAATTGGAGCCCGAGCTCCATGTAGCATTTAAAAAAAAAAGATAAAATTGGTATTTTTTTAGTTTTGAAAAATTTGAAACACTAATCTTACATGTAGATAATGTCGAGATTGTGCAAATTTTTAATTAAAACTTTGAATTAGTCTAGCTTACACAAAAAAGACAATTCCAATAAAATTTGAAGTTTTTGAAACCATGTACTGTTCACCACTCATATACAGGAATTTAAAATTTTCGCCATGCAATCTACACAATCACCAAGATCTATCTATAAAGATACATGTGAATAAAAATTCCCAGATCTAGTTTTCGAGGTCGTGTACCAGACATCCTAGAAGCGGAAGAGATGTCGGTGACGATGTCGATGAAGCCCGTAGAATATTCTCACGCACAATTCTATTGTTGAGGATGTTGTCGACTTCCCGTATCCAGCAACTTGATCCAACAGAGTGAGAGTCCCATGTGTTAACCCTTTGAGAGTTCGCACACATAAGTCGAGACCGATCCTGCAGCGCTTCGCCGTTTAGGACTAGACGCTATAGGTGTATATGGAGGTGGAGTTCTCAACACATGAGAGAGAAAATAATTAAAAGTTATATCTAATTGGGAGGGGACGCCTCAAAACCCTAATTAGAAAAGGCTCTCATTCGATTGCATTGAGTCTTGCGGTCCTTTTTATAGGTGGATGAGGGGGTGACCTTCCTTGAGAGGGAGGAGTCCCTCCCGCGATCCACCAAGAAGATGGCCACAGCACAAGGGTTGCCGCACCACCCTCCTTGTGTAAATACGATTGGACTCCCATGTGGAGTCCAACCCCACCTCCCTTTTCATTTTTCATTTTTCCTTTTTTATTTTTTATTTTCCTCTCCAAATAAATCACGGGAAAAATGCAGTGAGAATAGTGTCGCCATGGTGTGGTTCCCTGGGCCCACTTGGCAGACTGCATTAGATGGGTGCGGCCATGGGGGCATTCTTGCCCCAGTCTTGCACTTCCCCCATCTCGGTTTTTGTCCGAAACTCTTTTCCAACCCTCTGACCCCTATAGATAAAATCATCGTCCTTATCTAACGATGTTATAAATATATTTTCGACATACCGGGATATTTCATGCCCCATACACTTGCTCCCGAAAGCGTGCAACCTCATTTTATCTCTAAGAAAAACTGTGAAATAAATCCCAGCAGTAATAGAAATTGTTTCTATTGCTCCGGGTCATCTAATGTGCTCATTATAAATTCTCTCCGGTATATGTAATATATCTATCACACAGAAACATCATTTCGATGATATTCCTTATTGATCTGTACCTACCAATATACACATAAATCAGACCTAACTTAAGTTTGTTACCCCTACAGGTCTGATAGTGTGTAGACATTAAACTGGAAACTCTTTCCTTTTCAATAATCAATAGCAGAGTCATGGACACACATATTGACTCCCACACACTACACAAAAATCTGCTGAACATGTTGGCTATTATACAATATTCTCATTACTCACGGTACCGAACTTATGCGAGCTATGAATTCCGGTATTGTTGTGAAACAATTTTTGGTTCACTATACCTTTGTCTATCTCTTTAACTGGTAAGTGATACGTCATAAATGTATCCTTAATTTCTGATGTTCCATGTTGTTTTCTTATTGTTTCCCACATGTTTGCTATACACTTTATATCATTTTTATCGATTTTCCGGACTAACCTATTGACAAGACGCCACAGAGCCAGTTTCCTGTTTTCTGCTGTTTTTAGTTTCAGAAAAGTTGTTCTGGAAATATTCTCGGAGTTGGAAAATTTGAAGCCCGGAAGTCTTAGAATTCCCGAAGGTTCCACAGAGTCCCGAAGAGACCCGGAGGGGGGCCTCAGGGGGCCCACACCATAGGGCGGCGCCCCCTTGGCCGCGCCGGGGGGTGGTGTGGGGCCCCTATGCCTCTGCCGCTTTTGCCCTTTCGCCTATTTAATCCCCCCGAGACATAAACCCTAGATATATCCCACTTTTCCCCGAAAAACACCCGAGGCCGCTGTCACCGTCATCCCGAGATCGGGAGGGTTCTGGAGCTCTCCCCGGCACCCTGCCGGAGGGGGAAATCATCACCGGAGGGGTCTACAGCACCATGCCCTCCTCCGAAGTGATGCGTGAGTAATTCATCTCTGGACTAGGGGTCCATAGAAGTAGCTAGATGGTTGTTCTCTCCACTTTGTACCTCATATTTAGATCTTGTGAGCTGCCTAACATGATCAAGATCATCTTTATGTAATGCTAGATGTTGTGTCTGCTGGGATCTGATGAATGTTGAATGATATGTCTTCTGATTATCAATCTATCTGAAGGGTATGTTGCATAGAAAACAAAAAATTTCCTACGCGCGATAAACCCGAATGGCCAAGATCTAATCTAGGAGATGAAAGGCAACGGGGAGAAAGCGAGTCTTGAGATAACATACCCTCGAAGACTCAAAGTGTTACGATATCAAATCTCGTTTTTGGCGTAGTCGTACTCACGCTGATCCCGAGCAAGAAGATGTGCACCGCAATCCGGCGATGCCTCCGTGATCGGTCACACTTTCAGCTCGATGAAGACCTCCAATCCCTCGATCCAGCGGGGTAGCGGAAGTAGAGGACCGGAGACCATGGAATGGAGCAGCGGGTGGAGAGGAAGGGAGGTGGGAAAGTGTATGAGGAAGGGGGAGCTCTCACCCTCCTTTTATAGGGGAGGGGGAGGCAGCCCAAGGGGGGTGCGACCAGCCATGGTGTGCCCTCACCTCTTCCCCTCTTCATGTGAGTGGAAGCTCCACTCACACCCACTCATGCTCCCTTAATTTTCTACTTAGAAAATCCAAAGGTTTTTTTTAATAAATAAATAAAACATATTTATTTATTTATTTATATTTGTTAATTCCATTAACAAACATTTGCATGAAGCACCTCGAATCATTTGTTAATTCTATTAACAACCATTCAACGAAAAAACCCTTGAACTATTTGAATTTTCCCCGAAAAAATTTCGGAGCTGCCCAAAACATTCTTCGGTATTCCGTATCCTCTCAAACGCTTCATCAAACCTTAAGTGTGTCACCCTACGGTTCGCGAATAATATAGACATGATTGAGACTCCTCTCAGATCAATAATCAACAGCGGGATCTGGAGATCTGTGATGACTCCTATATATTAAAAAATGACTCTCGTGATCATGTGAATCTTTCAACGTCGTAACGATTTCCCTTTGTCTCGCGATATTTTACTTGTCCGAGATCCGATCATCGGTATCAACCATACCTTTTTCGATCTCGTTACCCGACAGGTACTGTTTTCTTGTTCCCGTGATATAACATCCTTGTGATCATATCACGTGCTTGCAAGCGGTGTCGATGTAATATCACCGAGAGGGCCCTGAGTATATCTCTCCGTCATATTGGATGGACAAATCCCACTCTTGATCCATGAGCTTCAACTAACACTTTCCGAATACCTAACGCCACCTTTATAGTCACCCTGTTACGGTGTGACGTTTGATATCATCAAAGTATTCTTTCGGTATTAGTGATTAACATGATCTCATGGTCTAAGGAACAATGTTACTCCGGATGTAAGACATAACAACAAAACTAAATGACTTGATCGTATTGTTATACTTAGTTAGGGTCTAAGTTCATCACGTCATTCTCCTAATGACATGACCCCGTTATTAACAACATCCAATGTCTATGATCAGGAAACCTTGTTCATCTGTTAATCAACGAGGTAGTTAAAAGAGAGGATTCACTGGGAATGTTGGGTTGTTTATTAATCACACATGTATTAACGTTTCTGGTTAATACAATTCTAGCATGATAAATAAACATCTATCATTAACAAGGAATAACATAATAAACACTTTATTATTGCCTCTCGGGCATATTCCCTTCACTATCATGTTATCTTCATGCTTATGTTATTTATGATCTTGCATGCTCTCCGTTATTAGTAGATCCTCTGGCCAAGTAGATGCTAGTAACTCAAAGAGGGAGTATTTATGCTCGATAGTGGGTTCATGCCTCCTTTTCATCTGTGCTCGAGTAAAAAAAACGTGACGGATGGAGGACGTGTTGTTTCCATTAGGAAGAAAACAACAATGCTTTATCTAAGGATGATGTTATTGTTTACATTACACACTTTGCTTACTGCGATTATCTGTTGCTTGAAACTTAATACCCAATGTTTGTTCGGATGATATTCGGAGGTGGATTTTTAGTCATAGGTGCAGTTGGATAACGGTCTATGTATCTTGTTGTAATGCCCGCATGAATCACATAGTAATCTTTATGTCTTGCATATGCACTACGGTGCATCCTTCATTTATGTCAATTGCCCAGCTGTAATTCGTTCACCACACATGTTATTTATCTTTCACGGAGAGACACCACTAATGAACTGTGGACCCCGGTCCCTTTTCCTCATACTGATAAATCACCTACTGCTTTCATACTGCTTTCATACTGTTCCTACTGTTTTCCACACCATACGTTTAACCTCTTTGTATTCAGCAAAACCGGTGAGATTGACAACCTCACTGCTTCGTTGGGGCAAAGTGATTAGATTGTGTTGTGTAGGTTCCATGTTGCTTCTGAACCGGTAGTGCGCCCTGCCATCTCAGCTGTTTCACCTTCTGAAGTTACTCCTTCCTCCTACTGGATGATTCAACCTTGGTTTCTTTCTGAGGGAAAACTTGTCGCCGCACTCTTCATACCTTCCTCTAGGGGTCTCCCAACGAACGTGTGACCACACGCATCAAGCATATTTTTTTGGCGCCGTTGCCAGGGAGGAAGAGAACTTGTGCAAGGGGAGTCTCTCATTTCCAATCTCTTTACTTGTTTTAGTTTTGCTTGGTTTATTTTATTTTTTCTTGTTTGCTTCTCTTTATCAAAAACACAAAAAAAATAGTTCTTATTCTAGCTGTAGTTTTATTCCCGTTTTTAGTATTGTTAAAATGACTACTCCTGAGAACACTAAGTCATGTGACTTTACTAGCACCAACAACAATGATTTCATTAGTACACCTATTGCTCCACCTGCTCATACTGCTGATTTTTATGAGATAAAACCTCCCCTGTTAAACCTTGTTATGAGAGAGCAATTTTCTGGTGTTAGTACTGATGATGCTGCTGCCCATCTTAATAATTTTATTGAACTATGTAAGATGAAAAAATATAAAGATGTTGATGGAGATATTATTAAACTGAAATTGTTTCCTTTCTCCTTGAGAGGAAGAGAGAATGGTTGCAATCTTTGCCTAGAAATAATATTGATTCTTGGACTAAGTGTAAAGATGCTTTCATTGGAAAATATTATCTTCCTGCTAAGGTTATATCTTTAAGATGTAGCATTATGAATTTTAAGAAACTTGATAATGAGCATGTTGCTAAATCTTGGGAAAGAATGAAATCTTTAGTAAATAATTGTCCCACTCATGGACTGACTACTTGGATGATAATACAAACTTTTTATGCAGGTCTGAATTTTTCTTCAAGAAACCTTCTGGATTCAGCTGCTGGAGGAACCTTTATGTCCATGACCTTGGGGTTAGCAACAAAGCTTCTTGATGATATGATGGTAAATTATTCTGAGTGGCACACTGAGAGAGCTATAACTGGTAAGAAGGTAAATTCTGTTGAAGAAACCTCCTCTTTGAATGAGAGACTTGATGCTATTATGTCTATGCTTGTGAATGGCCATGCTCCTATTGATCCAAATAATGTTCCTTTAGCCTCTTTGGTTGCTCAACAAGAGCATGTTGATGTGAACTTCATCAAAAATAATAATTTCAACACCAATGCTTATAGGAATAATTTTGGTAGCAAAAATTATAGGCCATATCCTCCCAAAAATAGCAATGCTTATGGTAATTCCTACAACAACAATAAAAGTTTACCCTCTGATCTTGAGAACATGCTTAAGAATCTTATTAGTACACAAACTGCTTTTAATAAATCCGTTGAGGAAAAATTTGGCAAAATTGATGTTCTTTCTTCTAAGGTTGATAGCCTTGCTCTTGATGTTGATTTTCTGAAACTAAAGGTTATTCCTCATAATGTTAAAGAAAGTAAAACTTTGAATGCTATCCAAATTCGAATTGATGATAATGTTAGAATGATAGCTAAATTGCATGCTAGATGGGAAAGAGAAGATGAAATAGCTAGAAAGAATAATATAGCTAATGTTTACACCATTACCACCACTATTCAAAATGAAGCTTCTCATGCTAGAAAACCTTCTACTATCAATGGTAAAGTAATTGGTGTTGGAAACACTCCCACTTCTGCTAGTAAACATGCAAAGCTGCCTGAAACTGCTAAAAATGGTCCTGATAAAAGTGATGAAATTTTTAGAAACATGGGACACAATGGTCCAATTATATTTGATAAAAATGATCTTGAATTTGATGATTGCAACACAACTTAAGTGATTAAGTTCTTACAAAATCTTGCTAGTTTTCCTAATGCTAGTGCTATGAATATGGCTTTCACAAAACATATTACAAATGCTCTCATGAAAATCAGAGAGGATGAATTAAGATGTGAAGCCTCTATCCCTAGGAAGCTAGATGATGGTTGGGAACCTATTATTAAAATGAAAGTAAATGATTTTTATTGCAATGCTCTATGTCATCTTGGTGCTAGTATCTCTGTTATGCCCAAGAAACTCTATGATATTCTTGATTTACCACCATTGGAACCTTGTTATTTGGATATTCGTCTTATTGATAATGTTAGAAAAAACCTTTGGGGAGAATTGATGATGTTCTTATCATGGTTAATAATATTATTTTCCCATTTGTTTTTTTGTCTTGAATATTGAATGCAATGCTTCTTGTCCAATTGTTTTAGGAAGACCTTTTCTTAGAACTGTTGGTTCTGTTATTGATATGAAAGAAGGGAATATTAAATTTCAGTTCCCACTCAAGAAAGGTATGGAACATTTTCCTAGAAAGAGAATGAAGTTGCCTTTTGATTCCGTTATTCGAACAAGTTACAATTTGGATGCTTCTTCACGTGAAAACACTTGATCTGGGCCTAGCTAAAAGGCGTTAAAGAAAAGCACTTCTTGGGAGATAACCCATGGTTTTATTTTTGCTATCTTTTTCTCTGTTTTGTTTGAGTAAAGGGGTTGTACACTTCTGTAGAAACTCCTTTGTATCCTTATTTTTATGTTTTAGTAGTGTCAAGTAAGGTTTCTGAAGAGAGTTGGAGATGGTTTTCGGATTTCTGCGCAGGAAACAGATTTCTGCTGTCCACCGTAAAAAATCCTATAAAATCCTGAAAGATCAGAATGATCTGAAATGTTTTGTGCTTATTCCTCAGCGAATTACGCAACATTTTTGTTCTTTAAGTTTTTCGATCTGAGCAACGTAAGTGCCTCAAATTTTTTTTGTCTTTACACATAGTTCTGGTTTTGACAAATTCTGCCATTTTTCTTGCATTTGCTCTTTTGCGATGTCAAGTGGATTTTTTTGCTTCACGAAACAGAAGTGGCTGTAGCTAATATTTAGAAGTATCAATGGCACTTTTTACATACAGAACCAATGGATTTTTTAATTGTTGCACTAACCCTCTAATGCGAATTACTGTTTGAGTGTGGTGTGAAGGAAGTTTTCAAGGGTCAAGAGAAGAGGTGATATATGTGATCAAGAAGAGTGCAAGGTCAAATCTTGGGAATGGCCCCGTGGTTCATCCACGCATATTTTTAGAATACTCAAGCATCTAAGCTTGGGGATGACCAAGGCATCCCCTTCTTCATCAACTATCTATCAAGTCACTTCTCGTGAAACTATATTTTTATTCGGTCACATCATATGAAGTTTACTTGGAGCGTCTGTTTGTTTTTCTTTTTTTTTCTTTTGTTTTTTTGTGTTCTTTTGTTTTTGTTGCTTTAATAATATAGTTGGATCCTAGCATTCTTTGTTTGGGAGAGAAACACGCTCCGCTTTTTCGTTTGAATACTTGCTATGCTAGTATTCTTAGTTTTTCTTCTAGCTGCTGCAAAAATTCCTGTTTAGCTCTTGTTTTAATTGCATCTCTTGTTCAGAGCTGTTAGTTTTAGTAGTGTTATGTGAGTCCTCTTATGTTTTCTTGCTGTAGCATTTAGATAGTTTTTTAAAGCATGTTTTATATGGTGCTTGTTGGGAAAAGAAACTGCTGCTTGAGGTAGAATTTTTAACGGTGCAAGTAGAAGCTTGTATAGACTGTGGTAGACTTTTTCATATCATGCTAGATGTTATTTTAGTTTTAAAGCCTTGTGGTTATTGAGTAGCATGATTAGCCTCAAATATCTGAGAGTGTTTGATGTGCCATTGAAAGAATCATGAGTTGTTCTTGTCATATTGAAGCATAAATTTATGGTATTCTCCTTTGAATGTTTTATTTGGTTGACTTGGCGCATGATCACACCATGTTCATGAATATGAACCAGTCACGAAAATCCTCTATCATCATTTAGTTTTTGAACTTATGGTACCACTTATGCTTTGATTAATGATGTTTCTGTCGCTATGCATGATTATGGCTCTTATGCTCTGTTGATTTGTCGCTCCTAGTCTTTTGCTAGCCTCCACCTGTACTGAGTATGAGCTCTACTCATGCATCCAACTCCCCAAAACTAAAGTTTTTCCATTGTGTCCACCATACCTACCTACATTTGGTATTTAACCGCCACTCCAAAGCAAATTGCTCATGTGTTACCTTTAAAACTTTCAAAACTACTCCTGTTTTGTGCTCCTGTTTTAGCTCATGAGGACGTAAATAGAGAATCTTTATGTCACTTGTTGATTGGACTTTCACACCCTGGACTAGTGGCTTCATCCGCTTGTCCATCTCTGGATATACGCGCGGGTGGACTCGCCGCCCAGAAACGCAGGAACGCGACCACTCCAGAAGCTGACAAAAACCCTCGGGCAGACAAAACACCCCGTAGACGCGGGAGCATGTCGCCTAGAAGGGGAGACAAGGAATCACCTGTAAGGTCCCCCAGAACCACTGTTCAAGGACACCTCCGATATGCATACATTCACAATCCCATATCACACCAACTGTGGACAACATATCAAGTTGGTACACAGATACAACATCCATTACACGATTACGGAAAACACTTACAAAAGAGACATGGTCACATGACCAAGTCTAACACAATTGCCACGCAGGGCAAACACACAACACGCACACACAACGGAAGATTAAACACACACAACATGGTAGAGCCCAATTCATGCCTTAACCTACAGGCTGCTGACAGGGAGACGATCCTAGTTCGCAAGTCCATCAGCGTAATACTCCTCCTTGTAGACCTCCTCCTGAGATTCCTTCTCGATGTCTGGAAAGTAAATACCAGGGACGAAACCATATGAGTACATTTGAATGTACTCGGAAAGACACCCATCATGTAGCTTACCAAAATGCAAGTATGCTTATATGGTGTAATAGGTAGGCTATACATAGGGTTCCCTATCCACGATATATAAAAGATATATCATAGTTGATTTTTGAAAATCTCTGTATCTTTGTTGAAGAAGATACTTCAAAAGAAAATAATATAGTTTTCTTTCCCTTGTAGATATCACATGTACAAGAGGTTTTGTAAAACTTTGTTAAAAGAAAGTTTTCTCTTTGCAAAACTTCTTGTAAAAACAACTCCTTGCTTTTTATCAATGGTACCTCCACGGCACAAGGTTCCTTCCTTCAGCACTTCATAAATTCAACTCATTTTTTGAAAACATTGACACAATGCTAGCTACATGGCCATTCAACTGTCCATATCCGAGGACGCGACTATTCAGAATAGTTTGACTTTGCAGAGGTGTACACATTCACCAGATTCAGTACATCCGCCGTGAACAACCACGGAGACTGTAACAACAGTATGTAAACATCAGATAACCGATCCTAACCATCCACTATGTTCAAGCTAGAATATGCCTATCTCTTCAGTTGAGTGTAATCTCCCCGGCACCAGGTCCCACCCCACCACGGCAGGAGACTCAACCATTACAACCGGAGGAGAAATTAATCCCACACTTTTTATGTCCCGTATTCCCCTCCTGGCGAAAATCGGTTCGAGGGCATGACGACCCTTATAGAAAATTGAGATAGAACACACACTAACAAAAAAAAACTTCAAGTTAAGCCCTGTGCCCATGTTGGGGTAGAGTGGCAGTACGGTAAAGGTTGTCCGGCGAAGACTAGTTTATGTGTTATTTTTGTAAAACACCTTTTTTTCCAAAAATGACCACTTCAACATTCCTCCGGTGGATAAGGCTCAACCTTTCCATCGGGTTTTCCATAAAGCTTTTGTTTTGCAAAAACATATTTTTAGGGTGTCCACTTAGGGACTTGTACTTTTGGTGGTAATAAATACCATATAGTGGCATAGTAATAGTATAATATTAATAGTAGTAGTAGTCACTCAAAAAAATAGTTTTTGGCAATCAAAGTTTTTGTAAAACTTTTAGAGGTAAAACATGCATGATAGATAATGATAAGTGTAGTAACAACAAGCATCAGGATGGCTTTCCTTAAGTCCCTTAGTGTCCCTGGCCTTGAAGTAGCTTGAACTTGACGCACAACTCTACAACTCCTGCTTCTTCTTCTTCGTTTTCTAACGCCGTAAAAGAAATAAAAGACACACACTCAGAACCAAAAGGAAAACAATATCACAAATCAATACATACAACATGAAAACTTATACTAGCTCAAACACTCAAAAGGTTATCGCGCAAACTATCTGATAGAATCTCACGGTACAAAACTGTCGTCAAACACACATATGGTTGAGAAACCATATCCCACATCTTATGTATCATATATGGAGTGGGTGTACCACTCTCATACCAAGATACATATGAAGCTAAAAAATATACCTTACAGGCACAAAAGGTGAGACTACTAAAATAATAACGATCAATCAATACAATACCCATGGCAGTGGGCATTAACAATACACAAGCAATCATCACCAACATAGTTTATCACTAAACTAATGCATAGATAACAAGATACTACTAAACAAAAAAACAACACTAGAACAACCATAACATAAGTAAAATACTCATGCTAAGGTAATCACTCAGACAAATCCCAAAGAGCAAACAACCATACCAAAGATGAATGAGCTAAATACTGACTAAGCTTATGTCCACACAAAAACTAAGGAATCCATCAATAATGAAAATAACCAAACAAACCAGTGGCTAAACCAAAGGTAAAAACTCCTAATACACATCCTAACACACAATCATTGCAAGGGATAATAAAGCTAGAACATACATAACAACGGGAGTCCACTAATAGCATACTAGTATGAAAATTCTACATATGCATGCTATAAGTAATAATTGTATTCTACATATAATCACAACAAGTAACTCCACAAGTCATGTCATAATAAAAGAATTAACAACATCCTAAACATGCTAGAATAATCATACACTCAGAAAATAAAAAGACAACAATACTAGAGCAACTCATAATATTTAGTGGTGACACTAGTTCATCACTAGAGAAGCAAACATCACTACAATGATGGATAACTCTAAAAAAGCAATGTATGAAGGTAAAAACCTACTAATAGCACACAACACCTTACACATGCTAGTAAGAAAAAATACTAAAATAAATCTATGGAAACAACTACTCCGCAAGAATCACTCAATTCTAATAAATCATGCTTTTTCTAATTCAATCAAGTAACAAGTAATCAGAGTAGAAGCTATGGAACCAGTAGCTATGCACTCAATACAAGCTCAACTAAAAACTTTCAAAAATCCAAACACTCAAGGAAAACTATCCACACATAATTTATCAATCACTAGGAAAACATTCTATTTGCAAACAATATTCAAAAACATCAAACAATGGTTAAACATTTCTTAACATGACATTCCCAAGGGAACATACTATCAAGAAATGCATCACCACTAAACATACTAGGATTCACAAAGTATAACTAACCACTTCAATCAAACAAGTAAAACAAACAACCATTTTCCTTGGTGGAAAATAACAAACACACATATAAAAATATATGCTACTAACACATAAGTGTATGGTAGGGGATTTGCATTCCTAACCAAAATGCAACAGGACCAGTGGGTTATGGGCCCAATAATACCAAGGAATTTAGAGGTCACAAAGCCTCTGGTTACACTTGACAAAAATAACCTATTAACGCATTCAATACATGGCTAATCATACTAGTGAAAACAAACAACAAGTGTTACACATGCTTTGCTATAAATTAAAGTGCAAGCTAACAGAGATGATAACACCAAAATAAAAGTACCAAAACGGTACTGGACATCCACTCAACAACATCAAAAACTTAGGTGCACTATCATACAAAAATTTGCTCGCACAATCTAGTCAACAATAAATACTAGAAAACAACAAAATGCTATTTCTATTTCCAAAAGATTTCCAATCATGCACACACTCCTAAGGTAGTTGTATTGCAAGAGAACAACCTAATAACAAGTATCAACACATACATACATGCTAGGAACAAAGTCTCAAGCAATCAAACATTTGTTTACAAACAAATACACACATAATAAAGAAAACAGAAAAGCTGCTGTTTCTAGAAATGCATGCCAAAAATAATCTAGGGCTCCAAAAATTAATCCAAGCTAGGGTTAGATATATCTAGTCATACACAAAATCATCCAATTTGACCTTAAAAATAATTTTTAAACTCCTTCTAAAAATCCTAGAAAAACCTACTTGTCCAATACCATAATGGATGGCATTTCGATTTGGTAACTCACCTTGATGTGATGCCAAGTCCTAATGATAGATATACTCACTAGATACTCAAAACAATTTGGTTTGACCAAAAAGGACACACACACAAAATATTTTCATAGATACTCTATGGAAAAACAATTACTGATGCAAAAATAAAAGTGCAAACCTATATCTACCTCTGTACATGGTTAGGAAAACATAAATCTACTTCTGTGATTTTTTGTAGATTTGATCTTGCAAGAAAACTATTTTAACAGACCCAAAGTAATTAGCTAGTTTTCTGTGGATTTATAAAAAGAAAAAAAAACAGAGGGGCGGGCTTGGTTTCTCCACCGGCATGGCTCATTAGGCGCACAACACGACCCAGCGCAGGCGAGCGCGCGCGCGCGTGGCGGGAAAATGGTGGATTCAACGTCGCCCGTTGATCAACAAATCAACGGCGCACGTGATGTCGTCATCCTCTCCTCTCTTCTCTCTCAACGGAAATGCACCAGCGACGGGGATCTCCCCGTGAGCTCACCGTGGGGCTCGAGGGACGGTGGCGCGGGATCGGGGAGGGTGCTGGGGACCGTGGGGGTCGAGGGGCCTGGAGATTGGGTGTTGGCGCGGCTCCTGGCGGTGGCGCACGGCAGGGTGCCCGCGGCGGTGACCACGACGACGACGGTCGACCTGCAAACAAAACAACGTGGGAGGGGTCAGGGGTGGTCTAGGGGTTACGGGAAGTTCATCGGAGGCGGCGACGGGGGATGGGAATGCACGGGCGAAGCCCTACCTGGCCCGAGTGGCTGCGGTGGACGGTGGAAAAAAACACACCGCGACGCTCGCCGGATGCCTCCCGGGGTGGCTGGGTGGGTCGAGGAGGTTGCTGTGAGGGAGGGAGACTAGTGGCGAAGTGGGAGAGCGGGGAACTACTAGTAGACACGGCGGCATGGGCGTGGGGATGGGGCGCTCTCGGGCTCGTGGGTTTTGGCTCGGGGACGCGCCCTTGGCGTGCTCACGATGTGCAGAAGGAAAGGGTGGTGTCAGGGGTCAAAGGCAAACGTCAAAGAGGCCTTTGGGGTGGAGGAAGAGGCATGGTATGGCCAAAGTGGCCATTGGCATTGTGTGTGCATGCCCTGTCCTGACCCCTCTGCCCTCTACTTTTCTCACTCAAAAACTCCACACCCAAAACCTTCTAGAAGCAAAAAAAAATCCTAGGTGGAGTTCAAACCATGGTCAACACATGTGACAAAGTCTCACTTCCAAACTTGCAAGAAAATGCAATGAAAACATCTGTCAAACATTGTATCCATCACTGTTCCAAAAATTCAGATAATTCAGTTAACACTGAGCAATTATTCAGTGTTGGAAAACTAAAGAAATGAGCAAAAAGTTTGGAATGTTTTCAGAGGGTAAAGGGATTCGAAATTTTGTTTTCAAAGTTGGAGCTTGCTAAACATGATTTAAAATTTCGGAAAAATCTTTTGAAAACAAATTTGGAATAGTGGAAGGCTATGAAAACCTAGTGGGAAATAGGGTACTTTCTGTTTTTTTTTCTGTTTTCTAAATATTTCCTTTTCTGTCTTATTTTTCTTCCACAAAAACAACAAGCAAAAGATCATTTTTATTATTCCAAAAATCAAACCAATCTTATGGATTGGTAGTACATATAGCAAGGAACAAATACAAGTCAAGAAAACACAAAATGGAATATGATAGCCTAGTGAAAACAAGTGTGGAAAACATGTACTTGGCTATATTTTCAGGGAATATTTTATATAGAGAACTTAAAAGAAAACTTCCATAAATCATTTTAAAATTTTGTTTTCTTGGATCCAATAAAGCTAAAAGTTTATTTTAAGATGCAATCAAGAATGATCCAAGTCTTGGAATAAAAGTTCACTCAAGTAACATCAGGGTAAAAAATTATAGAATTGTTTTTAGGAAAATTTGATATTGGTTTTATAAAGAAACAAAACTTGTATTGCATATATGATTAAGATCATATACACATGTTGGTTCAAACAATCATGTTGTTAGAAAAAAAATTGTTGGCCCTAATTTTTGTCTCCTTGAACTACAATACAAGGTTCCAAAAACTGGGGTGTGACAGACCTTCCCCCCTTAAAAGAATCTCGTCCCGAGATTCGCAGATAAGCGAAAAGAGGGTGTGGTCAAAACAACAATGTTAGATCATTTGTTTACAAAAACATGTGTTGGTGGTTGGTAACATTAAGCACATGTGCTTCCCCCCTTTGATTAATCTTACCAAAATCCACCGGCAGGTTAGTTTTTCCAAAGGTCGGGTACCATGTTCTAAACCTCGAACTTATTGTTCCTCAAGCCATAATAGTTATCTAGGGGTTATCCTTTAAACATCAATCTAATAGTTCTCAACCTCAAAGATTATCATACCACTATCCTCTCCTTTGGGGCATAAACTCTCTCATCATGATATAGATCAATCTATCGAACATCCACCAACTTTCTTAAACATGAGCTTTCCATCGCTCACTCCCTAAATTCCGAAAATCCACTATGTTCCTCTTAATCTAATATACTCCTAGAAAATCAAGTCTTAAATCATTTGTCTCCCTTAAAAGTTTATTTTCTCACGGTCATATTGCTAAGGCTAAACCATCAAATCCAACAATCATATACCAACTCTGTACAACTTATAAATCTCTTCAACCTCTCCAAACTCCTATCTCAATATCAAGTCTAAAGAATTTCCCTAAAAAATCTCAATAGATCGTGAAAAGCTCCGAGAATATATCACCAAGAATAACCATCTACTAAATCCAAGCCACATTGACTTTTCCTAAAATCTAAAAATCATTCTTTTATGTTCACCAATACTTCCTATATCAAATCCAACATTCCTCCAATCCATCTTTAATCAAAATCGAATATATATCCCAATCCAACATAATCTTTTTACTACAATCAACCTTTCTGCTAAAATGTAGTATAAGAATCACCTATTGCAACCCATTATCATCATCATCCCAATATCACAAATCCTTCTGAATGGGCTACTCCTAATCAATCCAACCTTCATCATTAAAACAAGTGCTTCCTATGGATCCAATAGTTTCCACCAATATTTCTAAACCTCAAATCATTTCTTCAAGGCTACAAATTTTAGTTACCGATAATTTCGAAAGTTTTGGGGTCCCCAACTGGTTAGCCCTAGATATTATTTACTATAATTCAACTCAACTAAATATCATGTGATCCCCAATATTTCACTCCTAAGCTAAACCTCAATTGAGTCTCCACAAGTTTATATCCTAAAATCTGTTTCCCCCAAAATATATACACGAAAGATCTTATTGCCTAGTAAAATCATAGCTCACAAATCCAATATTCCCCTCAACTTCCTCTTTCTGTCAAACAGTTATATCAAATATCCTAAGGCACCTTTCTCCTAGGTTTAGAATTTTTTTGTTAGTGGTTTTAAAACTGATGTTAGGTGTTAAGTTGAAGATAGATAAAGTACGTTAGTATTGTTAATTTTAAAGATACTTTTTACTAGTCCGACGTGACACTTCTAGTGTTCCATTTATGTTGGATTTCTCAGGGTACAAAGTCAAACACAACTATGTGGGTCACACATTTGGTGTGAAAACGTACCATTAACTATGGCATGAGTCGCAGGTGCTTCTGCAACATCATCTTGGTCTTGTGGTCCACTCATCAAACTCTTGCGCTTCTTCTGGGTTGGACCCTGGGTCTCTTGGGTCTCATCAGGATGAACTAGAACATGATTCTTCTAGGGACACCCGCGAGCAAAATGTTCTTCCTTCCTACAGGAAAAGCATCCTCTAGTTTTTGGTCCAAGTTTCACACGCCTCCTTGGGGGTTGTGGCATCGCAGGCAATGTACTGCAAGTCACCGGTGAACTAGGTTCTCCTGGCGTCACTATCTTCCTTTTGCGAGTCTCTCCAGCAAGAAGGCGCTGGTAGTCTCTCATAATAATAGCATTATTCTCAGCATTGGCGGTGGCAAGCTGAGTCAAATGATTCAGGGTAGCAAGGGTGGTAATGTGGTTTGCACGAGCGGCTTCATGATCTTCCATTATCAGAGCAAACAGTTGGGCAACTGTCGGCTCCGGTGGTGGAGGCAACTCGCTGGCCATGCTGTGGAAAAAGGATGGCGTAATACGAGAGCAGACAAAAGGGTAGTTTTATTTTGAAAACTTGCGAAACAAATCGGCTCATAACAGAGATGAGAACGGCTGAAAACACAACAACGGACAAGTATCCAAGAGGCAAACCACAATCACAAGCAAAGACTAGAACACACATGAGACATAGTCTCAACAAGCGCAACACAAACTTAGGTTCCACAAAGAAAAAGCATAGGTCTTACAACACATCTAGCACATACATAGCTCTTAGCAGAGTCTACACAACACAAACACAAACAAGCGTCTTGGGTGGAAGCAACACAACTCCAAATATCCTGCGGCAATCCTAAGTGCTTGAGGAAGCGCGTAGCTGTTCCTCCAAATCTTCAACTCTAGCTTGGCTGGTTGCAAGCTGGTATTGAAGGCTTCTCACTTGTGCACGGAGGTGGGAGTCAACATACTTCATAGTCTTCCTTTGTGCTCCGAGACGGTGCTGAGTGGCAGAGGAAACTCTCAGGTCTTTCTCCAGCTGGTCTATCTCTCTTCCTCGGAGGTCGAAATCTCCTCTAAGCTTATCAAGGGAGAACTGAGTGTTGTACAGTTGTCCCTCCATGTGCTGGAAGTGATGAGCAAAGACAAATTCTTCCGTGACATCTACTGGCTTGTCATCCTCATCGCGTATTCCGTAGTACCTATAGGGGGTGCCTTCAAACTTGATGCGAAAGAAGTTCGCGAGCTTCGCGATAGTCAGCTGCATCACTCTCAGGATACCATCTTCCCAGCTGCTCTCCACTACTTCATACGTGATCTTTGGGGTTGACGGTGCTAGCAAAGGTGCACGAATGGTACAGACCACCCTCCAGGACAATTCTCGTCCAT
Source organism: Alopecurus myosuroides (assembly GCA_028641055.1). Taxonomy (NCBI): domain Eukaryota; kingdom Viridiplantae; phylum Streptophyta; class Magnoliopsida; order Poales; family Poaceae; genus Alopecurus; species Alopecurus myosuroides. The sequence goes on from CM054059.1 coordinate 237,355,404, forward strand.
CATGGTGAATCTGCTCCCTTCAACTCAGGTACTGGGCGACCGATAAGGTGAGTCATCTTGATCAAATCCTCCTCAAAGCGGAGGTAGCAAGGTACATGCGATCCCAGCCGGAAGGACTCGATGAAGACAACTACCATCTACACAAAATGTTGAGTGTAGTAGTTTAAGAGGCTCAAAGGTAACTTAGCATAAGTAGAGTTTTCAAAAACACAGAGGGGATGGAGTATGTAGAATATTTTGGTACATAGTCATCTTAGTACTTAGTATTATACACTAACTTTTCAGAGTCTAGCTAACGTCCATGCTAACTAAGGTCTCCTAAGGTCAGGATAGATCTGATACCAACTCTGTAAGGTCCCCCAGAACCACTGTTCAAGGACACCTCCGATATGCATACATTCACAATCCCAGATCACACCAGTTGTGAACAACATATCAAGTTGGTACACATATACAACATCCATCACACGATTACGAAAAACACTTACAAAAGAGACATGGTCACATGACCAAGTCTAACATAATTGTCACGCAGGGCAAACACACAACACACACACACAACGGAAGACTAAACACACACAACGGAAGACTAAACACACACAACGTGGTAGAGCCCAAGTCACACCTTAACCTACAGGCTGCTGACCGGGAGACGATCCTAGTTCGCAAGTCCAACAGCGTAGTACTCCTCCTCGTAGATCTCCTCCTGAGATTCCTTCTCGATGTCTGGCAAGTAAATACCAGGGACGAAACCAATATGAGTACATTTGAAAGTACACAGCAAGACACCCATCATGTAGCTTACCAAAATGCAAGTATGCTTATATGGTGTAATAGGTAGGCTATACATAGGGTTCCCTATCCACGATATATAAAGGATATATCATAGTTGATTTTTGAAATCTCTGTATCTTTGTTGAAGAAGATACTTCAAAAGAAAATAATATAGTTTTCTTTATCTTGTAGATATCACATGTACAAGAGGTTTTGTAAAACTTTGTTAAAAGAAAGTTTTCTCTTTGCAAAACTTCTTGTAAAAACAACTGCTTGCTTTTTATCAATGGTACCTCCACGGCACAAGGTTCCTTCCTTCAACACTTCATAAATTCAACTCCTTTTTGAAAACATTGTCACAATGCTAGTTACATGGCCATTCAACTGTCCATATCCGAGGATGCGGCTATTCAGAATAGTTTGACTCTGCAGAGGTGTACACATCCACTAGATCTAGTACATCCGCCGTGAACAACCACAGACTGTAACAACAGTATGTAAAGATTAGATAACCGATCCTAACCATCCACTATGTTAAAGCTAGAATATGCATATCTCTTCAGTTGAGTGTAATATCCCCGGCACCAGGTCCCACCCTGCCACGGCAGGAGACTCAACCGTTACAACCGGAGGAGAAATTAATCCCACACTTTTTATGTCCCGTATTCCCCTCCTGGCGACAATCGGTTCACGGGCATGACGACCCTTATAGAAAATTGAGATAGAACACACACTAACAAAAACAAACTTCAAGTTAAGTTCCGTGCCCATGTTGGGGTAGAGTGGCAGTACGGTAAAGGTTGTCCGGCGAAGACTAGGTTATGTGTCATTTTTTGTAAAACACCTTTTTTTTCCAAAAATGACCACTTCAACATTCCACCGGTGGATAAGGCTCATCCTTTCCATCGGGTTTTCCATAAAGCCTTTGTTTCGCAAAAACATATTTTTAGGGTGTCCACTTAGGTACTTGTACTTTTGGTGGTAATAAATACCATATAGTGGCTATGGGCTTGGTAACACCAAGTATCAACTACTGGCATAGTAATAGTATAATATTAATAGTAGTAGTCACTCAAAAAAAAAGTTTTTGGTAATCAAAGTTTTTGTAAAACTTTCAGAGGTAAAACATGCATGATAGATAATGATAAGTGTAGTAACAGAAAGCATCCGGATGGCTTGCCTTAAGTCTCTTAGTGTCCCTGGCCTTGAAGTAGCTTGAACTTGACGCACAGCTCTACAACTCCTGCTTCTTCTTCTTCGTTTTGTAACGCCGTAAAAGAAATAAAATACACACACTCAGAACCAAAAGGCAAACAATAGCAAAAAGCAATACATAGAGCAAGCAAACTTATACTAGCGCAAACACTCAAAAGGTTATCGCGCAAATTATCTGACAGACTCTCACGGTACAAAACTTTCGTCAAACACACATATGGTTGAGAAACCATATCCCACATCTTATGTATCATATATGGAGTGGGTGTACCACTCTCATACCAAGATACATATGAAGATAAAAAAATAGCTTGCGGGCACAATAGGTGAGACTACTAAAATAATAACGATTAATCAAAGCAATACCCATGGCAGTGGGTATTAACAATACACAAGCAATCATCACAAACATAGTTTATCACTAAACTAATACATAGATAACAAGATACTACTAAACACAACAACAAACACTAGCACAACCATAAAATAAGTACGGTACTCATGCTAAGGTAAACACTCAGACAAATCCCAAACAGCAAACAACCATACCACAGATGAATGAGCTAAATACTGACTAAGCTTATGTCCACACAAAAACTAAGGAATCCATCAATCATGAGAATAACCAAACAAACCAGTGGCTAAGCCAAAGGTAACAAGTCCTAATACACATCCTAACACACAATCATTACAAGGGATAATAAATCTAGAACATACATAACAACATGAGTCCACTAATAGCATACTAGTATGAAAATTCTACACATGCATGCTATAAGTAATAATTGTATTCTACATATAATCACAACAAGTAACTCCACAAGTCATGTCATAATAACAGAAGTAACAACATCCTAAACATGCTAGAATAATCATACACTCATAAAATAAAAAGACAACAATACTAGAGCAATTCATAATATTTAGTGGTGACACTAGTTCATCACTAGAGAAGCAAACATCACTACAAGGATGGATAACTCTAAACAAGCAATGTATGAAGGTAGAAACCTACTAATAGCACACAACACCTTACACATGCTAGTAAGAAAAAATACTAAAATAAATCTATGGAAACAACTACTCCGCAAGAATCACTCAATTCTAATAAATCATGCTTTTTCTAATTCAATCAAGTAACAAGTAATTAGAGTAGAAGTTATGCAACCAGTAGCTATGCACTCAATACAAGCTCAAATAAACACTTTCAAAATCCAAACACTCAAGGAAAACTATCCACACATAATTTATCAATCACTAGGAAAACATTCTATTTGCGAACAATATTCAAAACCATCAAACAATGGTTAAACATTTCTTAACATGACATTCCCAAGGGAACATACTATCAAGAAATGCATCACCACTAAACATACTAGGATTCACAAAGTATAACTAACCACTTCAATCAAACAAGTAAAACAAACAACCATTTTCCTTGGTGGAAAATAATAAACACACATATAAAAATATATGCTACTAACACATAAGTGTATGGTAGGGGATTTGCATTCCTAACCAAAATGCAACGGGACCAGTGGGTTATGGGCCCACTAATACCAAGGAATTTAGAGGTCACAAAGCCTATGGTTACACTTGACAAAAATAACCTATTAACGCATTCAATACATGGCTACTCATACTAGTGAAAGCAATACTAGTGAAAACAAACAACAAGTGTTACACATGCTTTGCTATAAATTAAAGTGCAAGCTAACAGAGATGATAACACCAAAATAAAAGTACCAAAACGGTACTGGACATCCACTCAACAACATTAAAAACTTAGGTGCACTATCATACAAAAATTTGCTCACACAATCTAGTCAACAATAAATACTAGAAAACAACAAAATATTATTTCTATTTCCAAAAGATTTCCAATCATGCACACACTTCCTAAGGTAGTTTTATTGCAATAGAACAACCTAATAACAAGTAGAAACACATCTATACAGGCTAGGAACAAAGTCTCAAGCAATCAAACATTTGTTTACAAACAAATACACACATAATAAAGTAAACAGAAACGCTGATGTTTCTAGAAATGCATGCCAAAAATAATCTCGGGCTCCAAAAATTAATCCAATATAGTGTTAGATAGATCTAGTCATACACAAACTCATCCAATTGGATTCACCTCAAAAATCATTTTTATACTCCTTCTAAAAATCCTTGAAAAACCTACTGGTCCAATACGAGAATGGATGGCATTTCCATTTGGTAACTCACCTTGATGTGAGTCCAAGTCCTAATGATATATCTACTCACTAGCTACTCAAAACAATTTGGTTTGACCAAAAAGGAGACAAACACAAAAAGTTATGTCCAAAATATTTTCATAGATACTCGGTGGAAAAACAATTACTGATGCTAAACTAAAAGTGAAAACTTAAATCTACCAACTGGACATGGTTAGGAAAACATAAATCTACTTCTAAGAATTTTTATAGATTTTATCTTGCAAGAAAACTATTTTTTAATAGAGCCAAAGTAATTAGCTAGTTTTCTGTGGATTCATAAAAAGAAAAACAAACAGAGGGGCAGGCTTGGTTTCTCCACCGGCGTGCCCCATTAGGCGCACATCGCGGCCCAGCGCAGGCAAGCGTGCACGCGCGCGGTGAAAAAACGGTCGATTCAACGTCCCCCGTTGATCAACAGATCAACGACACACGTGATGTCGTCATCCTCTCCTCTCTTCTCTCTCAACGGAAATGCACCGGCAACGGGGATCTCCCCGTGAGCTCACCGTGGGGCTCGAGGGACGGTGGCGTGGGCTCGGGGAGGGTGCTGGGGACCGTTAGGATCAAGGGGCGTGGAGATCGGGCGCTGGCGTGGCTCCTGGCGGTGGCGCACGGCAGGGTGCCCGCGGCGGTGACCACGACGGCAGCGGTCGACCTGCAAACGAAACAACGCGGGGAGGGGTCAGGGGTGGTCTAGGGGTTACGGGAAGTTCATCGGAGGCAACGACGGGGGATGGGAGTGCACGGGCGAAGCCCTACCTGGCCCGAGTGGCTGCGGTGGACGGCGACGAAAAACACACCGCGACGCTCACCGGATGCCTCCCGGGGTGGTTGGGTGGGTCGAGGAGGTTGCTGTGAGGGAGGAGAGACTAGTGGCGAAGTGGGGGAGCGGGGAACTACTAGTAGACACGGCGGCATGGGCGTGGGCATGGGGGCGCTCTCGGGTTCGTGGGTTTTGGCTCGGGGACGTTCCCTTGGCGTGCTCACTATGTGCAGAAGGAAAGGGGTGGTGTCAGGGGTCAAAGGCAAACATCAAAGAGGCCTTTGGGATGGAGGAAGAGGCATGGTATGGCCACAGTGGCCATTGGCACTGTGTGCCCATGCCCTGTCCTGCCTCCTCTGCCCTCTACTTTTCTCACTCAAAAACTCCACACCCAAAACCTTCTAGAAGCAAAAGAATCCTAGGTGGAGTTCAAACCATGGTCAACACATGTGACAAAGTCTCACTTCCAAACTTGCAAGAAAACACAATGAAAACATCTGTCAAACATTGTATCTACTAGTGTTCCAAAAAAACCAGAAGAAATGAGCAAAAAGTTTGGAATGTTTTCAGAGGGTAAATGGATTCCAATTTTTTCCCCCAAGTTGGAGCTTGTTAAACATGCTTTAAACATTCAGAAACATCTATTGAAAACAAGTTTGGAATAGTGGAAGGCTATGAAAACCTAGTGGGAAATAAGGTACTTTCTGTTTTTCTCTGTTTTCTAAAAATGCCCTTTTCTGTCTTATTTTTCTTCCACAAAAACAACAAGCAAAAAATCATTTCTATTATTCCAAAAATCAAACCAAGCTTATGGATTGGTAGTCCATATAACAAGAAACAAATACAAGTCAAGAAAAACACAAAATGGAATATGATAGCCTAGTGAAAACAAGTGTGGAAAATAGGTACTTGGCTATATTTTCAGGGAATATTTTCTATAGAAAACTTAAAACAAAACTTCCATAAATCATTTTAAAATTTTGTTTTCATAGATCCAATAAAGCTAAAAGTTTATTTTAAGATGCAATCAAGAATGATCCAAGTCTTGGAATAAAAGTTCACTCAAGTACATCAGGGAAATAATTATAGAATTGTTTTCAGGAAAATTTGATATTGGTTTTATAAAGAAAGAAAATTTGCATTGCATATATGATTAAGATCATATACACATGTTGGTTCAAACAATCATGTTGTTAGAAAAAAATTGTTGGCCCTAATTTTTGTCTCCTTGAACTACAGTACAAGGTTCCAAAAACTAGGGTGTGACATCACCTCGCCGCCCTCGGGGGAAGGAAGCCCGGCGCCGCGGCGACAGTCCGCGTAGCGACGACGATAGCCCGCGAGATCGCGATTGCAGCCCACGGCACTATGGAAGCCGACCGCGTCATCGCAGCTGGGAACCACGGCATGAGGAAAACCGCGACCAGCCCGAATACGACTCGCATGGAGACATCGCACAAAGCAAGGTCGACAAGGCCCGAGTTCGTAGAAACTGCGACCGATCGCTGTCCACATCCTCTGACGAGGAGGCCTGCGGCGCAATATGCTTCAGTCGCAGCATCCACGAAGCTCCAATTCCCAAAAGATTCAAACTCTCGACGGAGGTGCCAAAGTACGATGGTTCGATAGAACCCAGGTCTTGGCTCTCAGACTACCTTACCGCGGTGAAGTGCCAGCGCGGGAACAAGACAACAGCTATACAGTACCTAAATCTACACCTCGTGGGCGCCGCCCGCAGCTGGCTCGAAGGAAGACCGTGCGTGTTACAAATCTTGGGACGATCATACCCGCGACTTCAAGAAAAACTTCCAAGGAACATACAAACGACCTGTCGAAGAGTTGCGAGCGTGAAGGCAGAAATATCCAGAGATGGACCACACTCAAGAACACCACGGAAAATATGTCGGAAGAAGTCGCGGTTGAAGCCTTCTCCAAAGGCGCTCGGCGTACCACCTTCCGAGAAGAACTAGGGCGATCTGCGCCCAAGACAATCGGGGAACTAATGGCGATTGCAGACAGATGGGCCAACGGCGAGGAATCCATGCACAATGAAAAAGCATCTTCCCCCGCGCCCGAGGAGGATCGCAATGGCGACGGCCGAAGGAAGAAGAGGAAACACTACGATCACGACGATCGAGATGAACTGGTAGCAGCGGAGTTCACAAGAAACCGTGAAAGCGGGTCCCGCGGAAATCGCGACTTGAAACCAAAGCCAGATGATAAAACTCTAGAGGAATATCTTGACGGATACTGCTCGCTACATCTATTAACAGATAAGCGCACAGGCAAAACCAAGGCAACGCATCTCCTCAAAGACTGCCGAAAATTCTAGGATATCCACGAGGCTTACACGAAGAAGCACATGGCTGTCGTCAACCAGGGATACCCGCAGCTCCCAGGAGGACCGCCGGATACCAGCCGCCACCTCTGCCTCCACCAGGACACCATAACGTGGCGCTAGCCACTCTACCGGCGCCACCCGCTGCAAACCAGGGAGGCAACGGATACCCAAACCCAGCGGGGATCCTAGGCATGATATAAAAAGTATGCCCGTCCCGAAGGGTCCACAAGACAAACACCTGCCAAGTTAATATGGCAGTACAAGCTCCACCGTTCGCAACCGAGTACCTGAAGATGTCAGAGCAGCCGATAACTTTCTCCCGAGAGGACCACCCTCCACGAGTATATCGACCAGGGCACGCCGCGCTTGTCATTCAGGCGCAAATAGGCAACGACGACCTCGCTCCGGTGTTCATTGCCGGTGGCAGGGGAATCAACATCATATACGCGGACACACTCCATAAGATGAACAAGAACCTGGACGGACTCGCAGAATCGGAAACATCCTTCCATGGGATAGTACCAGGGAAAGCCGTCCGACCACTCGGAACAATCAACCTGGAAGTGGTACTAGGAACCCCAAAGAATTATAGGAGTGAATTTCTCGACTTTGAAGTAGTCGACTGGCCATCACAGTACCACGCCATTCTCGGCCGAACAGCATTCGCGAGATTCATGGCAGTACCCCACTACGACTCCCTGAAGCTCAAGCTTCCAGGGGAATATGGCACGATCACCATAAGCGGCGACTTCCAATAGTCAGACAAGTGCGATACTGAGTTCACTGAGATCGTGAAATCTTTCGGGATGCAGGAGGAGCTGGAAGAGTTGGCAAAAACCACGAATCACTCCGTGATGCCACTCACCAAAAAGAACGCCTCGGAACTCGAGTTCAGCCCAAACATCAACACTCGAAAGCATCAAGTGCACCCGACAGAATCCGCGAAGATGACGATGGTGTCCACCACCTTGTCAAGCGCATAGGAAAGCGCGGTCGTCGAACTCCTCCGCGAGTACTAGGAAATTTTTGCCTGGCAGCCCTTAGATATGCCAGGAATACCCAGGGAGTTCGCCGAGCACTCACTTGAAGTGTTTAAAGACGCAAAGCCAGTCAAGCAGACCACCCAACGTTTTTCCGAGTCAAAACAGAGGGCACTCGGAGAAGAGGTGAACAGATTGCTAGCCGCCAGCTTCATCAGAGAAATCAAGATTTCCACCTAGTTAGCAAACCCGGTGTTAGTCCCGAAGAAAAATACTGACATCCTTCGTGTGTGCATCGACTATAGGTCGTTGAACAAACACTGCCCCAAGGATAACTTCCCATTACCACAAATCGACCAGATCGTGGAGTCTACAGCAGGCTGTCAGCGCCTCTCCTTCCTGGACGCCTACTCGGGCTATAATCAAATCAGGATGAAGAGAGAGGACGAGGAGAAGACATCATTCATCACGCCACATGGCATATACTGCTACACAACAATGCTCTTCGGGCTAAAAAACGCAGGAGCAACATATCAGCGCTGCATGCAAAAATGCCTCGCCAAGCTCATTGGCAAGAACATACAAGTTTACATTGACGACATTGTCGTCAAGACTCGAGTGGAGGACACACTCCTCGAGGATATCAGGGAGACATTTGACGCCATCAACGCATACAGAATCAAACTCAACCCGGCAAAATGTGTCTTCAGAGTCCCCGCGGGACAACTCCTCGGCTATCCGGTCTCCGCCCGAGGAATTGAAGCCAACCCATAGAAAATACATGCCATCCTGACGATGAAGGAACCAACAAATCTTCGCGGCGTACATCAGTGCTACTTTGTGATGGCAACCATTGGAAACCCCAAGAGGAGGGTGTGATGAGAAAGCGGCAAGAGTTTCCCTCAGTTAAGAACCAAGGTTATCAATCCAATAGGAGGGAGAGGATCTCAGGAAGGTTGATGACACTGACGGTGGTGCTGGTGCTTCACCGGTGTCAGCAACAACATGGAACCGGCACACAACACAACCAAAAGACGTTGTCCCAACGGTACAGTGAGGTTGTCAATCTCACCAGTCTTGCTGAAAAAAAAGATTAGACGTATAGTGTGGAAAATAATGTATGCTTGCAGTAAGTAAAGAAAGCAGGAAATAGTTGTGGTTTGTTTAACGGTGTGGAAAAATGGACCGGGGTTCATAGTTTCACTAGTGGTGTCTCTCCATAAAAGATAGCATGCTGGGTGAACAAAATACAGCTGGGCAATTGACAAATAGAGGTTGCACCGTTGTGCACAATATGACATGAAGACTACTATGATATTTAGTGCGGGCATTACAAGAATATACATAGACCGACATCCATCTACATCTATGACTAATAATCCACCCTCAGGTTATCATCCGATCCCCCTTAGGTATTAAGTTGCAAGCAACAGATAACTGCATTAAACAAAGTGTGTAATGTAAGCAATGATTATGCACGCGGGCACTCTCACCGTTGTTTTCTCCCTAGTGGCAACATCACATCCCCCCTTCACGTTTCTGTCACTCGAGCAAGGTGGTGAGGAGGCATGAACCCACTATCGAGCATAAAAAATCCCTCTTGGAGTCACTAGCAACTACTTGGCAAGAGCAACCACTAGCAACGGAAAGCATGCAAGATCACAAATAGCATAGGCAAATAAAGACTATAATCAACTTGTCATAAGTTCAATATTCATCGGATCCTAGAAAACACAGCATATAGAATTACATAAGATCAATCTCGATCATGATAGGCAGCCCACGAGATCTAAACAAGGAGTCATATGAGGAGAAGACAACCATCTAGCTACAGCTACGAACCCGTAGTCCAAGGATGAACTACTCACACATCACTCCGGAGGCAAGCATGGTGATGTAGAAGCATCCGGTGATGATCTCCTCTCCGGCAGGGTGCCAGAAATAGCTTCAGAACCCCCCTGATCTAGGGTTGACGGTGACAGCGGCTGCGGAACTTTTCGGGGATTTTTTTCAGGTGTGTAGGGTTTTCCATCCGGGAAATTAAATAGGCGAAAGGGCAAAGGCGGTGGAGCTCCAGGAGCCCTACACCCATATGTGGCGCGGCCAGGGGGACCCGTGCCACCCTATGGTGTGGCCCCCTGTTGCCCGTCTTTGACTCCTCTTCGGTGTTCTGGATGCTTCCGGGGGAAATAGGAACTTCGGGATTTGTGGGGTCCAATTCCGAGAATGTTTCCAGAACAACTTTTCTGAAACCAAAAACAGCAGAAAACATGGAACTCGCACTTGACATATTGTTAATAGGTTAGTCCCAAAAAATGTATAAAAATGCTATAAATAAGGGAGAAAACGAGTAGCAATTAACATAATATGATCATGGAGCATCAGAAATTATAGATACGTTGGAGACGTATCAAGCAGCTCGTAGGGCAACTGGCCGCTCTGAGCAGGCGCTCCCTTTCTATAAGCTGCTGAAAAAAACAGATAAGTTCGAGTGGACGCCAGAAGCAAAAAAGGCGTTCATCGACCTGAAAAGAGTGTTGCAGAGCAGACGCGTATTGGCAACGCCACAGGAAAAAGAACCCCTCTACCTTTATCTAGCCGCAACAAAGCAAGTCGTCGGCACGGTAATTGTCATCGAGCGGCCGGAGGACGGAAAAGCATACGGCGTTCAGAGACCAATATACTACATCTGCGAGGTCCTTTCAACGTGCAAACAACGATACCCCCACTACAAGAAGCTCACGTATGGAATGGTCCTCACAGCCCGCAAGCTCAAACACTACTTCCAGGAGCATACCGTCACAGTGCTAAATGACGCATCGATCGGTACTATCATGAACAACCCCATGGCATTCGGAAGAATGGCAAAATGGAGCATCGAGCTAGGCGCCTGGGACATAATATACGCAGGGCGCAACACTGTAAATTCTAGGTCGTCGTGGAGTTCCTGAGCGAGTGGATTGAGCTGCAAACCCCCGGACCTCCAGAGTACACGAGCAACTAGATCATGTACTTCGACGGGTCGAAATGAAACGAGGGAGCCGGAGCAGGAGTAATCCTCATATCGCCAAGGGGTGATAAGCTACAGTACGTCCCGCGACTCGATTTCCCCCCTGACGACCCAGCATCCAACAACGATGCAGAATACGAGGCCCTTCTGCACAGCATGAAGATGGCGATCGCCTGTGGAGCCACTCGATTGATGATATACGTGGATTCAAACCTTATCCTGCAGCAGACGATGAAGGAGCGTGACGCTGTTGCAGACAACATGGTCACCTATCGCGACATGTACAACCTACTCGAAGGAAGTTTCAAAGGGTGCGAGATGAAGCACATCGCACGATCAAGCAACTAGGAGGCAGACAAATTGGAGAACATAGGGTCCACAAACGCCCCTATTCCACCAGGAATCTACCTCGAGAGAATTACCAAACGATCGGTCAAGGTCAAGAAGCAAGCACTGACACCCGGAGCAAAAAAAATGGTGGCCAATCAGCTAATCTCCCTCATAGAGCTCACACATCACATCTCAAGGAAAGTCTTTTTGGTCGAGCCAACCTGGACGCAAAAATACCTCGAATACTTGTCCAATAAACAGCTCCCAGCAGATATTCGCGAGGCTAGACAGATAGTATGGCGCAGCAAATCCTTTCGGGTGATACAAGGAGAGTTGTACAAGCAAAGCATATCAGGAGTACTCCAAAGATGCATTGCACCCGAGGATGGTGATACGTCTCCAACGTATCTATAATTTCTGATGCCCCAAGATGATATTATGCCAATTGCTACATGTTTTCTCCCTTCCTTATGTTATTTTTATCGATTTTCTGGACTAACCTATTGACAATATGCCACAGAGCCAATTCCCTGTTTTCTGATGTTTTTAGTTTCAGAAAAGTTGTTCTGGAAATATTCTCGGAATTGGAACCGAAGCCCGGAAGTTCTATTTTCCCCGTAAGCATCTAGAAGACCGAAGAAGAGACGGAGAGGGGCATCAGGGGGCCCACACCATGGGGTGGCGCGCCCCCCTTGGCCGCGCCAGGTGGTGGTGTGGGGCCCCTAGAGCTCCACCGCCTCAGCCCTTTCGCCTATTTAATCCCCCCGGATGGAAAACCCTAAACACCTGATCAAATATCCCCGAAAAATTTCCGCAGCCGCCGTCACCGTCAACCCTAGATCAGGGGGTTCTGAAGCTGTCGCCGGCACCCTGCCGGAGAGGAGATCATCACCGGAGGCCTCTACATCACCATGCCTGCCTCCGGAGTGATTCATGAGTAGTTCATCCTTGGACTACGGGTCCATAGCAGTAGCTAGATGGTTGTCTTCTTCTCATATGCCTCCATGTTTAGATCTCGTGAGCTGCCTAATATGATCGAGATTCATTTTATGTAACTCTGTGTGTTGTGTTTGCTGGGATCCGATGAATATTGAACTTATGCCAAGTTGATTATAGTCTTTATTGCATATGTTATTTGTGATCTTGCATGCTTTTCGTTGCTAGTGGTTGCTCTGGCCAAGTAGTTGCTAGTGACTCCAAGAGGGAGTATTTATGCTCGATAGTGGGTTCATGCCTCCTCACCACCTTGCTCGAGTGACGGAATCGTGAAGGGGGAGGATGTGTTGTTTCCATTAGGGAGAAAACAGCGGCGAGAGTGCCAACGTGCATAATCATTGCTTACAATACACACTTAGTTTAATGCAGTTATCTGTTGCTTGCAACTTAATACCTAAGGGGGTTCGTATGATAACCTGAGGGTGAATTATTAGTCATAGATGCAGTTGGATTACGATCTATGTATATTGTTGTATTGCCCGCACTAAATATCATAGTAGTCATCATGTCATATATGTGCACTACGGTGCAACCTCTATTTGTCAATTGCCTAGCTGTAATTTGTTCACCCAACATGTTATCTAGTGAACCTATGAACCCCGGTCCATTTTCCTATACTGTTAAACCAATGACCACAATTTCCTGCTTTCTTTACTTACTGCAAGTATACATTATTTTCCACACTATACGTATAATCTTTGTTTTCAGCAAGACCGACGAGATTGACAAGCTCACTGTACCGTTGGGACAAAGTATTTTGGTTGTGTTGTGTGCACGTTCCACGTTGTTGCTGACACCGGTGAGCCATCACCACCGTCAGTGGAATCAACCTCCCGAAGGTCCTGTTTCTCCTACTGGATTGATAACCTTGGTTCTTAACTAAGGGCAATTTCCAACCGTTGTGCTCATCACACCCTCCTCTTGGGGTATCCCAACACACAACATCAAGGAAATTTCTGGCGCCGTTGCTGGGGAGAAAGAAGTCTTCTGGCAAGGGGAGTCTCTCACTCTCAACCTCTTTATTTTGTTTATTGTCTTGCTTTTATTTTTGTCTTTTTTTGCTTCTTTATATAAAAAACACAAAAAAAAGTTCTTATTCTAGTTGTTATTTTTGCTTTATCATGCTTGCTATCAATGTTTGATGTCTTTGAAACTAGATCTTTTAGGCAAGGTGGGTTCACGGATGAACAACAAAAACATTATAAGGGACACCGCTTGTCACAAAAAGGGATACACTTATGGGAGCAAATTAATAAATTGCATGACTATGCTAAAAACTTGTGCTCTGCTTATAATGTTACTTATTGCTTTGATAAATCTTGTTGCTGTAGGAGGTATAAACACCTCCCTTTTCAATGTGAGTATAATGATAATGTTACCATATCTTCTTATGTTAAGGGAAATTATGAATTATATGATGTGGAACAAATTTATGAATTTATTGCTTAGAAGGGTGCATTCGAAATTTCCTATTTGCTTGAAAGTATTGATAATGCACCTTATAAATATGAGATTTATGCTATACTTGAATATTGCTTTGATAATTACAAGGATTGTAATTACTACATAATGGAATATCTTAATAAATTCTCACAACCTAAGGAAGTAACTAATGCGTTGCAGGAGCCTATGAAAGAAGAAATTGCTGAATCTGGAAGCTCATTGGATAAAAAAGAGGAGGAGAGTGATGATCAAGAGGAGGAAGAATGGAGCTACCCATGTCAACCTCCCAATGATAGTAACTCTTTAACTCATACGTTATTTGATGAAATTGATACTTGCTACACTTGTGACCTTGATACTACTATGAATGAAACTTGTGAGATTGATATTGCTACTATTATTCTTGATAATCCATGCTACTTGGAAAGTTCTTATGACAAAGCTCTTGATGATGGTCCTATGTTACTTGATGTTATAAATTATAATGCTACTGAAAATAGGATTGCTATAATATGTCCTATACCTTTTATGAGTGATCAATCATCTTGTTTTGCTATTGCTAAAAGTGAAAAAAAAGAGGAGCTGATTTTAAATTTTGATCCCACTGTTTTTTAGCTTGCTATGAATTGTGTGCTTTTAGACCATGACAAATATTCTTTATGTGATAATTATGTTGTTGAGTTTGTTCATGATGCTACTGGAAATTATTATGATAGAGGAAAATATGGTTGTAGGAATTTTCATGTTACTAATACACCTCTCTTTTTGTTGAAAGTTTTGAAGTTGCTCTTGTTCTACCTTCCCATAATTTCTAGTTTGAGCTTCTTTAATTTATTTCTTTACAAGATTCCTATGCATAGGAAGTGGGTTATACTTACATTTGTTTCATTATTGCTTCTTGATGCTCTCTTTTGCTTCAATTCATACTTCTTATGTGTGCATCTATTTGATTCCACATTTCTATGCCTAGCTGAAAGGCGTTAAAGAAAAGCGCTACCGGAAGACAACCTGTTTTATTTCGCTGTTTTCCTTTGTTTTCTTTTGTGTGCTTTGCACCTGGGTGTTTTATATTTCCTTAGAAACCCTGATGTATCTTTTCTTTTGAGTTTTTGTTGATCCAAGTAAATCCTCTAGTGGAAAGTTGAGGCTATATTTCGGATTTCTGCGCAGGAAACAGATTTCTGTTGTCCACTGTTTCTTCCATATAAAATCACATAAAATTCAACATGACCTGAATCTTTTTGTGCGCAATCCTGAGCTGTATACGCAACTTTTCTTAGTTGACCACTTTTTTATTTACGCAACTTATGATTTTCTAAAAAAATGATCTTTACCTGATGTCCTGTTTTGACAGATTTCTGCCAATAATTGCATTTGCCTCTTAATCGCTTTCTTTTGGTGTTTTCTTGAGAAAAAGAGTTTTAAAAGAAGTTATGACAGTAGCTAATGTGTTTTTGAGTGTTAGACATGTGTTGAAACTGAACCATGTGAATTTATTATTTCGATTGCACTAGCGTTGCTAATGAAGATTTTGAGAAGTTTGGTGTGAAGGAAGTTTTCAAGGGTCAAGAGAACAGGATGATATGATGTGATAAATAAGAGTGAAAAGCCTAAGATTGGGGATGTCCCGGTGGTACATCCCAGCAAATTCCAAGAAGACTCAAGCGTCTAATCTTGGGGATGCCCAAGGCATCCCCTTCTTCATCAACAAATTATGAGGTCACTTCTAGTGAAACTATATTTTTATTCGGTCACATCTTATGTGCTTTACTTGGAGCGTATTTTTTTTTTCAGTTTGTTTTTGTTTTTGCTTTTATTTCGTTTGTACTTTTTCAATAAACTTTGTTGGACCCCAGCATTCTTTTATGGGAGAGTGACACGCTCCGCTTTTTCATGAGAATACTTTGTATTCTTAGTCTTTGTCTGACTGTTGCATTTATTTAGCTCCTGCTTTGCATGCATCTCTTATTAGAGCTAATAGTTTTAGTAGTAGTATTATGTGAGTGCTCTCATGTTTGCTTGCTGTAGCATTTAGAGAGTTTTTATTAAAACATATTGTCTATGGTGCTTGCTGGGAGAAAGAAACAACTGTTTAAAGTAGAATTTATACTGGTGCAAGTAGAAGCTTGTATAGACTGCTGCTAGAACTTTTTCATGCCATGCTAAATGTTATTTTAGTTATATAGCCTTGTGATGTTGAGTAGCATGAATAGCCTCAAATAGCTGAGAGTGTTTAATATTTGATTGAAAGATTCTTGAGTTGTTCTTATCATAAGGAAGCATAAATTTTTGGTATTCTCTTTCGAATGTTTTATTTGGTTGACTTGGTGCATGCTCACACAATGTTTATGACTACAATCCAGTCACGAATAGCCTCCAGGACCACTTAGTTTTTGAACTATGATACTTCTTATGCTTTAATTAATGATGCTTATGTCGCAAAGCATGATTATGGCTCTTATGTCTCTTGATTTGTCGCTCCCAGTCTTTTGCTAGCCTCCACCTGTACTGAGTATGAGCTCTACTCGTCCATCCAACTCCCTTAAACCAAAGTTTTTTTCCATTGTGTCCACCATACCTATATACATGTGGTATTTAACTGTCGCTCCAAGTAAATTGCTCATGTGTTACCTTTAAAACTTTCAAAATTACTCCTGCTTTATGTTCCTGTTTTTGCTCATGAGGACGTCAATAGAGAATCTTTATATCACTTGTTGATTCGATTTCACACCCTGGACTATTGGCTTCATCCGCTTATCCAAATGATAGAAGAGCTGGCAGCGGGGTTCCCAGCCCCAAATTAATACACACAAAATCTCTTCACTATTTTTGCCCCTGATTTATCAGTCAAAGCATAATTGTGTAAACAAAAGAGAAAGAGGGATGACCTTTTACCCAGATGTGTCCTTCACATGGGAGCCGCTCTTGGGAATCCAGTTGTCTTGTGACGTACTGTATTTTCTATTTACCATTCGTTGACTTTAACATACATCTCCCAAAATATAGACACTCCTCCACGGTATGTGATTGTTGGCAGGCACCCGAGGATTCGCTTATCCATGGTTTGTGAAAGATGGATGGGAGGGGTGTCAAACTTTTAATACCTCTATTTAATAAAATAAAGCTCTAGCAAATGAGTGATCCCTGCTTCCGTCCGCGAAGCGCCTTTCTTTTACTTTTTTGTTGAGTCTCCATCTTCTAACTTTATGCACAGTTGAGAGAGCATTTTTGCCATTCTTAGTTCTACATGCATTGTCCCATGAAAATCAATAATTATTACTTCATGATGTGATATCATTTGTTCTTAAATTATTTGCTCTAGTCTTCCTCATGAACTTTGAAGGGTCCTGGCATTTATGTTTTGCCCCACTCTTAAGGACTAGCGAAATATCACTTTGACATGCTTTCTCTATACACGAAACAAAGGTTTATGTTTCTTTGTGTCGTGGTGGTATCACGGCAGATGCCATGGGATGGCTAAAGGTTGGGGCCGATGGACGCTGGAGGTATCCGGGGAGGGATCACACGGCGAGTAGCCGCGTGTAGGATGTCTCTAGCACTGCAAACAACAAGATCTTACCCAGGTTCAGGGCCCTCGTGTGGAGGTAACACCCCTACTCCTGCCTTTCTCTCTATATGTGTGTTCTGCGAGTAGCCACAGTACAAAGTATGCCTCTTGGCCGGGTAGCCACTCTGCTTCTCTCTCTCGCTCTAGTGTTGCCTCTGGTAAAGATGTGAAGTAATGCAACATAGTCCAACGTCCCTCGCGCAGGAGGAGGCAGGGCACCTTATATACTGGTGCCCAGCCGAATAGAAAAAGACTATAAGGTACGACTGATGGGACAGGCACACTGCAGAACAGAGCACGCTTCCGGCTTCTCGCTGACGCGGGTGCGGGAAGTCGTCGCGCCGTTCGGGGGATGGGACCTGTCCACCTTGTCAGTGAGATAGGGTAGGCCCCTAGCCCTGTCATGTCCCCCTGTCAGTGACAGGACTTGACAGGCGCCTACCACACTGTAGCCACGCCGTAGCACGGATAATCACGCGCTCCGTAAGTTGAACCGCACGCCGGTACGGACGCAGGATACGCGGGATCCCTTGTCAGAACGGCTCCATTGACTTCTGGCCCGAGTAGGAACGCAGTCCCTCTACTCGGACCAACGTCTCTACTCAGACGAACATAACTTGCTTGATATCTTCTCTTGGCCTTCGGTGGGTACGGCCGGATAGAAACCTACAGGGTAGCAAGCACCCGGGTAGCCATCTACCCGGTCAAACAGCACCTTGACCTTGCCTTTAGCACTTGCCTTACCCCTACTCGGGGGTAACCCCCCGACATTAGTCCCCGAAGCTGGTAGAGTCCTGCAAACTTGTTCACTGGGCCCTGCCAGCTTAAAACCAAAATGTCTTCTTGAATAAATAATGCCGAGTTGCACTCCAACTTGAACCAGTAACTCCTTCTCGAATCTCTTCAACTGTGCTCACGAGACAACCTAACGGGTAGCTGAGTAGAGCAATTTCTCCTGAGCTGCCGAATAGAATAACTTAGTGAAATTTCGAACTTGCTCCCGCTGAATCGGAGCAAATCCACCTCTCCGTGTCGCTACGGGGCACGTGTCACACCCCTGTGCCCCCGACGCCTCGGTGCCTGGGACACGGCAGGCCACGCGCTAGTAACTGCAACCTGGGCCCACTAGCCCGTTCGGTCACGTCCGTACTCGAGTGCCAACGATCTCGACGTGCGATTAACTGCGCCCGTTACGCACGCGATATGCGATGTGTGCGTTTCCAACGGTCGCTTAACCCACGCCGCACGATCACTGCGCATGATCAAAGCCACGATCAATCCACTGGTAACGGCAACTCGTGGGGGCGAGATAAATACCCCCGCGAGGCTCCCTTCCTCTCTTTCCTGTTCTTTCCAATCCCGCGCCCCCTCGCCTCTCCGCCGCCGTCGAGCACACCGCCGCCGCAAGCACTCGCTGCGCCGCTGCTCCACGCACCGCGAGAGAGACAGAGAGACACGTCTCCGCTCAATTCTGCCTCCAATATTCCACGAGCGCTTCCGCCTCCATGGCTCCTCGCGGAGATGACGATGCTGCCGCCCGCGCCGGCTGGGAAGGATCTGAAGTCACGGCGGAAGACTGCCAGTGGCTCGTCAACACGCGCCGCGTCCCTCCCGGTGTCGTTTGCAGGCCTCCAGGTACTGAAATCATCCCACAACCTGAGGAGGACGAGTACGTCGTCTTCCTCTCCCATTTCAAGCGCGGCTTCGGCCTTCCCATCTCCGATTTCCTTTCCGAATTTCTCAAACATTTTGGCCTCCAGCCGCATCATCTTCCACCCAATGCCCTTGTCATGCTATCCATCCATGCCGTCGTGTGTGAGGCCTTCTTAGGCGTCTACCCAACCATCCATACCTGGGCTAGGTACTTTTACTTCCGAAAACAAAGTGTTCCCAATCCTGGGAACACCGAGAGCGCTCGCGCGATGACCCAGACGGGATGCGCCATGATGTTGCAGCGCACGAATGGCCATCACCCGGGGGTTAAGGGATTGGAAACCGTGCGCAAGTGGCAGCGCGGTTTCCTGTATGTGAAGAATGTCGCCGCAGAAGAGGGGAAGCCCATCGAGGACCGAATAGGCTCCCAAAGTTCAAGAACGCACGGCCCACTCAGCAGAACTGGGGTTACCACCCCAAGAACACCATCGAGGATGTCCTCCAGGTCGAGCGACGCCTGAACGAGTTGATCTCGGAGGGATATCGTCCGGACGATCCCATCGCGTGTTGGATATCACGCCGAGTACTCCCGCTCCAGCGTTGATCACACAAGATGTGCCACATGGGAGGAAGCCGAGACTGCACAAGGACAACAACATTTGAGCTCAGCAAAGCCGAGGTGGCCATCTGGGCCAGATCCATCATGCAGACATCGCTCTCCGACACCTGGTTGTATGGATTCACGCCGTATAGCCGCCTCAAGCCCATTGGAAAGGTTAGTATTATGTGCTTTGTCCTTGTACTTTCATACCGAGTAGGTGGCTTCTCAGCTTTGTATGCTTAATCTTTGCATCCTGCACCGAATAGGACATCACCAATATTTTTTTGCCTCTATATGCTTTGTGTTTTCATGCCGCGCCGGGTAGGATTGCTTAGCCGAATATGCTTTGTGTTTGCATGCTATCCCGAGTAGAACTCCTTGGCTTTATATGCTTTATGTTTGCATGCTGTTCCGAGTAGAACTCCTTAGCTTAATATGCTTTGTGTTTGCACGCTATTCCGAGTAGAAATCCTTAGCCGAGAAAACAACTCACAGTGTTTCATGTTTGCCTCAACAGCACATCGATCGCCAGGGAGAGGAAGATACCGAGATCTTCGAGGCTAACTGGTCCAAGGACAGAGAAGAGGACGATGCGACCGCTTACGACACTCAAGACACCCTCTGCATCCCTCACGCCAATCAGCCTGGTAATTCCCGAGCTGATGCGTCTATTCGGGATTGGTCCGAAGATGACGAAGGTGACTAAGTTCACCTCTCTGCTCACGAGTAGCGCACTCTGATTCCCTTCTGTGTTTCTGAATTCCTTTCTTCTTCTACTATGCAAAGGATCTTGAGGCGGACAACGATGATGAGCCCCTGGAGGTTAATCCTCTATCTGTGGCCGCTCCTACTACTCGGAAGAGGGTAGGCAGTGGTGCCCAAGAACCTCCCCCGAAGAAAGCCAAGAAGAAAGCCGGGAAGAAAGTCGTCGCCTCTAGGAGACAACCCCCCACCACCAAAGGGTAAGCGCCCCATCCGAGTACCACTTGGTTGCCATTTCCTGTTGCACTTTTCCCCTTCTGTTTCTCTGAACCTTTTTTCCTTCTTCCAGCGATCCTCTCGACACTGACGCTGTTGCAGCCCCCGCTCGCCCCAAGAGGAAAGCAATTGTGCCCCGAGATCAACTCGTTGATCTCTCGGACAATGATGAAGAGCAAGACGAGCAGGAGAGGACACATGCGTCCTCCCATATCGACTTAGAAGAAGATACCGGCGCCGAGAACATTGGCGCTGGTGATGATACTGATCCCATCCCTCAACAGCAGCAAGATGCTACTCATGACGAGACGCCGCCATCTCCCCCAGCTGCATCAGCTGGGGAAAATGCTGAGAAAGCCACCGAGCAGCAAGACGATGCCGTCATGGAGTGGCAGGACGCCACCCTGGAGCAGCAAGACACCACTGCTGCAGCCCAAGATGATCTCGCGGCCGGGCCGCGGGTAGAAGAAGTTGTTGACACAAGACCTGATCCCGCTACAGGGCAGCGGGTAGAAGAGATGGTGGTGGAGACCGTCCGCCAGGACCAAGTGCAGCTCGACGCTGCACCGGGTAGCCAGCCCCCTGTGCCGCCTACCCAGCAGGCGACTCCACCCAACGCGCCGATCCCTCCTCCAACACAGACTGCACCATCGCCTCCGCCAACTGCTTCTCGCAAAATGCCTCCACCTGCTTCTCGGCCAGACATTGCTCCTAGCCCCAGGAAGATTATCAAGTTTGAGACCCAGGCCGTCCGGCAGCAGCCGAAGAGCACTGCTTCGCAAGCCGGACAACACATGCCGCCTCCCAAGCCGCAAGACGCGCCGTCCGGGAAGCCACTGAGGAGCAAGCAGCTAGTGCTCTCCGCGCCCACCTCCAGCACCAACCTGGCTGCCTCTGGGTCTACTGGTCCTGTTGAAGAACAAAGCGCAGGTGCTGGCGGCCGCGTGAAGCCCAGCTTCCCGGAATACATGATGACTATCTCCCAGCGCCATGAGATCAAACTGGCAAGGGGAGAGAAATGATTGGCTGCACTAAAAGAAGGCCAAGCTGTGGCGGCCAACACCAAGTCCAAGGGCAAGGCAGCAGCAGTTCCCGAGTTGCGCTCGCGTGAGGAAGGTGATAACGAGGTTGAATCAGAAGGCCTCACCGCGATCCTGGACCGAGTAGGGTTTGTTGACCCAGTTTGGAACAGCAAGGCGCTTGGGAACCCCAACTGGGATGGTCTTGAGTTGGGCCAGATCGACCACTACCGCGTCGACTGGAACAAGGCTGATGTCGGTGCTGTCCCCATGACAATTGCAAGCCCCACCTGCACCTTGGCCGGGAAGCTCTTCGTCATGCGCAAAGCTGCAGAGGACGTTGAGCAAAGCTATGTTGTAAGTCTTTTTCTCCTTTCTACATTTCCCGAGTTGCTGTTTCTCCTTTCTCTTCTCTTTTTCTCTTTTCCTCTTAGTCATTCCCCCAGTCCCCGAGATTTGGGCCGAGTAGGCGAAAACTCAAACGAGTTGCCGTCTACTCGGGGCAAATCTTCACAAAAATCTTAAATTCTTTCTCTTCTTCTCTGCAGAATAGCCTCCAGAAGAGGACAAGACTGTTCTGCCGGCTACTCTGGAACCACCGCATTGCCAAGGACCGTCTTGAGGCTCTTGAAGCCGAGAAGAAGGACACTGCTGCGGTGGAGCAGGCGGCCCTGGACCGCACTATCCAGATCTCTGAGGTTGAAGGTAAGCTTTCAGCAATTCGGTTTGTGCGTTTTGTGTTTACGCCCGTGTTTGCTTTCTGCTTCATTGTTGTTTTCTCTGCAGGCAAGCTCAATGACTTGATTGAAAAGCATCGCGACTGCGAAGTTTTTGCTGCCTCTGCCTAGAGCAAGATCGCTACTCTGGAGGGTGAGTTGCCTTTCCTTCTCTGCACTTGTGTTTCTTCTTACTTGGTTACTCTGCTGACACTGTTGTTCTTCTCGCAGAAGAGTACAAGAAATTCCGGGAGCAACACCTGAACTGCCTCATGCCTGCCGAGGTGCGGCAACAGTTGCAAACCCGAGAAGCCGAAATTGAGAAAGAGCGCACCGCCGAGAGGGCGGAATTTGAAAAAATGCAGGTCAAACTGAAGGCTGCCCTCGAGGATGCCATCAACCAGGTTGCCGAGAAGGACGAGGTCAAGAAGACTGCCGCGGCCAGAGAGAAAACGCTTGAGATGGAGATCTCATTGCTGAAGAAACACAACGAGCAACTCGTCCTCCAGATCGCAAATGCGCGCAGCATTGAAGATAGGCATATCTCTGACGAGGACGACTGGAAGATCAAACTGGGAGCGCTGCTGGTGGATCTAGAACGTGAGTTATCTCTTCTCTGCACCTGACTTGCTTTTCTCTTCTCATCCTTTTTTCTACCTGGTTTCATCTCTTCTCTGCCTCCGTTTCTGATCCCAAATAGATCCTTATGCAGATATTTTCCCTGATCTCCGCTCTGCTAGCGTGCCTGCTCTGGCGAAGGCAAGACAACTCCGAGCTGCATCCGGAATGCCCATCGACACCAAGTCCACCATCAACGATTATCTCTTGAGCATCAAGTCTCAACTCCGCTCCCTCAAGGGCTTGGGCACCTCCATGGTGTCCACTGCATACAAATTGCACGATCTGTTCTGGCCGGATCAAGCTGCGCCAGACAGCTTCAGCGAGATCGCCGAGAAGCTGAACGGCGTGAAGGCCGAGTTGAAGAAATGGCGTGCCTCTGCAGCTCGGGCAGGAGCTGATCAGCTGCTGCACTTCATCACCAGCTGGTATGAAAACTTGGATCTCAACAGAATCCTCACTATCCGTGAAGACTCCAAGTGGACCATGAACTCCGACTGCGTGACTCGCCGGAAAGCGGTGGCATATGAAATTGCTTCCTACGCCGACACCGCCACCTACATCGACGGCCTCCCCGAGCCAGATACTGAGCCTGAAGATGAGGACGAGGACGATGAAGATGACACCGAGTCGGAGGACTTGAGCGTGTTTGAGGAAGGTGCCGCAAAGGGAGCATCCGAGAAGGGGAAAGCCAAGGTCGACGAAGAAGCCGAGCAGCCGCAACCCAGCGCTCAGGAGGCCACCATCACCACCGAGATGGTGATCCAGCAGCCGGCTCCCGAGTTGGGCGCGACTAGCGCCTACCCGATGCCCAGCTCGCAGTCTACTGCGTCCACCTCTGCCACGGATCCCATCTCGGTTGCCACCGCGACCTCTGATCCAGTTGCCTCCGCCAACCTTGATGCTGCCAACGCCAACGCGGACAACACCGCTACCTCCAATGAGTGATGCCTGCAACACTTTTACTTTGAACTTTGATTAGATCCCCGGGATGCCGGGTGCAAATGTAACCGTACAATTATGTCTTTGTTGCTACTCAGTTTTATTCCAGTTGAAGTTTGATATTTTAGCAACTCTGGCTCCATGCCGGGTTGCGTTATTATGCAAGTCCCCGAGTTGCATTTTTTATCCACTCTCTCTTTTCGTCTCAGCTCTTACCTGCCACTTGTGGCTTTTTTGGTAGTCGAGTCACAAGATTTCAAAGATTGAGTTTCAAATACTTAGCCACTTAGAAAATTCATAGTAACGCTACCCACCACTTAGCCGAAAAAAGACAACAAAAAACAGTAAAGAACACTCTACTCGGTTACTGCACCACTCTTCTCCTTAGCCATTTTTCGTGTGCTCATTGACCTTTGGCTTGTTCTCTTGCTTGCCATGAAGCCGGGTTGCGGACAGCAGCAGAGTCGAAGAGTTGGCCCTTAGGTTTAAACACATTACTAAATACACTTATGAAATTCTAAGTAGAGCAACCGAGTAGACAAAAGTAAAACAGAGTAGAACAACACAGAACAGATTTGGACAAGGGCAGTCCCCGAGTTTGAATTCGGAGTGCCTACTAGAAATTTAACTCGGTTGAGGGGATACATACAACTTTCTGCTCACGAATGAAAACGGCGGAGTAGAGCTACATTCTAGGGGCGCTTAGATTCCTCTCTTGCTCTATCCGGCCTGTTCTTCTGAGGTGCCTGTGCGTCAACTAGATAGTAGGCATCATTGTGCAAAGCCTTGATCACAATGAAAGACCCTTCCCACGGAGGGGATAGCTTGTGCATTCCGGCTGTGCGCTGCACGAGCCTAAGGACCATGTCTCCTTCTCGGAAAACCCTTGGGTTCACTTTCCGGCTATGATAAGGCCTCAAGTTTTGCTGGTAAACAGCTGAACGTGATAGAGTTAGCTCTCTTGCTTCTTCTAGCAGGTCAACGCCCTTTTCTCGAGCTTCTCTCGCCTCTGCCTCAATGTAGAGGGTTACTCGGGGCGATTCATGCTCTAGGTCAGTAGGCAACACGGCCTCAGCTCCATATATCAGGAAGAATGGTGTGTAGCCGGTTGACCGGTTAGGGGTAGTCCTTAGACTCCACAACACCGCTGGCAACTCATCTAGCCAACACCCAGGTGTTTTCAGCAGTGGCTCAATCAGCCATAGCTTTATGCTGGATAGCACCATGCCATTTGCTCTTTCAACTTGCCCATTGGAGGCGGGATGCGCAACAGATGCAACATCTAGCCGGATTCGCTTCTCCTTGCAGAATCTCGCAAAAGCACCCTCAGCAAAGTTTGTGCCATTATCAGTAATGATGCTGTGCTGGTAGCCATATCTCAGGTTCACATCCTTCAGAAAACTCATAGCAGTGGCTCCATCACACTTCCGAATAGCCTTGACCTCAATCCATTTGGTGAACTTGTCAACCATGACAAGGATGTGAGTCATGTTGCCTCTAGCTGGCTTGAAAGGACCCACCATATCCAAACACCAAACAGCAAATGGCCAAGTAATGGGAATGGTCTTCAACTCGGAAGCTGGCATATGAATCTTACTTGCAAATCTCTAGCAGCCGTTGCACTTTATCACTATGTCTTCAGCTTGCTTCAAGGCAGTGAGCCAAAAGAAGCCATGCCGAAAAGCCTTGTTGACTAGAGCCCGAGAAGAGGCGTGATGCCCGCATTCTCCTTGGTGTATCTCCACCAGAATTTCTTCTCCTTCCTCTGGCTCAACGCAGCGTTGCAGCACGCCAGTAGGACTTCTTCTATGCAGCACCTTGTTGAGAATAGTGTAGCCCTTGGATCTTCTCTGTATCTGTCTGGCTGTGACCTCGTCACTCGGCAAGGTGCCATCCGTTAG
This sequence comes from Alopecurus myosuroides, assembly GCA_028641055.1. Classification (NCBI taxonomy): domain Eukaryota; kingdom Viridiplantae; phylum Streptophyta; class Magnoliopsida; order Poales; family Poaceae; genus Alopecurus; species Alopecurus myosuroides. The sequence continues at coordinate 237,381,495 of CM054059.1, forward strand.
AAAGGATAATATGGGCATAGCCCAACTCGGTGTCTCCCGCGTGGGAAACACTGGTTCGTCCACTTCCATTGGATCAGCCACCAATACCTCTTCTGAGTTGGAGACGAGTCCCCGAGTCCCCGAGCACTCGGCAAGGACCCCCTCGATGAATGCGACAGTCCCCGAGTTGGGAGGGACAGTACCCGAGTAAGAAGGGACAGTCCCCGGGTTGCAGGCGCCAGTCCCCGGGTAGGAGACGGCAGTCCCCGGGTTCTCTTTTGCAGCCTCCCAGTCAATCTCCATGGGAACAACTTCCTCGCCTGGTAGAGAAGGAACGAATATAGACTCCGAGTTGGGGGATGGCTTGATAGATGGCCTTCTCAAATGCTCCAAGGCAATCACAGCCGGGATGTATTGCCGAGAAGACCCCAACTTGGACATCTCATCAGCTGCGTCATTCTCTGCTCGGTGTATGTGTTGGAACTCACATCCTTCAAAGAAGCCCGTCATGGTTTTCACCAGAAACCGATATGATGCCATGTTGGCATCCAGAGCATCCCAGGTGCCGGATACCTGCTGCACCACCAAATCCGAGTCGCCATAACCGATGTGCACTGCACGCCAACCTCCTTGGCCACCTTCAAGCCGTGTACCACGGCCTCGTACTCTGCTACATTGTTGGATGCCTTGAAGTGAATCTGCAGCACGTACTTGAGTTGATCTCGCTTGGGTGACGTGAGCACCACGCCAGCACCAAGGTCTTCCTTCACTTTGGAGCCAAAAAATGCATCTTCCAGTAGTTGGCTACTGGCGAAGGAGGCTCATACTGCACCTCAGCCCAATCCACCAGAAAATCTGCTAAGATTTGTGACTTGATGGCTTCTCTTCTCGCGTACAAAGGAGCGTACGCGGCTAGCTCAATCGCCCACTTGGCTACTCTGCCACTTGCTTCCTTGTTGCCCATAATGTCCGAGATGGGAGCAGAACTCACCACTGTGATGGGGTTCTCTTGGAAATAGTGCTTCAGCTTCTTGGCGCCCAGGTACACGCCATAAGTCATCTTCTGGCAATGCGGGTAGTTCTGCTTGGAGCTGGATAGCACCTCGCTGAGATAGTATACTGGCCGCTGCACAGTCCTGCCTTCCTCTTCTCTTTCCACCACAATCAGCACACTGACTACTTGGTTGGTTGCCGCAATGTACAGCAACATTGGCTCTTTGGGTAGCGGACTAACCAAGATGGGAGCGCTACCCAGCATGGCTTTCGACTCCTTGAATGCTACATCAGCTTGTGGTGTCCAGACAAACTTGTCATCAATTGATACAGAGGCAAGGCCTTCTCGCCCATTCTTCCCAGGAAGCGGCTCAGAGAACCCAGGCATCCAGTAAACTTCTGCACATCCTTTAGGGATCTCGGCAAAGACATGCTCTCTATAGCTTTGATCTTTGAAGGATTGGCCTCAATGCCCCGACTGGATACCAAGAAGCCGAGTAGCTTGCCAGCCGGGACGCCAAAGGTGCATTTAGTCGGATTCAGCTTCATTTTGTACTTGCGCAAGTTGGCAAAGGTTTCCTCAATGTCACTAAGCAGAGTATGTGTTTTATTCGTTTTGATGATAATGTCATCTACGTACACCTGCACATTTTTGCCAATTTGATCATGCAAGCATTTCTGCATGCATCTCTGATAGGTAGCCCCAGCATTCCGCAACCCAAAGCACATGACACGATAGCAATAAGCCCCGTACGGGGTAATAAAGGTAGTCTTTATTTGATCATCAGGGTTGAGATCTATCTGATGAAAACCAGAGTAGGCATCTATGAAAGAAAAAAGCTCACAAACAGCAGTGGAATCGATCACCTGATCTATGCGGGTAGCGGAAATGGATCCTTGGGGCAGGCCTTGTCCAGGTCGGTGTAGTCCACACACATACGCCATGCGGTATCGGCCTTGGGGTCCTCCTTCTTCTTCTCAACCATAACCGGGTTGGCTAGCCAGTCCGTATGTAACACCTCCATGATAAAGTTTCTTATCAGTAGCTTGGTGATCTGATCACCGATAGCCTTCCTTCTCTCATCACCAAAGCGGCGCATAGCCTGCTTCACCGGCTTGGCGTCATGGCGCACATGCAGCGAGTGCTCAACCAACTCCCTCGGGACGCCCGGCAAATCCTCATTGGACCAGGCAAAGACGTCCTGATTCTCACGGAGGAAGTGGATGAGCTCGCTTTCCTATTTCTCTCCCAACCCGGCGCCAATGATGGCAACACGGTCTGGGAACTCAGGGTCGACCTGGACCTTCTTTGTCTCCTGGGACGCCTGGAACGCAGTCCCGTACTGGGAACTCGGCATGCCAGGCGCACCACCTTGCGCTGCTTGCGCCGTAGCCACCACCTCGTGTATCTTCTTCTTCTCGGCAGCAATGACCATGGACTCCGCCAGCTGAGAACTAGCAGAGGCACACCCCAAAGACCTCTTGTAATCACCCGAGATGGTGATGACTCCATTGGGACCAGGGATCTTCATCTTCAGGTAGGCAGCATGGGTAGAGGCCATGAACTTGCTGAGGGCATGCCTACCGAGTAGAGCATGGTAGGGGCTCTGAAGATCTACTACCTCAAACTGCAGGCTCTCAGTGCGGCAGTTCTCCTTGGTACCGAATAGAACATCCACCCAGATGCGGCCGATTGGAGCACAAGATACTCCCCCACAATGTCATGGAATGTGGTCCTGCTGAGTAGCAACATGTTCTCGGCAAGGCCGAGCTTCTCCAGTGTATCCCGGTACATGATGTTGATGCTGCTGCCGTTGTCTATCAGGACCTTGCTGAACCTGACATTCTTCTGAGTACCCAAGAAGGTGGGATCCACCACCAAAGCATAGCTACCCGGGTTGGGCATCACCCTAGGATGATCAGCTCTGGACCACGATCTCTTGGTTGCACCAGTGCAGGTAGTGAGGCACAGCAAGGATGACATCATTGACCTGCATCGCACGCATGTGCAGTGACTGCTTGTCAGCTGGCTCAGTGGTGAAGATCATGTAGCTCTCATGGTGTTCCTGGTACTGGTTGCGGTCTTCCCCACCATTGTTGCCGTTGTTTTTGTTGTTGTTGTTGTTGTTGTTGTTGTTGTTGTTGAAGTTGCGGTTGCCGTTGTTGTCGTTGTAGTTGCGGTTGCCGTTGTTGTAGTTGCGGTTGGCTCCTTGAGCCACTTGGTTCACGTTCTCCCTTCTCGGAAACACTGCAGGCCTGGGAGCAGCTGCCCGAATAGGCTGCACATTGGCATTCGCAGCTGGCAGAGGAGGAGGAGGGGGCAGGTCCTCATTCTTGATTAGGTCCCACCAGCTGCACTGCCGGGTAGTGTGGTTGGCTGGCCTACTCGGATGCCGAGTATGGAAGCTACACGGCCCAACCTTCATGTTCTCAAAGATGAAACTCGGAGCTGGATCCGGGTTGCCGCTACCCTGCTGGGGAGCATTGTACGGCTTCTTGATGCCTTGGCCCTGATTATGGTTTTGCCCGTACTGGGCTCCAGCAGTTTTTTGCCTTTGGCTACCCCCAGCAGCCGTAGTCACAGCATTCACTTCCTCGGGATCATACCGAGTATCAATCCGGTCACCTCTGCGCTTGTTGCGGAAATCATTGCGCTTGTTGTTGTCATAGTGCTTCCTTCTCAGCTCAGGAGAATCGAGCAGACGCTGAGTCGGGTCGCCGGGTGCATACATATCTGCAATCTTGATTGTCTCCGCGAGAGTACTCGGCATCTCTCTCTGCAGCTTCTGCCACAACATGTTGCCATGCTTGCAGCCCTGAGAAAACCAAGTGATGGCCTGGGCCTCATTCACACCTTCACAGGTGTTCCTCAAAGTACTCCACCGAGTAAGATACTCGCGGCCAGTCTCCTCTTCCCGCTGCTTGCAAGCAGACAGTTGTTGCGGCCTATTCGGCCTCTTGTATGTGCTGGTGAAGTTGCTGATGAAGGCCTCCGAGAAGTCTAGCCAGCAGTTGATACTGTCCTTGGGCAGGTTGTTGAGCCAAGTCCGAGCTGGACCCTCTAGCATCTGCGGAACATACCACACAGCCCATCTCCGGTTTCCGCCTGCAATGTGCACAGCGTTAAGATAGTCCCTCAGCCAGTCTTCCGGCTTGGTGCTGCCATCATAGCACTTGGTCCCCGTAGCCAGCTGGCAATGGTTCACAGAGGGCTCCTCCATGATGCGGCGACCAAAGAAATCTGGGCCAGGTGGCCCCCTGCTCTCGAGTTGCGCAGACCGATTGATACGGTCCAGCTTGTACCTTGCATCACTAGGCTCCAACATGCGGTCACCTAGACGGTCAGTGACATCTCTTGGATCAGCATAGCCGGCTAACCCCATCGCCGAGTAGCCATCATCATATTTGTTCTCCTGCACAGCTGCAGGCTGCACCACCGGGTTGGCTGCTGGCGCAGCCGCACGCGGCTGTGCTGCCGCTGGCTGCTGCGTCCTCTGCCGAGTAGGCTGAGCGGAAGGATGCCGAGAAGGTCCTGCATGATCTCCATCCTGCCTCTTGCTGTGAGCTTTATGGGCTTGATAGCCCGCTCCTGCAGTAGTGTGTTTCTGACCGGGCTGTCGCGGCACAGCGTGCTGTTTCGCGGCGAGAGCCGGGTCGTACACATGCATCTGTCTGCTCTTCCCAGAGTGCACACTTTGGTCCCTCTCATTGTCAGGAAGTGGCGATGAGGCCTGATCCGTAGATCTGACCGCACGCAAGTGCACAATCTGAGAAGCGCCAGCACCCGGATTGGCTTTCCGGAACTCCTCATTCTGCCTAGCAGCCTCTAGCACTAGCTCATTGAGCCTGTCCTGCTGCCTAGCGCGCGCGTCGCCGGCGAGATGCGGCAACTCTGCAGCCACAGCCTCTGCAGCCCTAAGAGTTTTGGCGGGGGTACTATACTTGGGCCTCGTAGCAGTGTTTAAACTAGCAGACTGGCTAGCGGCCCCACCAACTACTGCCATCTCAGCGCCTAAGTTGCGACGAGTAGCGCCTAGCTTGTTAGGCTTCCTAACCACAGGAGTAAAGCCGTGGGCCCTGTTGTACTCATTTCGATCTAGGTTAAGCTCAAGCCTAACCTTCTCCATCTCCAGGTGCTCCGCGAGTAGCGCTTGACGCTGTTGGTCGAGTTGCGCCCTCATGGTCATGAGCTCAACCTCGGTGGGAGGCGGCATGCCCATCTGCACGGCGGATGCCGGTATCGTCGTAGTCGTGGAAGGAGGCACGTAACCCGGAATGTTGTGGGGCGCTTCGTAGGGCTTGTGAACTTTTGCGCCAGCACTTGGGCCAGCAGGTTCCTCGATGACTCCCGCGGTAGCGGCCGCACTCTTCCCGGCATCGGTAGCCGGACCTGTCATCATCACCTCCACGCTGTCCGCAGAGCAGCCAGTTGGCTTCCCGCGGGCAGCGAGTACAGCAGGAGGATCTTCCGCGACGAGCACCACCTCTGGGAACTCACGGATGACGATGGCGGCGACGTAGACCAGATGCGTGCCGAAGGAGAGCACCGAGCCGCCTGCCGGCATGGGTCTACCGCCGAAATCTCCGGCGTTGTCGGTGACGAAGTCGAAGGAGCCGAATCTGTGGACAAGGCCACAGACCACGCGCTCCCCCGTAGCAGAAACGAGTCCCGTCCGAACATGAACTCCAGCCAGCGCCGCTGGTAGCCCCACGGTGGGCGCCAACTGTCGTGGTGGTATCACGGCAGATGCCATGGGATGGCTAAAGGTTGGGGCCGATGGACGCTGGAGGTATCCGGGGAGGGATCACACGGCGAGTAGCCGCGTGTAGGATGTCTCTAGCACTGCAAACAACAAGATCTTACCCAGGTGCAGGGCCCTCGTGTGGAGGTAACATCCCTACTCCTGCCTTTCTCTCTATATGTGTGTTCTCCGAGTAGCCACAGTACAAAGTATGCCTCTTGGCCGGGTAGCCACTCTGCTGCTCCCTCTCGCTCTAGTGTTGCCTCTGGTAAAGATGTGAAGTAATGCAACATAGTCCAACGTCCCTCGCGCAGGAGGAGGCAGGGCACCTTATATACTGGTGCCCAGCCGAATAGAAAAAGACTATAAGGTACGACTGATGGGACAGGCACACTGCAGAACAGAGCACGCTTCCGGCTTCTCGCTGACGCGGGTGCGGGAAGTCGTCGCAACGTTCGGGGGATGGGACCTGTCCACCTTGTCAGTGAGATAGGGTAGGCCCCTAGCCCTGTCATGTCCCCCTGTCAATGACAGGACTTGACAGGCGCCTACCACACTGTAGCCACGCCGTAGCGCGGATAATCACGTGCTCCGTAAGTTGAACCGCACGCCGGTACGGCCGCAGGATACGCGGGATCCCTTGTCAGAACGACTCCATTGACTTCTGGCCCGAGTAGGAACGCAGTCCCTCTACTCAGACCAACGTCTCTACTCGGACGAACATAACTTGCTTGATATCTTCTCTTGGCCTTCGGTGGGTACGGCCGGATAAAAACCTACCGGGTAGCAAGCACCCGGGTAGCCATCTACCCGGTCAAACAGCACCTTGACCTTGCCTTTAGCACTTGCCTTACCCCTACTCAGGGGTAACCCCCCGACACTTTGCATTGTTTCTCATGATCCTTTGTTTGAGATACTCTTCATGATGAAAAGTTATTTCTTTGCTTTATTATTAAAGTTCTATTTATCATGTTTGTGTTTGAAGTTCTATGATCTCAGCTTGAATATGCCTTTACATTTTTATGATCAAGATTATGTTAGTAGCATGTCACCTCAGAAATTATTGTTTTATCATTTACCTACTCGAGGACAAAAGATTATGTTTGTGGTTGTGAGGTTGGTAATCTTCCGTTTCGATACCTTTGTATCCCGATCCATTATAGGAGATTACTTAATAAGGAATGGAAAATAGTTGAGGACCATTTTGAGCAAAAGTTGAGCTCTTGGATAGGTAAATTGTTATCTTATGGGGATAGACTTGTGTTGATCAATTCGGTCCTAACAAGTTTACCCATGTTTCTTTTTTCCTTCTTTGAAGTTCCTCTTGGGGTACGGAAAAGAATTGACTTCTATAGATCTCGCTTTTTTTGGCAGAGTGATAATGTTAAAAAGAAATACTGATTAACGAAGTGGAATATTGTTTATCGTCCAAAAGATCAAGGAGGTTTAGGTATTGAGGTTTTGGATGTCAAGAATCGGTGTCTTTTAAGTAAATGGTTGTTTAAGTTGTTAACTGAGGATGGGTTATGGCATGAACCTCTTACTAATAAATATTATGGTGGAAAAACTCTAGCCGAATTGGAGGCTAAACCGACTGATTCTCCCTTTTGGAAAGGGATTATGAGGGTTAAAAATGAGTTTTTCAATCGAGTGAAGTTCAAGTTGGGTAATGGTGAGGGTATTCGGTTTTGGGAGGATTGCTGGTTAGGGAATGTGTCTCTCGCAAATCAGTATCCTTCGCTTTACTCAATTGTGAGTAATAAGAACGCTTTAGTTTCCCAGGTGCTTGGTCAATCGCCACCTAATATTCATTTTCGCCGAAATCTCTTTGGAGATAAATTGGAACGATGGTTGCATCTGATAGAAAGACTAATGGATGTAAATTTATCGGATGCTCAGGATCATTGTAGTTGGACTCTCACCAAGTCAGGGATATTTTCAGTTAAATCCTTTTATGCAGATCTGATGAATGAGGATGCTAGATTCCTTCGAAAATATTTGTGGAAGTTAAAGGTGCCTCTTAATATTAAGATTTTTATGTGGTTTCTATCTAGGAAAGAATTGCTGACAAAAGACAATTTAGCTAGGAGAAATTGGGTGGGTGGTCAAAATTGTGTGTTCTGTGGAGAGCCAGAAACAGCTCATCACCTGTTTATCTCATGTGAGTTCGTTAAAAAGATTTGGAGGTTGGTGCATTTCACGTTTAGTATTTCACCACCTAATAATATTACGTCCATGTTTGGGAATTGGTTAAGTGGGATAGATACTTCTACAAAATCTCTTATACGCATTGGGGAGTGTGCTTTACTTTGGACTTTATGGAATTATAGGAATGGGATTATTTTTAACAATGAGAAAGCTGGGAATTTTTTGCAGGTTATTAATCAGGACAATTATTGGATGCATCTTTGGTCTAATCTCCTACCAGAGGACGACCGTGTTCGTTTGGATGGTGGATGCACTCGGCTGATGGCGGTCGTTCAGGCTATCTTCAGCAAGGGTGGTTGGTTGCATAATAGACGTCTTTGTTAGATTCGGCCTCGTGTTGATAGGGGTTGAGATGATTGTTCGTTCTTGTTTCTCCTGGCTAGCCTTGTGAGCTGTGAGACTCTCAGGTTATGGTTGTATTTGTGACTTGGATGATTATTGCTTAATAAAAGTCGTATGCATCAGCCTGATGCAGAGGCTGGGTTTCCCTTTTCAAAAAAAAAACCTACTCGAGGACAAGTAGGAACTAAGCTTGGGTATGCTTGATACGTCTCCAACGTATCTATAATTTCTGATGCTCCATGATGATATTATGCCAGTTGCTACATGTTTTCTCCCTTCTTTATGTCATTTTTATCGATTTTCCGGACTAACCTATTGACAAGATGCCACATAGCCAGTTCCCTATTTTCTGCTTTTTTTAGTTTCAGAAAAGTTGTTCTGGAAATATTCTCGGAATTGGAAAGTTTGAAGCCCGGAAGTCCTATTTTCCCCGGAAGCATCCAGAAGACCAAAGAGGAGACGAAGAGGGGCATCAGGGGGCCCATGCAATGGGGTGGCGTGACCCCCCCTTGGCCGCGCCAGCGGGTGGTGTGGGGCCCCTAGAGCTGCACCGCCTCTGCCCTTTCGCCTATTTAATCCCCCCGGATGGAAAACCCTAAACACCTGAACAAATATCCATGAAAAGTTCCGCAGCCGCTGTCACCGTCAATCCTAGATCAGGGGGGTTCTGAAGCTGTCTCTGGCACCCTACCAGAGAGGAGATCATCACCGGAGGCCTCTACATCACCATGCCTGCCTCCGGAGTGATGCGTGAGTAGTTCATCCTTGGACTACGGGTCCATAGCAGTAGCTAGATGGTTGTCTTCTCCTCATATGCCTCCATGTTTAGATCTCGTGAGCTGCCTAACATGATCGAGATTGATCTTATGTAACTCTATGTGTTGTGTTTGCTGGGATCCGATGAATATTGAACTTATGCCAAGTTGATTATAGTCTTTATTGCATATGTTATTGTGATCTTGCATGCTTTCTGTTGCTAGTGGTTGCTCTAGCCAAGTAGTTGCTAGTGACTCCAAGAGGGAGTAGTTATGCTCGATAGTGGGTTCATGCCTCCTCACCACCTTGCTCGAGTGACAGAAACGTGAAGGGGGAGGATGTGGTGTTGCCATTAGGGAGAAAAGAGCGGTGAGAGTGCCCGCGTGCATAATCATTGCCTACATTACAAACTTTGTTTAATGCAGTTATCTATTGCTTGCAACTTAATACCTAAGGGGGGTCGGATGATAACCTGAGGGTGGATTACGGTCTATGTATATTGTTGTAATGTACGCACTAAATATCATAGTAGTCATAATGTCATATATGTGCACTACGGTGCAACCTCTATTTGTCAATTGCCCAGCTGTAATTTTTTCACCCAGCATGCTGTCTTTTATGGAGAGACACCACTAGTGAACCTATGAACCCCGGTCCATTTTCCTATATTGTTAAACCAACCACCACAATTTCCTGCTTTCTTTACTTACTGCAAGCATACATTATTTTCCACACTATACGTCTAATCTCTGTTTTCAGCAAGACCGGGGATATTGACAACCTCACTGTACCGTTGGGACAAAGTATTTTGGTTGTGTTGTGTGCAGGTTCTACGTTGTTGCTGACACCGGTGAGCAATCACCACCGTTAGTGGCATCAACCTTCCGAAAATGTCCTCTTTCTCCTACTGGATTGATAACCTTGGTTCGTATCTAAAGGGAATTTCCTACCGCTGTGCTCATCACACCCTCCTCTTAGGGTATCACAACACACAACATACTATGGGAAGGAGCTGCTCCGTGACATACACCAAGGCGACTGCGGGCACCATGCAAGATGGAGAGCAATCGTGGGAAAAGCTTGCCGTGCAGGATTTTACTGGCTCACGGTAGCCAGAGACGCTAAAGATCACGTCGACAGATGCAATGTCTGCCAAAGGTGTAACACCTGGGGAATTTCCCCCAATTAGTTTTGCTTGTTTTCTTTTTTGCATCATCATGGCATCCTTGCATTGCATTGCATTCTTTCTTGTTGAGTTCTTAAAATATGTTTTCTCTCAAACCTATTTTAGTTATCAACTCAAAATATTTGGTGATTTCAAAATGTTCAAAAGAATTATAAGTAATTCACTGTTTTATCTAAATAATTTTACACATGGTTTTCCTATTTAAAACCCCTCTTATCTCTCTGAAAATAATAAAACAAAAGGAAAGATAAAAAAATGTTTTAGAGGGAGAGAGAAGCCTAGCTTGCCCTAGCCCATCAACCAACCCACCAGGCCACGGCCCAAGAACCTCTCCCGACCCACCTCAGCGAAACTGTCGCTTTCTTCTCCGTACAGAGAGCACGAGGAGGGCGTGACCCCTCCCGTGGCTGTCCACCATGGCCTCCCCTCCTCCACGATTTCCCCTCCTCCATAAAAGCCTCCTCCCCCTCCATGAAACCCTAGCCTCTCCTCTCCTCTCTTCCTTCCAGCCGCCGCCGCACTCCTCTCTTCATCCTCTACGTTTCTTTTTCTCTGAAAACTTCTGAACCGAGAGCTTCCATGGCTGGTACTTGGGGGGCCAAGGGCCATCGTTGTGGTCATCGCCAAGACCTTCGGAGGCCGGGAATGGAACCATGGCGTCGCCCTCTTCGACCTCGTCCCCTCGGCCGGACCTGGGAGGCTCCAGGACCACCGCGCCGAGCTCGTCTTCCTCGACGTCGTCCGCCCGCGGGAGCGCCCGGTCGTCGTCGTCCTCGTCGCCCACGGCCGCCTCCGAGTGTGCACACCTTCCTCGAGCCCCCCCAAGGTGGGCCTCCACCTCCGGGACATGCTCCTTCCTCCCCTCCCCTTGCTCTGGGTGCGTGCCATCGAGCGCCACCGTCGTCCAGCCCTGTTAGATCACGATCCCGAGCGGCACAGTGCGTCTGCTCTTCAGTTTCGTCAGAAACATTCCGCTATTACACTCTATCTTGTTTCAGAACTGTATTCCTACACGAGCAGAGCACCAGCGCAGTGGCTCCGTTCCTTTGTTCGCAGCAAGAGGTCACGGGATCGAATCCCACCCGAGGCAATGCCTCCCAATTTTTTTCTCCTTTTTTCCGCACGCTGCCCAGGTCCCACCTGTCATCCCCTCTGGCTGGCCTTGGCCCGCGGGTCAGTAGCACGGGCTTGGCCAGCCCCGAGTAGAAAATGTTTTGGCTGTTTTCTGCAAAATAAAAGAAATGGAAGAAAACAGATTCAAATGTTTAATTGTAAAATCAATAACTAATTCATACATGCTCCAATTTTGGTGATTCAAATTTCTACAAGCTCACAGTGAGGAGCACTTTCTGTTAATGTCAAAGTTGCAATATGTTTATGTTAACAATTTTGCACTAAATAATAAAAGACAGAAAATGGAATAAAAATTGAAATCTTCCAAAATTCATAACTTAAGTTCTGTTCACCCAAATTGAGCAAACTTGAGCTCTAAAAATTTGTCTTAACAAACTCTACACAATGGTATTTTGGTTGGTCACAATTGAATTAAATTTGAACATGTTTCCTTCTGTTTACTAAAAGGGGCAGAATAAAAATGCTTATGGAAAAATGCATAATAAATTCAATAATGGTCCAAAAATTATGTTTAATAGCTCAAAATGTTCAGTGAAACATTTTATACATGTTTTCAACCTTTTCAATACAATTTGTGCCCCATTCCATTTAAATTTGGTTAGCTCACCTACTAATTGTTACCCATGCTAATCAACATTTAAATTGATGGTTAGATAAATAACTTAAACCTTCCTAATTAAATGTTGGGCTTTTGTCTCAACTTAAATTGGTTAAGTTGCATCCCCGCATGTCATGCATATAAAATAGGATCATGCTGGATCTTTTGCCGTAGTAGTAATTGTTGCGTCCGGTATTTGTTCTAGTTCGTTGCTTCTTCGCGGATAGGACGTTGAGATGATGTGAGCAACGAAAAGTTCTTCGGATGTACCTCTACTTGCTGGAATCTCAGGCAAGTATACTCACTTTCTACATATGGCTGCCTTTCATCACTTGTTACCGATTCTTTCCGTTGTACTTATGCTAGCCTTATGATTCGATGCTTGTGTCTCGATCCTATCATATGTTTACCTTGCAGCCATGATATAGCCTTCCTTTCACTTCCTATCAACTGTTGCTTGTTTACCTTGTTGGCCCTCGTGTCGTAGTTGCATGCTTAGTGTTGTTTGCGCTCGAGTCTTGTTGTCCTTTTTCATATCACCTGTTTAGTTTGATAGTTGGGTTTGAATTCAATCAACAACATGTTAATGTTTGGGGTAATAATAATTTGATGATAAGGCACCGGTAGGAGGCCCAGCGTGGTTTTGGAGCCTGCTAGTGCCGAACTTAGGAAAAGAGTCTTGTCCATTGATCCATGATGAGCGCGCTAACCGCATCCGGGAGGTAGTATGGGACCCCCCTCGACTTAGACCTGATTTGCAGCTTGTCCGAAGAGCCACACTTAGTTCGGGTGTTCCATTTGCTAGTACGCATGAATGGTTGGGCCCCCCATGGTTACTGTTGATGATGATGCATATAGGGCGAGGCCTGTGGTGTCGGGGGGTGTGGTTTTCACCCTTGCGCTTAGGTTAGGTCGGATTGGCCGGGACCTTATAGCTCCGTGGCTCCTAGGATGGGTTGTAGAGACAGTTTGGGTCATGTCGAGCCAACCTGAGTTTTAGTTGGTGGCTTGAGTGTGTACGGGTACTATAGCGCACCCTGCAGGGATGAATCTTCTCGAGAAGCCATGTTGTCCGCGGTTATGTGACGACTTGGTGAAAGTGCTGGCTAACAAGTACTCAGACAACTTACACCTAATGATAATAACTTGACTAGTAATATAGTATTACCTTCACCATAAAAATGAATGTCACCTTAATCAACAGTGTGAGTTTCCTTGGGTTGCTTCCTTAGTAGGGGGTAACACTGGATGGGTATTGTTTGGTGAGTAGTTATAGTTGGTTTTGTCGCGCTATCTTATCCCTTTCTTTTAGCCGGAAGTTGTACCGCGTCTCTGTAGTTAGTTAGTGCAGCCCGCTGCCGCTTCTTTGCAATAATCCCTTCCTTACGTTCTACCCAAAGTATTTGTATCTTGTGATGATTGGTTACGCTGGTATCTTGTGAGTATGGTTTATCCACTTGCCAGTACTTAATAGTACTGACCCACGAATCCATTTCGTGGCTACATATTCCACATTGCAGACAACAGGTTTGAAGTCTGACGACGTTAGCTTGCGAATCCCTCCGGCTTGGCCTGGTCAGGGATTGGACGCCATCGGTTATTTTCAGGACTCTTAGTCCAATTTGTATCTTGTCCGTAGTCGGACACTATGTTGCTTCTTCCGCTGTTATTTGGATCTTTGTAGTGTATCAGTTGTATCCTTGACTCGTTTGAGTCGTCTTGTATATATCTCTTCTGTTGTTGTTGCGGAATATTCGTGAACTGTTGTAATGTTATCACAAGTGGCAACCTGAAATCGGTTATTATGCGGATTTGGGTGGAAATGCCGAAATCTGCATAGTGCCCGATCCCGGGGCGTCACAAAAGGTTCGCGCCCAAGCCACACGCACCGGCCACGGAACTCCACACGATCCCCATCGCCTAGCCCTTCGCTCAATGGGGGCTAGACATGGTAGGACCGCTACGGAAGTCAACACCTGGAGGATACTGATACGTCTCCAACGTATCTATAATTTCTGATGCTCCATTATAATATTATGCCAATTGCTACATGTTTTCTCCCTTCTTTATATCATTTTTACATGTTTTCCGGGACTAACCTATTAACAAGATGCCAAGCACTAGTTCCCTGTTTTCTGTTATTTTTTGGTTTCAGAAAAGTTGTTCTGGAAATATTCTCGGAATTGGACCCCACAAAGCCCGAAGTGCCTATTTTCCCCGGAAGCATCCAGAAGACCAAAGAGGAGACGAAGAGGGGTACCAGGGGGGCCACACAATGGGGTGTCGCACCCCCCTTGTCCGCGCCAGGGGGTGGTGTGGGCCCCCAGGGCTCCATCGTCTCTTTCCTTTCGCCTATTTATTCCCCCGGATGGAAAACCATAAACACCTGATCAAAAATCCCAGAAAAGTTCCGCAGCCGCCGTCACCGTTAAACCTACATCAGGGGGGGTTCTGAAGCTGTCTCCAGCACCCTGCCGGAGAGGAGATCATCACCAGAGGCCTCTACATCAGCATGCCTGCCTCCGGGGTGATGCGTGAGTAGTTCATCCTTGGACTATGGGTCCATATCAGTAGCTAGATGGTTGTCTCCTCCTCATATGCCTCCATGTTTAGATCTCGTGATCTGCCTAACATGATCGAGATTAATCTTATGTAACTCTATGTGCTGTGTTTGCTGGGATCCTATGAATATTGAACTTATGCCAAGTTGATTATAGTCTTTATTGCATATGCTATTTGTGATCTTGCATGCTTTCCGTTGCTAGTGGTTGCTCTGGCCAAGTAGTTGCTAGTGACTCCAAGAGGGAGTATTTATGCTTGATAGTGGGTTCATGCCTCCTTTCTTCCTTGCTCGAGTGACAGAAACCTGAAGGGGGAGGATGTGTTGTTGCCATTAGGGAGAAAACAGCGGTGAGAGTGCCCGCATGTACAACCATTGCTTACATTACACACTTTGTTTAATGCAGTTATGTGTTGCTTGCAACTTAATACCTAAGGGGGTTCGGATGATAACCTAAGGGTGGATTATTAGTCATAGATGCAGTTGGATTACGGTGTATGTATATTGTTGTAATGCCCGCACTAAATATCATAGTAGTCATCATGTCATGAATATCCACTACGGTGCAACCTCTATTTGTCAATTGCCCAGCTGTAATTTGTTCACCCAGCATGCTATCTTTTATGGAGAGACACCACTAGTGAACCTATGAACCCCGGTCCATTTTCCTATACTGTTAAACAAACCACCACAATTTCCTTCTTTCTTTAATTACTGCAAGCATATATTATTTTCCACACTATACATATAATCTTTGTTTTCAGCAAGACCGGTGAGATTGACAACCTTACTGTATCGTTGGGACATAGTATTTTGGTTGTGTTGTGTGCAGCTTCCACGTTGTTGCTGACACCGGTGAGCCATCACCACCGTCAGTGGCATCAACCTTCCGAAGGTCCTCTTTCTCCTACTGGATTGATAACCTTGGTTCTTAACTAAGGGGAATTTCCTACCGCTGTGCTCATCACACCCTCCTCTTGGGGTATCCCAACACACACCATCAGATACACCCACCCGCTAGTAGCAGTCGACAATTTCACAAAATGGATAGAGGCTACGCCAGTCACTTCACAGCACGCCCAGTGCGCCGTGAGATTCCTCAACTCCATCGTGTGCAGGTTCGGTGTCCCGCACAACATAATCACAGATAATGAGAGCAACTTCACAGCCAAAGAAACTCAGGACTTCTACGAGGAAAAAGGGATAACTCTCAGCTTCGCCTCGGTAGCTCACCCGCAAACTAACGGCCAAGTCGAACGATCCAACGGATTAGTTTCGGCCGGCCTAAAGAAGCGGCTACTCAGTCGGCTGCACCCAGCAGCAGGGCACTGGGCCGAAGAATTACCATCGGTGTTATGGAGCCTGCGAACAACACCAAATCGGTCGACAAACTACACGCCATTCTTCATGGTATACGGAGCTGAGGTCGTGCTACCCGAGGACGTCAAATTCAGCGCCCCACGAGTCGTTGCATACATCAAAGAAACCTCAAACAAGGCATTCGCAGATGACATGGACACACTGGATGAGATCAGGGACATCGCACTCGCAAGATCTACGGTCTATCAACAGTCACTACATAATTACCACAGTCGCCGCATACGCCACAGATCATTCATGGTAGGAGACCTGGTGCTGCGACTCAAGCAAAAGGAGGGGCACAAGCTAGGGCCAGCATGGGAAGGACCGTTCATTATACACGAAGTTATCCCAGGAGGCGCCTATCGCTTGAAGAACCCGAAGACAGGCGGCATCTACTCCAACCCGTGGAACATGGCGCACCTCCGCAAGTTTTATCCTTAGGGTTTAATCTTCTACTCGCAAGAAATAAGGCTGTACTCGCAAGAAATAAGGGTTTAATCTTCTTCTTAGCCATAGCAATAAAAACATGGTTTCTCAACCATATCTACAAAGATTATCCAGTCGCAATTTTTTTATTTTTCTCCCTACATGCTAAACGACAGGTCACACCCCCAAACGCACGGGGGCTACGCCTAACTAGCATCATCAACGACATTGAGCACTTACACTGGATAAAAATTATACAGGGTAAAACATGGTTCACACCTTATAAACACCTTAAATCAATCGATTAATACATACAATGTCACAAGGTATACACCGTAATACACCTTAAAAAGCTACAACACACAAGGTACATACACCTTGGGGACCTACAGCTACTATCGAGAATCCGCCTCTTGAAGCAACCGCTCGGTCTCCACCGCCATCAATTGAATGATCCGCTCAGCAGAAGGATGCACAACCTCATAATGAGGGATACAATCTACACGAGGACCTTCGGTGTCAGGGAGTCGCGCCACAGAGTTGAAGTTAACCTCAGGATGCCACAAACGCACGAAGGCGAGCGACACCTGAGCTCCACAGATGAGTTGTTGGCGCACACACTCGCGAACTTCTCCCGCCCGATGAAACATTCTCAGCAAGCCACTCAAGCTATCTCGGACAACTCCAAAAGGGTAAAACGCCCGATGGACAGAAGAGAGAGCCTCTCGACAAGACTCAATGAGTATTTGCGCCTGACTCACCCGGTACTTCAGGGTAGCCAAGATAAAACCTCGACTCCGGTCAGATCAGAAGTTGCTCGCATGAGGCTTAGAGCTGCTCGACTCATGAACAATATGGTTGTCCACCCAATGACCCTCGCAGACTCCATCAGGCTCAACAACTGCACAGATAGAAAGCATGTCAAAACAAAAACAAAAATCATCGACAAGTACTCGAGGCTCGCAAAACTTACAGAGCATGTTCTTTGCAACACTCGATAGCTCCTCCATTACAAATTGCTCGCGCTCCCACGCAAGTTTCTGCTTCGACTTGGTAACATCAGCCACGCCTCGTAGAGCCTTCAGCTTACGATCGCCATCCACGACACGGTCACGGAGCGAAGCAAACGTACTGGCAGCAGCAACCAACGGATCAACCAAAGAAGCAGCTCCACTCGACGAACCTCCGCTGGAATCCATCACCTGGATAGAACAACAAAGATTCAGGGACAGTACAATACCCCACTCGAGAATATACCACCCAAGATTTTTGGCTGCTCGGGGGCTACTCCCATCGGCAGAATACAAAGTAAGGCGCAAATATAAAACGCTGACACTTTTTGAAAACATATTGATTGGAAAAAGTAAAGTACGGGAATACATCCCAAGGTTCATTACATATGAAGGCATACAGAAACAAGAACTATTCTACGGAGCTATAGAGGTAGTTCCACTCGCAGCAGGCTGTCCTTTACGCCCGGCGCGGGAAAGTACCCCGGAAAGCATCTTCGAAAGCTCCTCAGCACGGTCGCCGAAAGGACGAAGTGCTACCTTTTTTCCCAGGGAGTCGCGTGGAACCTCCGAGTACAGCTTCCCAAGGTCACCCGAGACACCATGCGCAAGGGGAAACTGGATAGCTGTCTTGGCCCCACACTCCGTCTTTGCAAGCGAGTACTCATGGAGGAAATCTTCATCCCCTAGGAAAACTTGCAGAAGACCACTCAGAGTAGGCGGAACCGCCACATCCACGAGCAGGTGCTCATGGAACTGCGTCAGCACTCGAGTAGCATCATGGATGAGGGAGCAGACCCTGTTCGCATCCTCCTGCAGCTGAACACATGAGTCGGAGAGAGCATCGAGCCGCATTTGTCCAGGCAGCTCCAACACAACTCCAATGGTATCTAAGACAAAGGCGGAACAAGTATCAGAAAAGGAAAAGTACAAGCCACAGTCGAAAGAAGATAAAACGCAACTCACCAGCAAGTTTCTGGGCCAGGGGACGGATGATGCCGACAAGATCATTGTCGTGCTTCAAGCTCACCTCCTCCAGCTGCTTCAGAGCTTCCTAGGCCTCCGCGAGACTGTCGGCCAAGTGCTTGCGTGTGGATTCCGACTCCTTTCGGGGGGACTCCAACTACGTCTCAAGGGTTTTCACCCGAGAAATAGCCTCCGCCTTCTCAGCCTTCAAGCGGGTAACTTCATCTGCAGTTTGAAAAGACACGATTGGAACAACATTGCAACCAGGAAGAAACGGTGAAGGCAAAAGTGCGTGCCAGCTTACCTTGCAGAGAGCGGTTGTCCTGGACGAGCTGGTCGCGAACCCCCCAAAGAGAAACGCAATCTGCTTCAGCCGAAAGAACTCGGCACCCGAAAGAAGCAAGAGAATCAAGAAGGGCCTGCAAAAAATCCCGAGTCAAAATTAGAGAAAAAGCACTTGAGCCTATACACGACTATACACAGTCAAGTATAGCCTCGGGGGCTACTCCCATCGGGAGCACTGCCGTGCACCCGATGAAAAACAAAATAAAGAGAGAGATCAAGAGAGAAAAACTTCGACGTGAGTCTATGGCCAACTACGAGAAATTAACCATAGACTTGGGGGCTACTCCCATCGGGAGCACTGTCGTGCACCCGATAAAGGAAAACATGCAAGGCAGGTCGCCAAAAAGGAAAATCAACTTTACCTTACCTTGAGCAGTGGACAAGGGATCCGCCGAGCTACCCGAGAACTCCCGGCTAGTAGACGCTCCAGCATATGCAGGTTGTCCACCCGCGAAGCTTGGCATCCCATACTCCGGAGCTTCGGTCGCCTTTGCTGGGCTCGGAGATCTTCGGGCAAGATCAGCGGCAGGAGCGGGGTCCACGGCGACATCTTTCCTCTTCACAGATGGAATCGAGGAAGTGAACTGGCCCGTGCTAATGGTCTCCAGACTGCTACAAAAGATAAAATCAGACAAAGAAATGATGGAAGAAGATTCGCGACTAAGAATAGGGTGCACAGGACTTACTCATCCTCGTCATCATCATCAAGAACGTCCGGATTTCATCCGGTGGAAATCTTCGACTGACGACCCGCAGGAGGGAGCACGTTGAGAGGAGCCACCCGATGGGGCTCGACGTCCTTGACGGGTTCATCACCCAAGGAACTATCCTTTGAGGTGACTTCGTCTTCCTCCGTCCTGTGGCGTTTGCGGTGATGGATGTCGTGGGATAATCACGGCAGACGTTACCGGGGTTAACTTGTCTTGGGGAAAACCGACTCTGGTGTTTGGGAGAGGGTTTAGCTCAAGGGAAAACATGATGGTATGCGATCTGGTAGCCGGAAATCAAGTCGCCGAGTCTCCGATCTAGATATATTAACTCAACTCTCGTGTTACACTGGATACTCGATACCTAGCGATATTGCTCGAACTCTTGGATCTCTCTCTGTCTAACCCTAGGGGCCAGCTTATATAATATCCGGACCCCCTGGCCTACTCTCCAAGGCGTACTCTGAATCCTACCCGGACACTGCTTATAAACCCTAAACTTTCTTATCGTAACCCACAATCCGGGTTACGAGGCCTACGTTCCTGGGCCTTCTAGAAACTCCTTTATCTTAAGCCGGGTCTTGCGCAGCGTCCTTTGGGCCGAGTTACTCCCTGGCGTTGGCCTACCGGGTTATCATCCCTCCATCAGTAGTCCCCAGAATAGCTTGGGCTTCATGAGATCCACCTTGAAGCGCACGATATTCCCTGCAAAAATAACAAACACACAAGTTCATAGAGGCCGGGTTAAGTTGCTTTGATAAACAGCTAGGCCTAACTCCATGGTGGCCATATAGTAACCCGGCTTTCTCCAAGTCCAGTGTCTACTTTTCCGGGTCAACACCCCTGATGCAAACGCCAAAGATCCGGCTTACTTTACTTGTTTAATCAGTCCAGGTATCGTGGAGAAGATTTGTTTCTTATCCATTCCGGATATCTCGTCCAACACTTAAAGCATATCTCAGAAAATCCGGGCGGGTATCCCTTATCCCGAAATTTCCGGTTCCCGCCCGTTGGACTAGGTTTATCCGCCCGTACCTTATAAATAGGTACCTAGGGGATAACCTAACCCCCAACGGTCCATTCCAACTCCTTCTTCCTCCCCATCTCTCGCGCTTGCACAACACCACCACGGGAACCTCGAGCTCACCGTCGGAGCAAAGCCGCCGCCGGCTACGTTCGTCCTCGAACCGTTCCGCGCCGCCGCCAAGCTCCGCCGCTGCGCCCTCATCTTGCCCGCCAGGAATCGCAAAGGGACATTCAGATTGCGCCATCTGCCGCCGTCGTGCTCTACTCCAATCTCCTCCGGTAAGCTTCTTGCTCCCATTGAATTGGCCTCACAATTTCTTGATTCGTTCTAGATTGGATCTAGGTCAACCGCGGGTCATTTCTTACCCCACGCCGGCTTAGGTCGCATAAACTCATACTAGCTCATCCAATGGCTTGAATAGAGGCTCCACTTCATTCTCCTATCGCTTGTAGTCATTAATTTCACCACGAATTTGAAGATGAAACTTCCAATCTAGGCTCGGGCCGCCCAAATTTTCCGCACTTGCCATTGATACCCGGAAAGTCCGCCTCTTCCGGTTCATTTACTTGTAGTACATACATGGGCAATCAACCTTATTTCGCAAACGATCATCAATACGTAAGTCCCCATAATTTCTGTATTGCTACTCGATAACCGGATAAACTGTAATTTTCACCCCGTCCAATGATACCCGGATAATTCATAGTCCTCATGCCTTCTTTTGATACTACTTGCATATATCCGGATAACCCATGACTTCCGAGTCTTATGTCTTGCACCTTTTTTCTTGTGCTTTGTAGACTGAACCCATGGCTCCCAAGAAGCAAGGGAAGCAGCAGGCCAAAGCAAGGACAACCCAATCAATATCCGCCAACTGGGCGCGATCCACCGTCACCAAGGCCAAGCTAGAAGAGCTAGCCGAGTTAGGGGTCCTCCCCCCTCAAGAAGACATCCATTGGAGAGTGCCGGGTGATGAGACCCGGCCTACACCGGCTGCCGATGAGGTAATCTGCTTCATTGAGCATGTGACCCGGGGGTTTCGCCCTCCGGGTCATTCTTTTTTCCGCGAGGTCTTGAGCCACTATGGCCTCCGGGTGTTCGACATAGGGCCTAACTCTATGTTGAATATCACCCACTTTATCGTCCTTTGCGAGTCCTATTTGTGCATTCCGCCAAATCTGGCTCTTTTTATTGAACTTTTCCAATGCAAACCGTGCCGCGAAAGCGGTGACGGGGCACTTCTTGCTTGCGGCGGGGTTTCCATCCAGCGCCGTAAGAATTCCCCAATGCCAACTCTTAACCTGAATTCCCATGTTAAACACTGGCAATTATCCTTCTTCTACTGCCGAGACACCTCCCCACCCGGCGAAAGGAAATTGCCGGGTTACTCGGAGGGTGTCCTTGATATCTCCGAGTCTTTCAATGCCTTTGCCCCTGAGTCGGACAGGGAGGCCATCCAACCTCTTCTAACCAAGATAGTCGTCCTCTCCGCCCAAGGTCTCCTTGGGCTCAACTTGGTCAAGACCTGGGTGGACTTCAGGATCCAGCCCAACTCCATCCGCACCAAGCTAATGTGCGACTACTCGGGGCACGTCACAGACGCGCTCCGGTATTCTTCTAAGAACTACCCAGCCGGCGATACCAACAAAACCATCAAGAGTTTCTTGACGAAAAAATTGGAGGTGATCAAAAACATTGCCGGGTTAGCTCCATTCACCCGGGACAACCCGGCTCCAGCGGTAAAATCCGACTCTTATGCTTTTACCTTCATGCTTTCGCTTGATATGACTGCTGATTCTTACCCTTGTGCTTTTGTCTCAGGCCGATAACGTTTTCTGGAACGTCGAGACCTCCCCTTCTTCCGGAGACCCAGAAGAAGATGAGGAACCGGCTGACAATGACGAAGGTATTTATCCGGGTCTTCTATCAACTTCACTTGCGCCATTTTGCTCACATGTCTAACTTTTTCCGACTATACACATTCGGCTTACAGGGTTGGAGGACAAAGATGACAAGGACGAGGGGGACCCGGAGGCCACTGAATCCGACCAAAGCGACCCTGAAAAGAAGCAGTTGTTGGGGCCAAGAGGAAGACCAGGGGGTGGTATCCAAGGTTCCCTTCTCCTTTATGTCCTCCGAACCCTATTCCTTTGATAACATGCGAAATCTTAACCAACAATTGTCCAACTCATCACACTTGAAGGACTCTCTTCCGGCCAAGCATAGAGTGACGCGGAGTTCCCCGGGTGACGATCCCCTCAACCCAGGCGTCTCCACCTCACCGGTCCGCCGTGCCGGTACTCCTCCACCTAATCCTTCCAATTCTCCTCGGCGTCACCCCTCCCCCAACCATCCACGGGCTGGGCAGTTCCGGGTTCCGCTATCGGTTTCTGCGACAGTTTCATCCGCTTCCAGCAGCGAGCTCCCCCCGGATTATGCTGTGAACACCGGGTGAGTCCTTGCTGTATGATATCCCCGCATACTCGATAATCTTCCTCCACTGCCACTAACTGTTTCTTTCTTTTTTCCTTAGCGCCCAAGTCACACTTAGTGACCCGGAGAACATGGAGACCGATAACCGGGAGACGGAGGGGCCGACTGATAATACGGACGCCGCGACTGGCGGTGATGCTGAAGACCACCAGGAACAAGGATCCTTGGGTGACCCAACTCACCAGGAAACCGGGAATCCAAAGCCATCCGAAGAGGCTGAGGACGAAGAGGTTGAGATCCTGGACACGAAGATGAGTTCTCCAAACCCGGACACCCAGACAGTCCGGGTCTCGACTCCAAAGTCGGGGAAAATTCATCCGCCAGGCGATCAAGCTGCCGGCTATTCTGGCGTCAGGCCCGAAGACATGACATTCTCCCAGATGCTGGATGCCCTTCACACCTTGAGGGCCGATGAAGAAAATATCTTAGAAGCTTTGATAGCTAAACATGAGGTAAATCCGGATAATATTGCCTGTATCCTTATCTAGTCCCCAAGTTCCGAGTGAACTTATCGATAATTTGCTTGGAACTTCGCAGTATATCCGACTAATCCTTCCTTGTGTCTCCACTCAGGCTTTCGTGGCCCAGTCTGAGAAGAAATTGGCGAAGAACACCAAGCTCCTTGAGAAAGAGGTGGCTCTGCGTGAGGCGGCTGAAGCTGAAGCTAGGAGGAGCGGGAAGATCACGAGGAAGTATAGGAGGAGGGCTCATGCAGCAGAAGATGAGCTGACAAAAGTTTCTGTTCAAATTGCCGATACATATCGTGCACTGGCTGGTACGATTCCTAACTTTGATAATTATGACCCGGATTCTCATTTTGATAAATAGTAGAGTTTCCTTACTTGGTGCTTTTTCCTACTTTCTGCAGGTCCGGATGAAGTAATCCCGGAGGAAGATGACATTGCCAAATTGAAGACCATCAAGAGCACTATCCGGAAGCTCTGTGCCGGAACCAAATGGATCCTTCAAGAACTGCAATGGCCGGGTGTTGGACACGGCAATCTGAAGAGGTTACTGGACGCCTGCTCCACTATACCCGAGTGGATTGGGCACTGGAAGCGCTCGTCCTGCCGGGTTGGAGTAACTCGGGGGCTTGCGCTGGCTAAAGCTTATTTTCCTAAACTCGAGCCAGCCAAGCTTGTGGGCGGGTTTCCAGAATTCAACCATGACGGGTCCAAGTTCTCAGTGAAGAATTTCAAGGCCATCCAGAAGGAAGTTCGTCACCTGGCCAGTGTGATTGCTGATGGCTTGGATATCAACTCAATTATCCCTGCGTATGATGCTGATGGTAAGGCAATTAAGTCGGATCTTCCCAAGCCATACGACATGCTGGCCCGATGGAAGGCGGAGGCTGCCCAGTTGAGAGAGGAGGCCGCGAAGAAGAAGGCTGAGGCCGATTCTGCGCCTGCTTCCTCCACACCGATCGTCCCTCCTCCTGCACGGGCTGGCACTACTGCTGATCCGGGTGTTGCTGCTACCGAGAGTACTGAAGGGCAAGCCAAGGAACAAGACCCGGCTGGCAAAGGCAAGGGGAAGATGGATGCCTCAGTCCCGGGTGCCGAGTGATATTTGTTATCTGCTGTCACTTCGTATGCGTCAGCCGGCCAATGGGCTCTTTGAACAATTATTTTTGACGGTGCGTGACGGGGGGACGATAACCCGGAAGGTCAAACTCTAAGGAGTAACCCGGCCCAAAAGACGGTGCGCAGGATCCGGCTAAGGATAAGGAAGCTCGTGGAGGCCCAAGTTTGTAGGCCCAGCAACTCGGGTTGAGGGCTATTGTAAAGGAAAGCTACAATTTGTGCGCCGTATCCGGGTAGGATCCAGGGTGCGCCTTGGGGAATAAGCCAGGGGGTACGGGTGCTTTATAAACCGCCCCCCAGGTCTAGTCTAGATAGAGATCTAAGAACCCTAGCAATATCGCGTGATACCGAGCATCCAGTGTAAACCCTAATCGAGTTATCATATCGAGAATAGAGATCCGGCGACTTCGATTACCGGCTATCAGATCGAATTGCACCATGTTTTCCCTCGAGCTAAACCCTCTCCCAAACGCCAGTGTCGACTTGCCCCTAGATCAGTTACCCCTGGTAACATCTGCCGTGATTATCCCACGACAGTTGGCGCCCACCGTGGGGCCTGCGTCCAAAGGTGTTTACATCACGGGAGAAGCTCGGAAGAACATGGAGAACCTCGTCGTCGGAGAGATCTACGACGACCATGAAGGAAAGAAGATGGTGGACGATTCCGGCTGGGGGCCAGAGTCGGATCACCTCGAATCCGGATCCGTCGTGACGGTCGGCCGGATCAACATCTTCGTCGGTACGGTACGAGCGACTAATTTAAAAGGACAATATCATGTGCATACTACAGGATCTTCTAGCAGGAACAAAGAGACGTCAAAGCAAGCGGCAAATTCGGTTTCATCGGCCGCGCCGGGATATCTTAGATGGGCAGAACAAGAGATAACGTGGAGTAGAAGAGATCATCCGGAAAAAGTAGAGCGTCCAGGAGTCTTGGCATTGGTGGTTGCTCCACAGGTTAATGGTTACGAACTGAAGAAGGTCCTGATGGACGGTGGAAGTAGCATCAACATCCTTTATTGGGAGACCTTCTTACGGATGAGTCTCAAAGAGTCCCAGCTGCAGAAAAGTTCGACAATCTTTCACGGGATCGTACCGGGTCACTCGGCGAGCCCCGAGGGAAGGATCACCTTGGAAGTTGCTTTTGGAGAATCGACGGATAATTATCGAGTTGAGTGGCTCACGTTCGAGGTGGTCAAATTGCGCAGTCCTTACCACGCGCTGTTGGGGAGGCCGGCTTACGCCCAATTCATGGCTAGGCCGTGCTACGTGTATTTGCAGCTGAAAATCCCGGGTCCTAAACGGACCATCACTATACATGGGAACCGGGATATAGCGGCCGAGTGCGACGAAGGAGATTCGGTTATGGCCGAGCAAGCATGCAGAAAGGAAGAACTCGAATATTATCGGTCTCAAGTAAACCCGGACGATAGAACGGCCTTGAAAAAGCCGAATACCGAGGATGAGAGAGCAAAATTCAAGGCAGCGCAAGACACCAAGAAGATAGATTTTGCCGAAGGGGATTCCACTAAACAGTTCACCATAGGGTCTAACTTGGGAAAAGAGCAGGAGGAAGCGCTCGTGGAATTTATTCGTTCGAATGCAGATGTGTTTGCCTGGACACCTAGCGACATGCCGGGTATCCCTACAGAACTGGCTGAGCACAGTTTGCATGTGGATCCCAAGTCCAGGCCCGTGAAGCAAGGTTTGAGGAAAATGAATGAGGAAAGAAGGAAGGCTATAGGCGAAGAGATCGCTCGGCTATTGGCAGCCGGCTTTATCATGGAAGTATTTCACCCGGATTGGTTGGCTAACCCGGTTCTAGTGATGAAAAAGACCAATGAGTGGAGGATGTGCATTGACTTCACGAGTCTCAACAAACATTGCCCAAAGGATCCGTTCGCGCTGCCGAGGATAGATCAGATTATAGACGCAGTAGCTGGAAGCGATCTGTTATGCTTCCTGGACGCATATGCCGGGTATCATCAGATTAAGCTCAAAAGGGAGGATTGGGAGAAAAAATCATTCATAACCCCTTTTGGGGCCTTTTGTTATAAAACTATGACGTTTGGGTTGAAGAACGCTGGCGCAACTTACCAACGGTGTATTCAAAAGTGCTTTGAGGACCAAATCGGACGTAACGTCCATGCCTATGTGGATGACGTGGTCATCAAGACTAGGAAGGAGGAGACATTTATCGATGACCTAAAGGAGACGTTCAAAAACTTGAGGAGGTACCAGATGAAGCTTAACCCGACAAAGTGCGTGTTTGGAGTTCCAGCTGGGAAATTACTCGGCTTCATAGTTTCCAAGAGAGGAATCGAGGCAAACCCGGATAAAATCAAGGCCATCCAGAGTCTGAGGAAACCGGAAAATTTGAAGCATGTTCAAAAGCTCACGGGCTGCGTAGCAGCCTTGAGCCGATTCATATCCAGACTCGGAGAAAAAGCAATACCCTTGTACCGGCTCTTGCGGAAGTCGGATAAGTTCGTGTGGGATCAAGAGGCGGACGAGGCATTTGAGGCACTAAAGAAACAGTTATCTGAAGCACTAGTACTAGCGGCGCCGGGTCCTAAAGAGCCTATGTTACTATATGTGGCAGCTGGCCCCCGAGCCGTCAGTGCAGTAGTTGTTGTGGAACGCCAAGAGGATGGGAAAGGATACCCGGTTCAGAGGCCGGTTTATTACGTCAGTGAGGTATTATCAGAAGCAAAGCAGCGCTATCCACATTGGCAAAAGTTGGTGTTCGGGGTCTTTATGGCCAGCCGGAAGCTGAAGCCGTATTTCCAAGAACATCCCATAACAGTGGTTAGTTCAATACCAATGTCGGATATCATCAGAAACTCGGACGCGACGGGAAGGATAGCCAAATGGGCGATAGAGATGGGGGATTATCACATCAACTACGAACCTAGGTCAGCAATCAAATCTCAAGCTCTAATTGATTTCGTTAACGACTGGACACATACAGGCATGACTGCAACGGTTCCAAATTCCGAGTCATGGATCATGCAATTCGACGGATCAAAGCAGTACGAGGGATCAGGAGCTGGGGTGGTGCTAACATCACCCAAAGGAGACAAATTGAGTTACGTGCTACAAATTCACTTCGACTGTTCCAACAACGTGGCCGAGTATGAGGCCCTATTGCATGGCTTAAAGGTAGCCAAAGAGATGAACATTAAGAGGATACGATGCTTCGGAGATTCGGACCTTGTGGTACAGCAGGTGTCAGGAACGTGGGATAGAAAGGACGCAACTATGGCAGCATACCGCAGGGAAGTTGATAGGGTTGCAGGATGTTTTTCCGGGTATGAGGTGGAGCATATAGACAGAAGAAAGAATGAGGCAGCCGACGCCCTCGCCAGACTCGGCTCGCGCAGAGAGCCGGTTCCACCTAACGTTTTCCTGGACGAATTATGGCGACCATCAGTTAAAATCGAGTCAGAGGAGGAATTGGCAAATCAAGACCCGGATTCAGGACTCGTAGCCACTGTACGTACTATTCCCGAGTGGACAGAACCGTTTTTGGCCTACCTATCACGAGGCGAGTTACCACAACAGGAGGTATTAGCAAGGCAAATTTTGAGGCGAGCAAAGGGATATTCTATCATCAATGGGGAATTGTACAAGAGAAGCGCAGCAGGAGTCTTTTTGCGCTGCGTAGCGCCAGAAGAAGGCCGACAGATTCTCAAGGAAATCCATGAAGGCGACTGTGGACATCACGCATCCACAAGGTCTCTTGTGGCTAAAGCTTATCGACACGGATTTTTCTGGCTCACGGCTCTAGCGGATGCGGAACGATTGGTAGCAAGATGTGATGGATGTCAAAGGTACGCTCGCCAAACACACGTGCCGGCTATGGAATTACGGACCATCCCGTTAACTTGGCCGTTCGCCGTCTGGGGCATGGACATGGTTGGTCCCTTTCATATGTCACCATGCAAGAAGACACATCTTTTGGTGGCTATTGATAAGTTTACCAAGTGGGTTGAGGTTATGCCAGTTACTAATTGCGAAGCAGCTACAGCAGTCAAGTTCCTGAAAAGGATTATCTACCGGTTTGGGTATCCCCACAGCATAATTACCGACAACGGAACCAACATGTCTCTTGGCGAGATGGAGAAATTCTGCGGCAACAATGGCATCCGTCTTGATGTTGCATCGGTGGCTCACCCGCAGGCCAATGGGCAAGTGGAGAGAGCAAACCAAGAATTGCTTCGCGGATTAAAACCACGATTGCGAGTTCCCTGTGTCAGGGCTGCTGGTGCATGGGTCGAAGAACTTCCTTCTGTGGTTTGGGGTATCAACACTACACCTAACAGATCCACTCAGATGACACCCTTCTTCATGGTCTATGGTGCGGAAGCAGTGTTACCGAGTGACATTATTCACGATTCGCCTAGAGTATCAGCTTACGTCGAAGTAGAGAACGAAAAAACCCGGCAGGACGCCATAGATATGTTAGAAGAGCAAAGAGAACAAGCCCTGGAAAGATCAGCCATATATCAGCAAGATCTACGGAGGTATCATAGCCGGCGTGTGAAGACCCGGGTATTCCAGGAAGGAGACTTGGTTCTGCGCCTGGTACAGTCAAACGAAGGAAAACACAAGTTATCACTACCATGGGAAGGACCATTTATCATAAGCCGGAGTCTGCATAACGGATCATATTATCTGATAGATGCAAGGGAAGAGTCGGCTACAGTCAACGACACCGCACACACCACTTCATCTATGCAAGAAAGAGATAGACCATGGAACGTGGCTCAGCTACGTCCGTATTATACTTAGTAAAGACTATATTGGCAAGTGGAATTGCACGATGTAATAGGCAGCAGGTTTTCTGACGTACTCTTTTCCTATCCAGGGTACCTTTGGGGACTGGACGGGTTTTTAATGAGGCGGCTTGCTGACCTACATTTTTCATATCAAGTAAAGAGATGGTTATCAAGAAAAGAGATGGTTATCAAGTAAAGAGATGGTTATCAAGAAAAGAGATGGTTATCAAGAAAAGAGATGGTTGTTATCAGGTTATGTATTCTCAGTACGATGCGTATATCTAGGTCTCGGGGGCTGGTCGCTTAAATAGCACAGTTACAAACTCAAAGACCCGGCCATGATGCCTATGAGTTATAAGGGCCGATTACTTGCAAACGAGTACGGCTACAATCTTATAACCGGACAAAGAAGTCCAAATTTCTTGGCTATTCTTACTTAAGCTCGATGTGACTCGCATTAAAGTGGCATGATTTGTTCGCTTACGATGGCAGTTAGTCATGAAACCCGACGGGGATTGGCTGGCTACGTCTTCGTATTGATGTAACAACATGGTATCCACGCGAAAGCCGGCTTACAGTACAAGACAGTCAAAAGGGTCATCTAAACCACAAGTTATGCAGAGTACAAGGCTGAATAGCTGGAAACTCAACGACTATTAAGCATAACTTCAAAACCTATGTGAAACAACTCGTGGATCTTTGTGAAAATAGCAATAAGCATTTTGTTCCCTTTTCAAGATCAAGTGTCCTAGACTCGGCAATCCGGGCCCGGTAGCTTGAAATCTTGAAAAGAGAAAAACTGGCTTACTTGTATAGTTGCAAAAATCCAAGTATCCGAGTCTTGGGGACTTGGGGACTTCGAAGCAAAATCCGCTTGTCAATACCCATGAGACCCGGAAATTGAGTTTTCACAAAAGGAACAATAAATAAAACCAGATATCGAGAACAGATGAGCTTAAACTTAAAAAGGCCGGAACAGGCATCGAGTATAGCGTGCATTACAAAATCCTGGTGAAAAAATATCAAAGGTGCACAGGCGCACCGCCCAAAATATGACTGTTTCAAAAAGTATGTCGACCGACTGGCGCTTAAGAAGAGGCATTGGAAACCATATATCACTCGGCGGCCATCTTGGCCTTACCCTTGCCATCATTGGTGGTAGCAGCAGCACCCGGATCGGCGGTACCAGCCCCTGCAGGGGGCGGAACGACTGGTGTTGAGGCAGCAGGAGCAGAGCCGGCTTCAGCTTGCTTCTTGGCAGCTTCCGCCCTTATCGCAGCAGCTTCCTCCTTCCACCGAGCCAGCATGTCATACGGCTCAGGAAGATCCGACTTAATTACTTTATCGGCAGAATCATATGCTGGAACAAGTATGTTAACATCCAGTTCATCAGCAATTACGCTGGCCGGGTAACGGACCTCCTTCTGGACGGCCTGAAAATCCTTTACTGAAAACTTGGATCCGTCAAGCTTGAACTCTGGGAAGCCGCCCATAAGCCTCGCTAGCTCGAGCTTGGGGAGATAAGCTTTCGCAAGTGCAAGCCCCCGGGTCACTCCAACCCGGCAAGATGAGCGCTTCCAGTGCCGAATCCACTCGGGAACAGTGGATAGGGCGTCCAACAGCCTTTTCAGATCAACATGTCCTCTGCCCGACCACCGCAACTCATCAAGGATCCATCTGGTTCCGGCACATAGTTGCCGGATAGCGCTATTCATGGTTTTCAGCTTGGCCATGTCATCTTCTTCCGGCATGGTTTCGTCCGGGCCTGAGGAAATGGAGACATAAGTCGGGAAACTATTGCTATCTATCAAAAAGATAAACCGGAGGAGGAAACGCACCAAGTAAAGCACGATATGTGTCTGATATTTGGACGGAAAGGCTTGTTAGGTCATCTTCTGCCCGGTGAGCCCTTTTCCTATATTTTCTCATTATCAACTTATTCCTCCTAGACTCGGCCTCGGCTGCCTCACGTAAAGCTACCTCCTTTTCGATGCGCTTGGTGGCGCCCGCCAGCTTTTCCTCGGATTGAGTTACGAAAGCCTGCATGCATGCAAACAAAGGATCACTTGGGTAGAGGAATAAGTTATCAGTCGCTTGTATAACAAAGTCCCAAGTAAATTATGAATCAATTCACTCGGAACTTGGGGACTGGATAAAGGCATAAGCAATATTAGTCGGATTTACCTCGTGTTTGGCAATCAAAGCTCCCAAGATGTTCTCTTCATTGGACCTTAAAGTGCGAAGGGTTTCTAGCATCTGGGTAAAGGTCAGTTCCTCGGATCGAGCACCGGAAGAGCCGGCAGCTTGGTCGTTTGGTGGGGGGGCTCTCCCCGCCCTTGGAGTTGAGACCCGGACAGTTTGGGTGGCCGGGTTGGGAGGACTCATCCTTGTATCTAGAACTTCGATCTCCTCGTCCACTGGTTCTGATGAGGAAGGAGATCCGGCAGCTCGGAGAAGTGGATTGTTCAGAGGGCCTTGTTCCTGGTTATTCGCTGTATCATCGCCAGTCGCGGCGTCTGCATTGTCAGTCGGTTTCTCTGCCTGATGGTTATCTGCTTCTATATTTTCCGGGTCACTGACGACGGCTTGAGCGCTAAAAGAAGGATGGGAAAAAGCGGTTATCAGTGATGATGGTGGCTTGAGTGGAAATTTGTAGGCGTAAAAGGGAATCATGTAGCGTAAACTTACCCGGCGTTCACGGTGTAATCAGGCGGGAGCTCGCCGCTGGAAGCGGATGAGGTCGCCACGGGAACTACCAACGGGACCCGGAATTGCCCGGCGCGTGGATGGTTAGGAGAAGGGTGGCGCTGGGGAGAGTCGGAAGGACGAGGCGGAGGAGCGCCGCCCCGAGGAACAGAGGAAATAGAGATGCCCGGGTTAAGGGGATCTTCACCCGGGGAACTCCGAGTTACTCTGCGTTTGGCTGGGGAGGAGTCCTTCAAGCACGACGAATTTGATAGTTGATGGTTAAGTCGTCGCATGGTATCAAAGGAGTAAGGTTCAGAGGATAACGAGGAAAAAGGAACCTTGGATACGGCTCCTCTGGCTTTCCTTTTGGCTCCGACTGTTGTTTCTTGGTCTGATTCAGTTGCCTCCGGGTCATCCTCGTTGGCCTCGCCTTCGTCCTCCAGTCCTGCGAGTCGGATGTGTGTTAGGTGGAGAAAAGATAAACGAAAGGGAAGTAATACAAGTAAAGGTATATAGATCCTGTGCAAATACCTTCGCTACCATCAGCCGGCTCGTCCTCGTCTTCCGGGTCTCTGGAAGGGGGAAAGGGTTCAACTCTCCAGAAAGGGTCATCAGCCTAAGACAAAGGAATGGGAATAAGGGTTAGAAGCTGTATCGAGTCAAGATGCGGAAGTAAGTTATGGATATCAGGTATTACCGCTGGAGCCGGGTTGTCCCGAGTAAACGGGGGTAACCCGGTGATGCCCTTTATCACCTCCAGCTTCTCCGTTAAGAAGCCTTTGATGGTCTTGTTAGTATCGCCGGTTCCAAAGCTTTTGGTGGAGTATCGGAGCGTATCTGTGGTGTGCCCCGAGTACTCGCACATCAGTTTGGTGCGAACGGAGTTGGGTTGGATCCGGAAATCGACCCATGTTTTTATTAAATTGAGCCCGAGGAGGCCCTGGGCTGAGAGGATGGCTATCTTGGTTAGCAAGGGAAGGATTGTCTCCCTGTCCGAATCTGATGCAAAGGCACTGAAAGACTCGGAGGGCTCGAGGGGGGTCTCTGAGTAACCCGGCAGCTTCTTTTCACTGTCGGGGGAGGTATCGCGGCAATAAAAGAAGGACAGTTGCCAGTGTTTGACGTGGGAGTGTAGGTTGAGGGTTGGCATCAGAGAATTCCTGCGGCGCTGGATGGATACCCCGCCACAGGTTAGGAGCGCTCCGTCGCCGCTTTCGCGGCACGGCTTGCATTGGAATAACTCAATGAAGAGAGTTAAACTCGGCGGCATGCATAAGTACGATTCGGAGAGAACAATGAAGTGGGTGATGTTCAACATAGAGTTAGGCCCTATGTAGAACATTCGGAGTCCATAGTGATCTAAGATCTCCCTAAAGAAAGGGTGACCCGGAGGACGGAATCCCCGGGTCACGTGCTCTACGAAGCAGATTACCTCGTTTTCTGCGGGTGTGGGCCGAGTCTCATTACCCGGCGCTCTCCAGTGAATGTCCTTCTGAGAAGGGAGAGTTCCTAACTCGGCTAGCTCCTCCAACTTGGCTTTCGTAGTTGTGGAACGCCCCCAGTTGGCGGATATGGTTTGGGTAGTTCTCGCCTGAGTCGGTTGTTTTCCTTGTCGTTTGGGAGCCATGGGATCAACCTGCAAAGCACAAGAAAAAGAGGCGTGTGAAATAAGGCCCGGGAGTGTTGAATTATCCGAGTATAAGGTATCAAGAAAGTATGAAGCTGGCAATTATCCGGGTATCATGTTATGAAGCGGAAAGCATAAGGTATCCGGGTATTAAGTATAGCTGTGGAAGTTATTGGTCACTTACGTATTGAAATGAGTTTGGGGAACACGGATGGTTGCCCATGTTTCTACTGCAAGCAAAGTAACTGGAAAAGGAGGATTTTCTGGGTGTCAATGATATGCGCGGAAATTTGTACGGAATGGATCTAGGTTGGAAAACTCGCGAATGATTCTACGAAGAAATTGGTGATTAATGGCGATAGGAGGGTGGCGTGAGATCATCCAACAAGTTGTTGAAGGAGTTGGTAAGCATCTAAACC
This sequence comes from Alopecurus myosuroides, assembly GCA_028641055.1. Taxonomy (NCBI): domain Eukaryota; kingdom Viridiplantae; phylum Streptophyta; class Magnoliopsida; order Poales; family Poaceae; genus Alopecurus; species Alopecurus myosuroides. Next base: position 237,415,427 of record CM054059.1, read on the forward strand.
GTCTAATTCGGTGTGACGGGAAAAATGGTCCGCGGATTGACCTAGATCCAATCTAGATTAAATCGAAAAAAATCGTGGGGCTAGATTAGCGAACGCTTACTGGAAGAAGCTGGAGAATGGCCTGGCTGCGGCCAGTGTCGTGATCTAGATCCCCCTTGCAGCGTTTGTTGAGCGGAACGAGGGCGCGGTGGCGGAATTTGGCGGCGGCGCGGAGCGATTAGGGGTTGAGTGCAGCCGGCGGCGGCCTTGTTACGGTGGCGTGCTCGGGATTTTCGAGATGTTGCGGGGCGCAGGGAATGAGGAAGCCAATGAAAGATTGGAGTGATAGGTGGGAGTCCAAGTTACCCTCTGGGATCTATTTATAAGGTGTGGGCGGATAAACCAATCCCAACGGGCGGAATCCGGAAGATTTGGGGCGATGGCTATCCGCGCGGATTTTACGAGGTATGCTTTGCAAGCTGAGCGAGATATCCGGACAAAAAAGAGAAAGGGATCCTCTCCATGGCATCAGCATCAGTTATCGAGTAAAGTATAGAGTTTTGGCATTTTTATCAAGGCTTTGACTCGGAAAGTTAAGCAAAGCATCTGGAGCAAAGCCGGGTTACTATATGGCCACCATGGAGTTAGGCCTAGCTGAATATCAAAACATCTTAACCCGGCCTCTGCATGCCCGTATGTTTGGTATCTTTGCAGGGAATAGCAAGCGCTTCAAGGAGGATCCATGAAGCCCAGGCTATTCTGGGGACTACTGACGGGGGGACGATAACCCGGAAGATCAAACTCTAAGGAGTAACCCGGCCCAAAAGACGGTGCGCAGGATCCGGCTAAGGATAAGGAAGCTCGTGGAGGCCCAAGTTTGTAGGCCCAGCAACTCGGGTTGAGGGCTATTGTAAAGGAAAGCTACAATTTGTGCGCCGTATCCGGGTAGGATCCAGGGTGCGCCTTGGGGAATAAGCCAGGGGGTACGGGTGCTTTATAAACCGCCCCCCAGGTCTAGTCTAGATAGAGATCTAAGAACCCTAGCAATATCGCGTGATACCGAGCATCCAGTGTAAACCCTAATCGAGTTATCATATCGAGAATAGAGATCCGGCGACTTCGATTACCGGCTATCAGATCGAATTGCACCATGTTTTCCCTCGAGCTAAACCCTCTCCCAAACGCCAGTGTCGACTTGCCCCTAGATCAGTTACCCCTGGTAACATCTGCCGTGATTATCCCACGACAGTGCGCCTGTGCACCTTTGATACTAGTATCGAGACTTGTAATGTACTTTAATGCCTTGATATACTTCGTGCCTCTTCTGGCCTTTGGATGATTTTGATATTTATCTGCTTTTGAGCTTATTTACTCTTGATACTCCGATTTACTTTATGGTTCCTTTTGTGAGACTCGGTTTCCGGGTCACATGGGTTTTGACAGGTGAACTTTTCTCTAAGTCCCCAAGTCCCCAAGACTCGGTTTTTGGGTTTTTGAGCTTGCTAGCTAAGCAACTTTCTCCTTTTCAAAATATCCAGTCCCCAAGGCCCAAAATTCCGAGTCTGGGGTGTGAGGTTTCTCAAAGAAAACAGGTTGTTTCTGCTAAGCCCAAAACCTAGAGCCGTTTCACGTAGGTTTTGAAGTTATGCTTAATAGACTTTGAGTTTCCGGTTATTAACCCTGTACTCTGCATAACTTGTGGTTTAGATGACCCTTTTGACTCTCTTGTACTGTAAGCCGGCTTTCGCGTGGATACCATGTTGTTACATCTGTATGAAAACAGGGTCAGGCAAGTCCCATTGGGCATCATGACTGATTGTAATCGTAAGCGAGCAAATCATGCCACTTTAGTGTGAGTCACATCGAGCTTAAGTAAGAAAAGTCAAGAAATTTGGCTCCTTTGTCCGGTTATAAGATTGCAGCCGTACTCGTTTGCGAGTAATCGGCCCTTATAACTCATAGGCATCATGGCCGGGTCTTTGAGTTTGTAACTGTGCTATTCAAGAAATCAGCCCCCAAGACCTAAATACATGCAACATACTGAAGAAACTAATGTACTAAGAAAACAATAAATAATACTTACCTGGAGGAAAAAATAAAAACATAACAGAAAAAATAAAACTTGATAAAACATGTGAAAAAGACATATTGCTTAACCATCTCTTTATTGATATGAGAAAGTTAGGTCAGCAAGCCGCCTCATTAAAAACCCTCCAGTCCCCTTAGGTACCCTGGATAGGAAAAGAGTGCGTCTGAAACCTGCTGCCTGTTACATCGTGTAATTCCACTTGTGAGTCTGGTCTATACTAGGTATAGTAGGGACGCAGCTGAGCTACGTTCCATGGTCTTTCTCTCTCTTGCATAGATGAAGTGGTATGAGCGGTGTCGTTAACCGTAGCCGACTCTTCCCTTGCATCTATCAAGTAATACGATCCATTGTGCAGATTCCGGCTTATGATAAACGGTCCTTCCCATGGCGGTGATAACTTATGTTTTCCTTCCTTTGACTGTACCAGGCGCAGAACCAGGTCTCCTTCCTGGAAGACCCGGGTTTTCACGCGCCGGCTATGATATCTCCGCAGATCCTGCTGATATATGGCTGATCTTTCCAGTGCTTGTTCCCTTTGTTCTTCTAGCATATCCACGGCGTCCTGCCGGGTCTTCTCGTTCTCTACCTCGACGTAAGCTGACACTCGAGGCGAGTCATGGATGATATCACTCGGCAACACCGCCTCTGCACCATAAACCATGAAAAACGGTGTCATCTGAGTGGATCTGTTAGGCGTTGTGTTTATACCCCAAACCACTGCAGGTAATTCTTCGACCCATGCGCCAGCAGCTCTGATACACGGAACTTGCAATCGTGGCTTTAATCCACGAAGCGACTCTTGATTTGCCCTCTCCACTTGTCCATTAGCCTGTGGATGGGCCACTGAAGCTATGTCAAGCCGGATTCCATTGTTTCCACAAAATTTCTCCATCTCGCCAAGGGACATATTGGTTCCATTGTCGGTAATTATGCTATGGGGATACCTAAACCGATAGATAATCCTTTTCAGGAACTTGACTGCTGTAATTGCTTCACAGTTGGTAACTGGCATAACCTCAACCCACTTGGTAAACTTGTCAATGGCCACCAAGAGGTGCGTCTTTTTGCAAGGTGACATGTGAAAGGGGCCAACCATATCCATACCCCAAACAGCAAACAGACAAGTTAACGGGATAGTCCGTAGTTCCATAGCCGACACATGAGTTTGGCGAGCGTACCTTTGACATCCATCACACCTTGCCACCAAGCGCTCCGCGTCCAATCGTTAATAAAACCGACTAGGGCTTGAGATGTGATTGCTAACCTTGGCTCATAGTTGATGTGATAATCCCCCATCTCGATCGCCCACTTGGCTATTCTACCTGTTGCATCCGAGTTTCTGATGATATCCGACATTGGTATAGAACTCACCACTGTTATGGGGTGTTCCTGAAAATATGGCTTCAATTTCCGGCTGGCCATGAAGACCCCGAAAACCAGCTTTTGCCAATGTGGATAATGCTGTTTTGCCTCTGATAGTACCTCACTGACGTAGTAAACCGGCCTCTGAACCGGGTATTCTTTTCCATCTTCTTTTCGCTCGACAACAACCACCGCGCTAACCGCCCGGGGCCCTGCTGCAACGTATAGTAACATAGGCTCTTTAGGACCCGGAGCTGCTAGGACTGGTGCCTCAGATAGCTGCTTTTTTAGTGCCTCGAACGCCTCGTCTGCCTCTTGATCCCATACGAATTTATCAGATTTTTTCAAGAGCCGGTACAAGGGTATCGCCTTTTCTCCGAGTCTGGATATAAACCGGCTGAGCGCTACTACGCACCCTGTGAGCTTCTGAACATGTTTCAAATTTTCCGGCTTTTTCAGACTCTGGATAGCTTTGATTTTGTCCGGGTTTGCCTCAATTCCTCTCTCAGAAACGATAAAGCCGAGTAATTTCCCGGCTGGAACTCCAAAAACGCACTTTGTTGGGTTGAGTTTCATCTCATACCTTCTCAAGTTCTTGAACGTTTCCTTTAGATCGTCAATAAATGTCTCCGCCTTTCTGGTCTTGATCACCACATCGTCTACATAAGCATGTACGTTGCGTCCAATTTGGTCCTCGAAGCACTTCTGAATACACCGTTGACATGTTGCGCCAGCGTTCTTCAGTCCAAATGTCATTGTCTTGTAACAAAAGGCCCCAAAGGGGGTTATGAATGATGTTTTCTCCCAATCCTCCCTCTTGAGCTTGATTTGATGATACCCGGAATATGCGTCCAGGAAACATAATAGGTCGCTGCCAGCTACTACGTCTATGATCTGATCTATCCTTGGTAAAGCAAACGGATCCTTTGGGCAATGCTTGTTGAGATTTGTGTAATCAATGCACATCCTCCACTCATTGGTCTTTTTCATCACGAGAACCGGATTTGCTAACCAGTCCGGGTGAAACACTTCCATAATAAAGCCGGCTGTCAGCAGCCGAGCGATTTCTTCCCCTATAGCTTTCCTTCTTTCCTCATTCATCTTTCTCAAGCCCTGCTTCACAGGTCTGGACTTGGGATCGACGTGCAAACTGTGCTCTGCCAATTCTGTGGGGATACCCGGCATATCGCTACGCGTCCAGGCGAACACGTCCTGATTTGAACGAATGAACTCCACAAGTGCTTTCTCCTGCTGGCTGTCCAAGTTAGATCCTATAGCAAATTGCTTGGAGGGATCACCCTCGACAAAAGCTACCATCTTGGTGTCCTGTGCTGCCTTGAATTTTGCTCTCTCATCTTCAGTATTTGGTCTTTTTAACGCTGTTCTGTCATCCGGGTCTACTTGAGACCGGTAATACTTGAGTTCCTCTTTTCTGCAAGCTTGCTCCGCCATGGCTGCATCTCCTTCATCGCACTCAGCTGCTATATCCCGGCTCCCATGTATGGTGATGGTCTGCTTGGGCCCCGGGATTTTTAGTTGTAGATACACATAACACGGTCTGGCCATGAACTTGGCATAAGCCGGCCTTCCGAATAGCGCGTGATAAGGACTGCGCAACTTAACCACCTCGAAAGTAAGCCACTCGACTCGATAATTATCCTTTGATTCTCCAAAAGCTACCTCCAATGTGATCTTTCCCTCGGGGCATGCTGAGTGACCCGGCACAATCCCGTGAAAAACCGTTGAACTCTTCTGTAGCTGAGACTCCTTGAGACCCATGCGTAGAAAGGTTTCCCAATACAAGATATTGATGCTACTTCCACCGTCCACTAGGACCTTTTTCAGCTCATAACCATTAACCTGAGGTGCCACCACCAATGCTAAGACTCCCGGGTGTTCTATCCTTTCCGGGTGATCTCTTCTGCTCCATGTTACGTCCTGCTCTGACCATCTCAAGTATCTCGGAACAGCCGAAGAAACCGAGTTTACCGCCTGTTTCAGTATCTTTTTATCCTTGTTAGAAATTCCCGTGGTATGCACGTGATATTGTCCCAATTCCTTGGGGTTAGCTTGGAAACCTCCAGCTCCCCCTTGGTTGTTACTCGGATTTCCGCCTGCCGGGTTACCGGCTGGGGGTGGGCCGTTGCCCGGGTTTCCACCCGGACCCGGTCCTCCTCCCCGACCTGCACCTCGCATGGCCTTGTTTATCTCCTCATTCTTCCACCTCTGTAGGTCCGCGCACTGCTCCAATGAGTGGTTAGCCGGCCTACCGTTCCTGCTGTGCTTTGGACACGCCATTCTGAAGATATCCCAATTGTTACCCGGCCTCGGTGGCCCTTGATAATTTCCTCCATTGTGGTTTCCAGCATTGAAATTTCCTTCTGCCCTAGGTCGCGAAGACCCGGCTTCTGTGCTAGCGACAAACTCGGAGCCTCCCTCAAACGGGCGCTTGTTCTGGTTGTTCCCATTGTTACCTCCATTGTTACCCGGCGTTGATCCATTGCCGGTTCTTCCACTATTATTTGCATTTGCTTTTGGTTTCTTGTCATCGACATCCTCTTCTGTAGTATCCGTTGCAGCGTGTTTATTGCATGCATCCATTAGCTCTCCCATCATAACCTCTGAAGCATTTCGACTAGATTTCATGCGTGTTAACTTTTGCACTAAAGGTATGTACTTGCACGTCTTCGCCATAGCTTGTAGCGCATCTTTGGGCTGAATATCCGTAGATGAGTGAAGTATCTCCATAACCCGGCGCACCCAGCTGCGCGCCGATTCTCCTTTCTTTTGTACACATCGCTCTAAGTCATCAATAGTAAATAGCTTTCTGCACGTCCCATGAAAGTGCTTGATAAACGCAGTTTTCAACTCCTCCCATGACTTGATAGATCCTTCCGGTAAATTATTGAACCATAACTTTGCTGCTCCTTCTGACATCATCAAGTACATGAACTTGGCTTGAAGATTTTCTGATGCATTGCGAATCGACATAGCCATCTCATAACTGCTCAACCATGTTTCTGGATCCATAGTCGGCTCGTAATTCACAACTTTACCCGGTTCCTTGAACTTATCCGGGTAAGGCTCAGCTCTGATGTTATCCGACAGACACTTAGGCCCAGCGAGATTAGTCGGAACTGGTCTCACCCGGGAAACATGTGATCCTGCGGGAGGTGCGGCTGGACGCGGTACGGCTGGTGGCCCATGCACCGCAGACCCGGCCGCGGCCCTCCTGGCTCTGGAACTATCCACGATAGCTTGTGCTGCTGATGCTGCTGGTACTGCCTGAACGCGGGGAGGAGGCGGCATTTGCTGCTGCTCTTCCCTCCGCCGCGCTGAACTTGTCTGGATATTGCCGGTATTGCCTCGTTGCTGGCTGATATATGGTGTCCCATGCATTCCACTTCTGTGATCCGGGTAATTAACTTGCTGCGCTACCGCAGTGCGCAATAGATCTATCGCCCGCCGGGTTTCCTCTGCGTGGGATGACTCTCTCACGGGGATTTGATTTAATGCGAGCGTTGCTGCGTACACATTATCCATGGGGTTGTTGTAATGACCTGCTGGTGTGCGAAATCGCGATGGTGGTGGTGGTGGTAATGTACTGCCGGCGGCGACTCCAGTCTGCAATGTGGGTAACCCGGCTTGTATGTTTGCCGGTTGTGCTCCTCCAGTTGCAGGTTGCTGTACGGTTCTGTTGGGAATATGCCCTAGAGGCAATCATGTATGATGTTATTCCCACTGTATTCATAAAGTTATTAAGTTGTCCTTGTATTGAACATCTGATATATGTCATTGAATATGTGATTCGATTGTGGAACTATATATTCATGTTGTTCATACTAATTGTCTTTGGTCGTTAAGGTTGTGCTGGACACACATCCTAGACTAATGTGAGTGTTGGCTGATGACACGATTCCACTTGTCATGGGCATGGTGATGCCATTCCAACGTTCACGGACTTGGCTAAAGAGTTTAGCAAGTCGGACTGACCCACATTGAGATGCAACGATCAAGTCGTCATTTGCATGTCTCAATCAATGTAATCCTTAGACCTGAGGTTATCGCACAATCCGAGTTGTGGATCACCGACTTAGGTTCTGTCAAACGTTGTTCTGTGACAAGGCAACTATAAAGGCAGAGTTCGGGTCGAATGAGAAGCAAACTGCGTGATGTGGATGATCAAGATGGGATTTTGCCCCTCCGAATGGAGAGATATTCTCTGGGCCCTCTCGAGTGATATGATTCAGGAAGCATGGCCATGCGCGACTCAGTTAAGTGTTAACTGTGTCGGTTGACTAAGAGTTAGTCAGATGAATCACATATCACGGACCGAGAAGAGAGTTGAGCTATTTAAGGGATGACGATAAATCGCCTATAGCTCGACAAGGTATATCGTGAGGCAAAAAGGACTAAGATGAATATCACATTGAAAGGTATGTCGTCATGACTCAATGGTACTTGGGAGTCGGCACGTTTTGCTAGGAGCCGCTACCGATTGATCGATTGGGAGTTGGACTCCAATCGTGTCCAAGTCGCCATGAGCCTGCAGGGTCGCACACTTAAGAGCGGGAGCAAGTATTGGTTGGGTTGGACCCGAACCGGAAATGGACTGAGTTAGTGAGTCAGACTCACAGAGGGAATGGGCCACAAGTGTTGTGCAGCCCATTACCATACGCTATATAAAAAGGGGCGCAGGTTGCCCAACGGGCACGTTAGTCCACTCTCCCATGCGTTGGGAACCCTAGACCCACTCAGTCCAGCCGCCGCACCGGACCTAGCAGTTCGCCGTCGGAGCTCCTCCTCGTACATGTGGATACCGGCAGAGGTGCTGTACGTTCAGCATTTCGACGTTCGAGGGATTGGATCGGCCGGATCGGATCGTGGGACTGCACTGCCCCGACGCGCTGCATCGATAATCCACACCTGCGCGTCTAGTGGTAATCATCGTGGCCTTCTACCTCGGCTAGATCTTGGGAGCTTTGCGTAGGAAAAGTTTTCGTTTATCTCTACGCGCCCCAACAGTGGTATCAGAGCGGTAGCTTCTGGTATTAGGCCTGAGATCCATACATATGTGATATGTAGTTAGCGTTAGATGTGATCTAATTGCTGTTTTGGTGGTCGGTCTATGAGATAGATCGGTTTTGTACAAGGTTGATTGGATCAATCGTACTCGGGGTTAATGGATGATCTGGTTTCCGTGATCATACTGCTAAGATCGTGAAACAACTTACCCCTACCGGTCGGTTTCCGCCATCGGGGTATACCGTGACACATAAATCCAGTTGCGGTGATCGAAGATCAAAGAGTTTGGTCGAATCGGAATACGGATCAGATTCGGGTAAAATCGTTTTATCCGATGAAGAAATCCATGATCGGGATGCAGATGAGATCTGCGTTTTCCGAAATCCATGATCGGGACCGCCGGCTTCGCCCTGTCGTAGCGAGTTCACAACGCCGGTAGATACCGTATCTATGCATAACTTGTTTTTGCAGGAAGTTGTAAATGGTATGGCTTATGTGCATGTGATGTGTGTAATCCATACATGATCTGCGTATCATGTTTATGTCAGCCGGCTGGAGCCTAGGTGCTGTCATTTTATTGTATACCGGCCTGCGTGTCGGATTCTCTATGTAAATTTTGATTTACTAGCTAGTGTAGCTTGTTGGAGAACCCGGAAGGCATGCAAGTCGATGTATAAGTCGGCTACATGGAGCAAGATGGCACGTGACAAGAGTTGGCACGAGCCGACTTGCAAGCTTCGTGGAGATGGAGATCACCATGAAGAGAGCCATACCATTTCACATTATAATTGCTTTATTTTGTGTTATTGTTATGTCTCTATTTACCTCTATTTAGATAGTTGGTAGATTCTTTAATCCCTCAAAGAAGGTCTAGTCGGTCGCCCCGCCAGTGCTGCATCATCACAAGTCGGACATTCTTGGTAGTGGGCTCATAAAATTGAGGTGCTACCAATTCTTTCCGGTTAGGTGGGTTTGAGTCGGACTCTTACAAGCAGAAGCACTTGGTAATCTAGACGAGTCCATCACAACGGTTGTGGGGCTCGGGGCGAGGTAGGTTGGGAGCCGGGGCATGTGATGCCACCCAACTAACAGGAGTCGTATTGGATACGATTGGCAAGGTGTTGCCTACCTAGATCACTTGACGGCTAGCGGTGATGCTAAAGCTCACTAGTCGGCTTGCTTATTTAGGATCTTGAATCACTTAGCAACCATCGGAGGGATGTTGGTTCTAGTGGGAGCATAAGTATTAAAGCGTTTAATATGCCTGCTCTTTTATGAATACATGTCTTAAGTGTTTTTGCGTATTTTCTGTTGTAGATCAATGGCACCTAGCAACCTTCCTCAGTTGTCCGCGTTTGCGTTGAGGTCAATCTTAGAGAAAGATAAGCTTAATGGAACTAATTTCACCAACTGGTATCGTAATCTGAGGATAGTCCTCAAGCATGACAAGAAAGAACATGTTCTAGAAACTCCACTTCCAGAAGAGCCTGATGATGATGCGACGGTCGCTGTCACCAATGCCTACCGTAAGACTAGAGATGAGTCTACGGAGATTAGCTGTCTTATGCTTGCACACATGGAACCGGACTTGCAGCAGCAGTTCGAGAATGTTGAGGCCTACGATATGATCGAAAGCCTCAAAAGTATGTTCCAGGCTCAAGCAAAGACTGAGAGGTATCAAGTCTCTCAAGCTTTGCTTGGCTGTAAGCTGAAAGACGGTGATCCACTGAGTCCGCATGTAATCAAGATGATTGGTTACATACAGTCTCTGGATCGGCTGGGCTTCCCCATTAACGAAGAGTTCGCTACTGATATAATTCTGAACTCTCTTCCTAGTGCGTATGGTTCGTTCATCTCGAACTACCATATGCATGGTATGGATAAGAGTATCACTGAATTACATGGGATGCTCAAAACGGCAGAGGCTGATATCAAGAAAGGCACCAGTCAAGTGTTGATGGTGCAGAATAAGGCTAAGTTCAAGAAGAGTTCTTGGACTAAGAAGAAGAAGGATAAGTCAGGAGGTAGCGCCCATGGCCCTGTCCAGAGTGCTCCCTCAAAGACTAAGCCTTCTCCTACAGCCGGAGCCAATTGCTTCTATTGCAAGCAAGATGGCCACTGGAAGAGGAATTGCACCAAGTATTTGGCTGACAGAGCCAAGAGTGGAGGTGTGACTTCCAACTCAGGTACGCTTGTGTGCAATGTTATAGACATTTATCTTGCTGATGCGCCTAATAGTTCTTGGGTATATGATACCGGATCAGTTATTCACATATGCAACTCGTTGCAGGGACTGGTAAGAACTAGGAGCGTGGCAAGAGGAGAGGTTGACATTCGGGTCGGCAACAAGGCGAGAGTCGCTGCGTTGGAAGTCGGCACGATGCAACTTCATTTACCTTCAGGATTTATTTTGGAACTAAATAATTGTTATTATGTTCCAGCGCTTAGTCGAAACATTATTTCCGCCTCATGTTTGATGAGACAAGGTTATGAGTCGAATATTAAGAATAATGGTTGTTCTTTATATTTGAAAGATATGTTTCATGGCTTTGCACCCGTTCAGAACGGGTTATTTATTTTAAATCTTGATAGTGAATCGGTCTATAACATAAATGTTAAAAGGTTGAAACCAAATGATCTGAATATGACTTACTTTTGGCACTGTCGGCTTGGTCATATAAGTTGGAAGCGCATGAAGAAGCTCCATGATGATGGACTTCTAACTTCGTTTGACTTAGAGTCATTCGAGACATGCGAATCATGCCTATTAGGCAAGATGACCAAGACACCTTTTGCAAGGAGTTGTGAAAGGGCGTCCGACTTGTTGGAACTAATACATAGTGATGTATGTGGTCCAATGAGCACGACAGCCAGAGGTGGTTATGAGTACTTCATTACCTTCACTGATGATTTGAGTAGGTATGGATATATCTATTTAATGAAACACAAGTCGGAAGCCTTTGAAAAGTTCAAGGAATTCCAGAATGAAGTACAAAATCAGCTCGGCAAGAAAATAAAGTTTCTACGGTCGGACCGTGGAGGCGAGTACATGAGCCATGAGTTTGATGACCATCTAAAGAGTTGTGGAATAGTTCCTCAACTCACTCCGCCGGGTACACCGCAGAGAAACGGTGTATCGGAATGGAGAAATCGGACCTTGTTGGACATGGTACGATCAATGATGAGTCGGACAGATCTACCTTTATCATTTTGGGGTTATTGTCTAGAAACTGCAGCTTTCACACTAAACAGAGTACCATCAAAGTCAGTAGAGAAGACACCACATGAGATGTGGACGGGCAAAAAGCCAAGTTTGTCTTTTCTTAAGATTTGGGGTTGTGAAGCATTTGTCAAGCGACTTCAGTCGGACAAGCTCAATCCCAAGTCGGATAAGTGTATTTTCGTGGGGTATCCGAGGGAAACCTTGGGGTACTACTTCTACAACCGGGAAGAGGGCAAAGTGTGTGTCGCTCAGAATGGTGTCTTCCTTGAGAAAGAGTTTCTCAGTCGGAAAGTCAGTGGGAGCACAGTGCAACTCGAAGAAATTCGAGAGGAACCGGCTAGGGGCGAGTCGGCGAACGCCTTGGAAGCTGAGCCGGTCGTGGTACCTACACCGGTAATAGCACCTGAACCACGGAGATCTGCCAGATTACAGAGTGCTCGTGATGTTTTGCTGTTAGACAGCAATGAGCCGGCAACTTATTCGGAAGCGATGGTGGGATCTGATTCCGAGTCATGGCTTGGAGCCATGAGATCCGAGTTAAAGTCCATGGATGAAAACCAAGTTTGGAATTTGGTTGATCTGCCTGACGGTGCAAGACCCGTCGAGTGCAAATGGATCTTTAAGAAGAAAATTGATATGGATGGAAATATTTCCGTCTATAAAGCACGACTTGTCGCGAAGGGGTTCCGACAAGTTCAAGGAGTTGACTACGACGAGACCTTCTCGCCCGTAGCGATGCTTAAATCAATTCGGATCATGTTAGCCATAGCAGCCTATTTCGACTATGAGATATGGCAGATGGATGTCAAGACGGCTTTCCTTAATGGAAATTTAACTGAGGACGTGTATATGTTAGTACTAGCGGCGCCGGGTCCTAAAGAGCCTATGTTACTATATGTGGCAGCTGGCCCCCGAGCCGTCAGTGCAGTAGTTGTTGTGGAACGCCAAGAGGATGGGAAAGGATACCCGGTTCAGAGGCCGGTTTATTACGTCAGTGAGGTATTATCAGAAGCAAAGCAGCGCTATCCACATTGGCAAAAGTTGGTGTTCGGGGTATTTATGGCCAGCCGGAAGCTGAAGCCGTATTTCCAAGAACATCCCATAACAGTGGTTAGTTCAATACCAATGTCGGATATCATCAGAAACTCGGACGCGACGGGAAGGATAGCCAAATGGGCGATAGAGATGGGGGATTATCACATCAACTACGAACCTAGGTCAGCAATCAAATCTCAAGCTCTAATTGATTTCGTTAACGACTGGACACATACAGGCATGACTGCAACGGTTCCAAATTCCGAGTCATGGATCATGCAATTCGACGGATCAAAGCAGTACGAGGGATCAGGAGCTGGGGTGGTGCTAACATCACCCAAAGGAGACAAATTGAGTTACGTGCTACAAATTCACTTCGACTGTTCCAACAACGTGGCCGAGTATGAGGCCCTATTGCATGGCTTAAAGGTAGCCAAAGAGATGAACATTAAGAGGATACGATGCTTCGGAGATTCGGACCTTGTGGTACAGCAGGTGTCAGGAACGTGGGATAGAAAGGACGCAACTATGGCAGCATACCGCAGGGAAGTTGATAGGGTTGCAGGATGTTTTTCCGGGTATGAGGTGGAGCATATAGACAGAAGAAAGAATGAGGCAGCCGACGCCCTCGCCAGACTCGGCTCGCGCAGAGAGCCGGTTCCACCTAACGTTTTCCTGGACGAATTATGGCGACCATCAGTTAAAATCGAGTCAGAGGAGGAATTGGCAAATCAAGACCCGGATTCAGGACTCGTAGCCACTGTACGTACTATTCCCGAGTGGACAGAACCGTTTTTGGCCTACCTATCACGAGGCGAGTTACCACAACAGGAGGTATTAGCAAGGCAAATTTTGAGGCGAGCAAAGGGATATTCTATCATCAATGGGGAATTGTACAAGAGAAGCGCAGCAGGAGTCTTTTTGCGCTGCGTAGCGCCAGAAGAAGGCCGACAGATTCTCAAGGAAATCCATGAAGGCGACTGTGGACATCACGCATCCACAAGGTCTCTTGTGGCTAAAGCTTATCGACACGGATTTTTCTGGCTCACGGCTCTAGCGGATGCGGAACGATTGGTAGCAAGATGTGATGGATGTCAAAGGTACGCTCGCCAAACACACGTGCCGGCTATGGAATTACGGACCATCCCGTTAACTTGGCCGTTCGCCGTCTGGGGCATGGACATGGTTGGTCCCTTTCATATGTCACCATGCAAGAAGACACATCTTTTGGTGGCTATTGATAAGTTTACCAAGTGGGTTGAGGTTATGCCAGTTACTAATTGCGAAGCAGCTACAGCAGTCAAGTTCCTGAAAAGGATTATCTACCGGTTTGGGTATCCCCACAGCATAATTACCGACAACGGAACCAACATGTCTCTTGGCGAGATGGAGAAATTCTGCGGCAACAATGGCATCCGTCTTGATGTTGCATCGGTGGCTCACCCGCAGGCCAATGGGCAAGTGGAGAGAGCAAACCAAGAATTGCTTCGCGGATTAAAACCACGATTGCGAGTTCCCTGTGTCAGGGCTGCTGGTGCATGGGTCGAAGAACTTCCTTCTGTGGTTTGGGGTATCAACACTACACCTAACAGATCCACTCAGATGACACCCTTCTTCATGGTCTATGGTGCGGAAGCAGTGTTACCGAGTGACATTATTCACGATTCGCCTAGAGTATCAGCTTACGTCGAAGTAGAGAACGAAAAAACCCGGCAGGACGCCATAGATATGTTAGAAGAGCAAAGAGAACAAGCCCTGGAAAGATCAGCCATATATCAGCAAGATCTACGGAGGTATCATAGCCGGCGTGTGAAGACCCGGGTATTCCAGGAAGGAGACTTGGTTCTGCGCCTGGTACAGTCAAACGAAGGAAAACACAAGTTATCACTACCATGGGAAGGACCATTTATCATAAGCCGGAGTCTGCATAACGGATCATATTATCTGATAGATGCAAGGGAAGAGTCGGCTACAGTCAACGACACCGCACACACCACTTCATCTATGCAAGAAAGAGATAGACCATGGAACGTGGCTCAGCTACGTCCGTATTATACTTAGTAAAGACTATATTGGCAAGTGGAATTGCACGATGTAATAGGCAGCAGGTTTTCTGACGTACTCTTTTCCTATCCAGGGTACCTTTGGGGACTGGACGGGTTTTTAATGAGGCGGCTTGCTGACCTACATTTTTCATATCAAGTAAAGAGATGGTTATCAAGAAAAGAGATGGTTATCAAGTAAAGAGATGGTTATCAAGAAAAGAGATGGTTATCAAGAAAAGAGATGGTTGTTATCAGGTTATGTATTCTCAGTACGATGCGTATATCTAGGTCTCGGGGGCTGGTCGCTTAAATAGCACAGTTACAAACTCAAAGACCCGGCCATGATGCCTATGAGTTATAAGGGCCGATTACTTGCAAACGAGTACGGCTACAATCTTATAACCGGACAAAGAAGTCCAAATTTCTTGGCTATTCTTACTTAAGCTCGATGTGACTCGCATTAAAGTGGCATGATTTGTTCGCTTACGATGGCAGTTAGTCATGAAACCCGACGGGGATTGGCTGGCTACGTCTTCGTATTGATGTAACAACATGGTATCCACGCGAAAGCCGGCTTACAGTACAAGACAGTCAAAAGGGTCATCTAAACCACAAGTTATGCAGAGTACAAGGCTGAATAGCTGGAAACTCAACGACTATTAAGCATAACTTCAAAACCTATGTGAAACAACTCGTGGATCTTTGTGAAAATAGCAATAAGCATTTTGTTCCCTTTTCAAGATCAAGTGTCCTAGACTCGGCAATCCGGGCCCGGTAGCTTGAAATCTTGAAAAGAGAAAAACTGGCTTACTTGTATAGTTGCAAAAATCCAAGTATCCGAGTCTTGGGGACTTGGGGACTTCGAAGCAAAATCCGCTTGTCAATACCCATGAGACCCGGAAATTGAGTTTTCACAAAAGGAACAATAAATAAAACCAGATATCGAGAACAGATGAGCTTAAACTTAAAAAGGCCGGAACAGGCATCGAGTATAGCGTGCATTACAAAATCCTGGTGAAAAAATATCAAAGGTGCACAGGCGCACCGCCCAAAATATGACTGTTTCAAAAAGTATGTCGACCGACTGGCGCTTAAGAAGAGGCATTGGAAACCATATATCACTCGGCGGCCATCTTGGCCTTACCCTTTCCATCATTGGTGGTAGCAGCAGCACCCGGATCGGCGGTACCAGCCCCTGCAGGGGGCGGAACGACTGGTGTTGAGGCAGCAGGAGCAGAGCCGGCTTCAGCTTGCTTCTTGGCAGCTTCCGCCCTTATCGCAGCAGCTTCCTCCTTCCACCGAGCCAGCATGTCATACGGCTCAGGAAGATCCGACTTAATTACTTTATCGGCAGAATCATATGCTGGAACAAGTATGTTAACATCCAGTTCATCAGCAATTACGCTGGCCGGGTAACGGACCTCCTTCTGGACGGCCTGAAAATCCTTTACTGAAAACTTGGATCCGTCAAGCTTGAACTCTGGGAAGCCGCCCATAAGCCTCGCTAGCTCGAGCTTGGGGAGATAAGCTTTCGCAAGTGCAAGCCCCCGGGTCACTCCAACCCGGCAAGATGAGCGCTTCCAGTGCCGAATCCACTCGGGAACAGTGGATAGGGCGTCCAACAGCCTTTTCAGATCAACATGTCCTCTGCCCGACCACCGCAACTCATCAAGGATCCATCTGGTTCCGGCACATAGTTGCCGGATAGCGCTATTCATGGTTTTCAGCTTGGCCATGTCATCTTCTTCCGGCATGGTTTCGTCCGGGCCTGAGGAAATGGAGACATAAGTCGGGAAACTATTGCTATCTATCAAAAAGATAAACCGGAGGAGGAAACGCACCAAGTAAAGCACGATATGTGTCTGATATTTGGACGGAAAGGCTTGTTAGGTCATCTTCTGCCCGGTGAGCCCTTTTCCTATATTTTCTCATTATCAACTTATTCCTCCTAGACTCGGCCTCGGCTGCCTCACGTAAAGCTACCTCCTTTTTGATGCGCTTGGTGGCGCCCGCCAGCTTTTCCTCGGATTGAGTTACGAAAGCCTGCATGCATGCAAACAAAGGATCACTTGGGTAGAGGAATAAGTTATCAGTCGCTTGTATAACAAAGTCCCAAGTAAATTATGAATCAATTCACTCGGAACTTGGGGACTGGATAAAGGCATAAGCAATATTAGTCGGATTTACCTCGTGTTTGGCAATCAAAGCTCCCAAGATGTTCTCTTCATTGGACCTTAAAGTGCGAAGGGTTTCTAGCATCTGGGTAAAGGTCAGTTCCTCGGATCGAGCACCGGAAGAGCCGGCAGCTTGGTCGTTTGGTGGGGGGGCTCTCCCCGCCCTTGGAGTTGAGACCCGGACAGTTTGGGTGGCCGGGTTGGGAGGACTCATCCTTGTATCTAGAACTTCGATCTCCTCGTCCACTGGTTCTGATGAGGAAGGAGATCCGGCAGCTCGGAGAAGTGGATTGTTCAGAGGGCCTTGTTCCTGGTTATTCGCTGTATCATCGCCAGTCGCGGCGTCTGCATTGTCAGTCGGTTTCTCTGCCTGATGGTTATCTGCTTCTATATTTTCCGGGTCACTGACGACGGCTTGAGCGCTAAAAGAAGGATGGGAAAAAGCGGTTATCAGTGATGATGGTGGCTTGAGTGGAAATTTGTAGGCGTAAAAGGGAATCATGTAGCGTAAACTTACCCGGCGTTCACGGTGTAATCAGGCGGGAGCTCGCCGCTGGAAGCGGATGAGGTCGCCACGGGAACTACCAACGGGACCCGGAATTGCCCGGCGCGTGGATGTTTAGGAGAAGGGTGGCGCTGGGGAGAGTCGGAAGGACGAGGCGGAGGAGCGCCGCCCCGAGGAACAGAGGAAATAGAGATGCCCGGGTTAAGGGGATCTTCACCCGGGGAACTCCGAGTTACTCTGCGTTTGGCTGGGGAGGAGTCCTTCAAGCACGACGAATTTGATAGTTGATGGTTAAGTCGTCGCATGGTATCAAAGGAGTAAGGTTCAGAGGATAACGAGGAAAAAGGAACCTTGGATACGGCTCCTCTGGCTTTCCTTTTGGCTCCGACTGTTGTTTCTTGGTCTGATTCAGTTGCCTCCGGGTCATCCTCGTTGGCCTCGCCTTCGTCCTCCAGTCCTGCGAGTCGGATGTGTGTTAGGTGGAGAAAAGATAAACGAAAGGGAAGTAATACAAGTAAAGGTATATAGATCCTGTGCAAATACCTTCGCTACCATCAGCCGGCTCGTCCTCGTCTTCCGGGTCTCTGGAAGGGGGAAAGGGTTCAACTCTCCAGAAAGGGTCATCAGCCTAAGACAAAGGAATGGGAATAAGGGTTAGAAGCTGTATCGAGTCAAGATGCGGAAGTAAGTTATGGATATCAGGTATTACCGCTGGAGCCGGGTTGTCCCGAGTAAACGGGGGTAACCCGGTGATGCCCTTTATCACCTCCAGCTTCTCCGTTAAGAAGCCTTTGATGGTCTTGTTAGTATCGCCGGTTCCAAAGCTTTTGGTGGAGTATCGGAGCGTATCTGTGGTGTGCCCCGAGTACTCGCACATCAGTTTGGTGCGAACGGAGTTGGGTTGGATCCGGAAATCGACCCATGTTTTTATTAAATTGAGCCCGAGGAGGCCCTGGGCTGAGAGGATGGCTATCTTGGTTAGCAAGGGAAGGATTGTCTCCCTGTCCGAATCTGATGCAAAGGCACTGAAAGACTCGGAGGGCTCGAGGGGGGTCTCTGAGTAACCCGGCAGCTTCTTTTCACTGTCGGGGGAGGTATCGCGGCAATAAAAGAAGGACAGTTGCCAGTGTTTGACGTGGGAGTGTAGGTTGAGGGTTGGCATCAGAGAATTCCTGCGGCGCTGGATGGATACCCCGCCACAGGTTAGGAGCGCTCCGTCGCCGCTTTCGCGGCACGGCTTGCATTGGAATAACTCAATGAAGAGAGTTAAACTCGGCGGCATGCATAAGTACGATTCGGAGAGAACAATGAAGTGGGTGATGTTCAACATAGAGTTAGGCCCTATGTCGAACATTCGGAGTCCATAGTGATCTAAGATCTCCCTAAAGAAAGGGTGACCCGGAGGACGGAATCCCCGGGTCACGTGCTCTACGAAGCAGATTACCTCGTTTTCTGCGGGTGTGGGCCGAGTCTCATTACCCGGCGCTCTCCAGTGAATGTCCTTCTGAGAAGGGAGAGTTCCTAACTCGGCTAGCTCCTCCAACTTGGCTTTCGTAGTTGTGGAACGCCCCCAGTTGGCGGATATGGTTTGGGTAGTTCTCGCCTGAGTCGGTTGTTTTCCTTGTCGTTTGGGAGCCATGGGATCAACCTGCAAAGCACAAGAAAAAGAGGCGTGTGAAATAAGGCCCGGGAGTGTTGAATTATCCGAGTATAAGGTATCAAGAAAGTATGAAGCTGGCAATTATCCGGGTATCATGTTATGAAGCGGAAAGCATAAGGTATCCGGGTATTAAGTATAGCTGTGGAAGTTATTGGTCACTTACGTATTGAAATGAGTTTGGGGAACACGGATGGTTGCCCATGTTTCTACTGCAAGCAAAGTAACTGGAAAAGGAGGATTTTCTGGGTGTCAATGATATGCGCGGAAATTTGTACGGAATGGATCTAGGTTGGAAAACTCGCGAATGATTCTACGAAGAAATTGGTGATTAATGGCGATAGGAGGGTGGCGTGAGATCATCCAACAAGTTGTTGAAGGAGTTGGTAAGCATCTAAACCGTCTAATTCGGTGTGACGGGAAAAATGGTCCGCGGATTGACCTAGATCCAATCTAGATTAAATCGAAAAAAATCGTGGGGCTAGATTAGCGAACGCTTACTGGAAGAAGCTGGAGAATGGCCTGGCTGCGGCCAGTGTCGTGATCTAGATCCCCCTTGCAGCGTTTGTTGAGCGGAACGAGGGCGCGGTGGCGGAATTTGGCGGCGGCGCGGAGCGATTAGGGGTTGAGTGCAGCCGGCGGCGGCCTTGTTACGGTGGCGTGCTCGGGATTTTCGAGATGTTGCGGGGCGCAGGGAATGAGGAAGCCAATGAAAGATTGGAGTGATAGGTGGGAGTCCAAGTTACCCTCTGGGATCTATTTATAAGGTGTGGGCGGATAAACCAATCCCAACGGGCGGAATCCGGAAGATTTGGGGCGATGGCTATCCGCGCGGATTTTACGAGGTATGCTTTGCAAGCTGAGCGAGATATCCGGACAAAAAAGAGAAAGGGATCCTCTCCATGGCATCAGCATCAGTTATCGAGTAAAGTATAGAGTTTTGGCATTTTTATCAAGGCTTTGACTCGGAAAGTTAAGCAAAGCATCTGGAGCAAAGCCGGGTTACTATATGGCCACCATGGAGTTAGGCCTAGCTGAATATCAAAACATCTTAACCCGGCCTCTGCATGCCCGTATGTTTGGTATCTTTGCAGGGAATAGCAAGCGCTTCAAGGAGGATCCATGAAGCCCAGGCTATTCTGGGGACTACTGACGGGGGGACGATAACCCGGAAGATCAAACTCTAAGGAGTAACCCGGCCCAAAAGACGGTGCGCAGGATCCGGCTAAGGATAAGGAAGCTCGTGGAGGCCCAAGTTTGTAGGCCCAGCAACTCGGGTTGAGGGCTATTGTAAAGGAAAGCTACAATTTGTGCGCCGTATCCGAGTAGGATCCAGGGTGCGCCTTGGGGAATAAGCCAGGGGGTACGGGTGCTTTATAAACCGCCCCCCAGGTCTAGTCTAGATAGAGATCTAAGAACCCTAGCAATATCGCGTGATACCGAGCATCCAGTGTAAACCCTAATCGAGTTATCATATCGAGAATAGAGATCCGGCGACTTCGATTACCGGCTATCAGATCGAATTGCACCATGTTTTCCCTCGAGCTAAACCCTCTCCCAAACGCCAGTGTCGACTTGCCCCTAGATCAGTTACCCCTGGTAACATCTGCCGTGATTATCCCACGACAGTGCGCCTGTGCACCTTTGATACTAGTATCGAGACTTGTAATGTACTTTAATGCCTTGATATACTTCGTGCCTCTTCTGGCCTTTGGATGATTTTGATATTTATCTGCTTTTGAGCTTATTTACTCTTGATACTCCGATTTACTTTATGGTTCCTTTTGTGAGACTCGGTTTCCGGGTCACATGGGTTTTGACAGGTGAACTTTTCTCTAAGTCCCCAAGTCCCCAAGACTCGGTTTTTGGGTTTTTGAGCTTGCTAGCTAAGCAACTTTCTCCTTTTCAAAATATCCAGTCCCCAAGGCCCAAAATTCCGAGTCTGGGGTGTGAGGTTTCTCAAAGAAAACAGGTTGTTTCTGCTAAGCCCAAAACCTAGAGCCGTTTCACGTAGGTTTTGAAGTTATGCTTAATAGACTTTGAGTTTCCGGTTATTAACCCTGTACTTTGCATAACTTGTGGTTTAGATGACCCTTTTGACTCTCTTGTACTGTAAGCCGGCTTTCGCGTGGATACCATGTTGTTACATCTGTATGAAAACAGGGTCAGGCAAGTCCCATTGGGCATCATGACTGATTGTAATCGTAAGCGAGCAAATCATGCCACTTTAGTGTGAGTCACATCGAGCTTAAGTAAGAAAAGTCAAGAAATTTGGCTCCTTTGTCCGGTTATAAGATTGCAGCCGTACTCGTTTGCGAGTAATCGGCCCTTATAACTCATAGGCATCATGGCCGGGTCTTTGAGTTTGTAACTGTGCTATTCAAGAAATCAGCCCCCAAGACCTAAATACATGCAACATACTGAAGAAACTAATGTACTAAGAAAACAATAAATAATACTTACCTGGAGGAAAAAATAAAAACATAACAGAAAAAATAAAACTTGATAAAACATGTGAAAAAGACATATTGCTTAACCATCTCTTTATTGATATGAGAAAGTTAGGTCAGCAAGCCGCCTCATTAAAAACCCTCCAGTCCCCTTAGGTACCCTGGATAGGAAAAGAGTGCGTCTGAAACCTGCTGCCTGTTACATCGTGTAATTCCACTTGTGAGTCTGGTCTATACTAGGTATAGTAGGGACGCAGCTGAGCTACGTTCCATGGTCTTTCTCTCTCTTGCATAGATGAAGTGGTATGAGCGGTGTCGTTAACCGTAGCCGACTCTTCCCTTGCATCTATCAAGTAATACGATCCATTGTGCAGATTCCGGCTTATGATAAACGGTCCTTCCCATGGCGGTGATAACTTATGTTTTCCTTCCTTTGACTGTACCAGGCGCAGAACCAGGTCTCCTTCCTGGAAGACCCGGGTTTTCACGCGCCGGCTATGATATCTCCGCAGATCCTGCTGATATATGGCTGATCTTTCCAGTGCTTGTTCCCTTTGTTCTTCTAGCATATCCACGGCGTCCTGCCGGGTCTTCTCGTTCTCTACCTCGACGTAAGCTGACACTCGAGGCGAGTCATGGATGATATCACTCGGCAACACCGCCTCTGCACCATAAACCATGAAAAACGGTGTCATCTGAGTGGATCTGTTAGGCGTTGTGTTTATACCCCAAACCACTGCAGGTAATTCTTCGACCCATGCGCCAGCAGCTCTGATACACGGAACTTGCAATCGTGGCTTTAATCCACGAAGCGACTCTTGATTTGCCCTCTCCACTTGTCCATTAGCCTGTGGATGGGCCACTGAAGCTATGTCAAGCCGGATTCCATTGTTTCCACAAAATTTCTCCATCTCGCCAAGGGACATATTGGTTCCATTGTCGGTAATTATGCTATGGGGATACCTAAACCGATAGATAATCCTTTTCAGGAACTTGACTGCTGTAATTGCTTCACAGTTGGTAACTGGCATAACCTCAACCCACTTGGTAAACTTGTCAATGGCCACCAAGAGGTGCGTCTTTTTGCAAGGTGACATGTGAAAGGGGCCAACCATATCCATACCCCAAACAGCAAACAGACAAGTTAACGGGATAGTCCGTAGTTCCATAGCCGACACATGAGTTTGGCGAGCGTACCTTTGACATCCATCACACCTTGCCACCAAGCGCTCCGCGTCCAATCGTTAATAAAACCGACTAGGGCTTGAGATGTGATTGCTAACCTTGGCTCATAGTTGATGTGATAATCCCCCATCTCGATCGCCCACTTGGCTATTCTACCTGTTGCATCCGAGTTTCTGATGATATCCGACATTGGTATAGAACTCACCACTGTTATGGGGTGTTCCTGAAAATATGGCTTCAATTTCCGGCTGGCCATGAAGACCCCGAAAACCAGCTTTTGCCAATGTGGATAATGCTGTTTTGCCTCTGATAGTACCTCACTGACGTAGTAAACCGGCCTCTGAACCGGGTATTCTTTTCCATCTTCTTTTCGCTCGACAACAACCACCGCGCTAACCGCCCGGGGCCCTGCTGCAACGTATAGTAACATAGGCTCTTTAGGACCCGGAGCTGCTAGGACTGGTGCCTCAGATAGCTGCTTTTTTAGTGCCTCGAACGCCTCGTCTGCCTCTTGATCCCATACGAATTTATCAGATTTTTTCAAGAGCCGGTACAAGGGTATCGCCTTTTCTCCGAGTCTGGATATAAACCGGCTGAGCGCTACTACGCACCCTGTGAGCTTCTGAACATGTTTCAAATTTTCCGGCTTTTTCAGACTCTGGATAGCTTTGATTTTGTCCGGGTTTGCCTCAATTCCTCTCTCAGAAACGATAAAGCCGAGTAATTTCCCGGCTGGAACTCCAAAAACGCACTTTGTTGGGTTGAGTTTCATCTCATACCTTCTCAAGTTCTTGAACGTTTCCTTTAGATCGTCAATAAATGTCTCCGCCTTTCTGGTCTTGATCACCACATCGTCTACATAAGCATGTACGTTGCGTCCAATTTGGTCCTCGAAGCACTTCTGAATACACCGTTGACATGTTGCGCCAGCGTTCTTCAGTCCAAATGTCATTGTCTTGTAACAAAAGGCCCCAAAGGGGGTTATGAATGATGTTTTCTCCCAATCCTCCCTCTTGAGCTTGATTTGATGATACCCGGAATATGCGTCCAGGAAACATAATAGGTCGCTGCCAGCTACTACGTCTATGATCTGATCTATCCTTGGTAAAGCAAACGGATCCTTTGGGCAATGCTTGTTGAGATTTGTGTAATCAATGCACATCCTCCACTCATTGGTCTTTTTCATCACGAGAACCGGATTTGCTAACCAGTCCGGGTGAAACACTTCCATAATAAAGCCGGCTGTCAGCAGCCGAGCGATTTCTTCCCCTATAGCTTTCCTTCTTTCCTCATTCATCTTTCTCAAGCCCTGCTTCACAGGTCTGGACTTGGGATCGACGTGCAAACTGTGCTCTGCCAATTCTGTGGGGATACCCGGCATATCGCTACGCGTCCAGGCGAACACGTCCTGATTTGAACGAATGAACTCCACAAGTGCTTTCTCCTGCTCGCTGTCCAAGTTAGATCCTATAGCAAATTGCTTGGAGGGATCACCCTCGACAAAAGCTACCATCTTGGTGTCCTGTGCTGCCTTGAATTTTGCTCTCTCATCTTCAGTATTTGGTCTTTTTAACGATGTTCTGTCATCCGGGTCTACTTGAGACCGGTAATACTTGAGTTCCTCTTTTCTGCAAGCTTGCTCCGCCATGGCTGCATCTCCTTCATCGCACTCAGCTGCTATATCCCGGCTCCCATGTATGGTGATGGTCTGCTTGGGCCCCGGGATTTTTAGTTGTAGATACACATAACACGGCGTGATAAGGACTGCGCAACTTAACCACCTCGAAAGTAAGCCACTCGACTCGATAATTATCCTTTGATTCTCCAAAAGCTACCTCCAATGTGATCTTTCCCTCGGGGCATGCTGAGTGACCCGGCACAATCCCGTGAAAAACCGTTGAACTCTTCTGTAGCTGAGACTCCTTGAGACCCATGCGTAGAAAGGTTTCCCAATACAAGATATTGATGCTACTTCCACCGTCCACTAGGACCTTTTTCAGCTCATAACCATTAACCTGAGGTGCCACCACCAATGCTAAGACTCCCGGGTGTTCTATCCTTTCCGGGTGATCTCTTCTGCTCCATGTTGCGTCCTGCTCTGACCATCTCAAGTATCTCGGAACAGCCGAAGAAACCGAGTTTACCGCCTGTTTCAGTATCTTTTTATCCTTGTTAGAAATTCCCGTGGTATGCACGTGATATTGTCCCAATTCCTTGGGGTTAGCTTGGAAACCTCCAGCTCCCCCTTGGTTGTTACTCGGATTTCCGCCTGCCGGGTTACCGGCTGGGGGTGGGCCGTTGCCCGGGTTTCCACCCGGACCCGGTCCTCCTCCCCGACCTGCACCTCGCATGGCCTTGTTTATCTCCTCATTCTTCCACCTCTGTAGGTCCGCGCACTGCTCCAATGAGTGGTTAGCCGGCCTACCGTTCCTGCTGTGCTTTGGACACGCCATTCTGAAGATATCCCAATTGTTACCCGGCCTCGGTGGCCCTTGATAATTTCCTCCATTGTGGTTTCCAGCATTGAAATTTCCTTCTGCCCTAGGTCGCGAAGACCCGGCTTCTGTGCTAGCGACAAACTCGGAGCCTCCCTCAAACGGGCGCTTGTTCTGGTTGTTCCCATTGTTACCTCCATTGTTACCCGGCGTTGATCCATTGCCGGTTCTTCCACTATTATTTGCATTTGCTTTTGGTTTCTTGTCATCGACATCCTCTTCTGTAGTATCCGTTGCAGCGTGTTTATTGCATGCATCCATTAGCTCTCCCATCATAACCTCTGAAGCATTTCGACTAGATTTCATGCGTGTTAACTTTTGCACTAAAGGTATGTACTTGCACGTCTTCGCCATAGCTTGTAGCGCATCTTTGGGCTGAATATCCGTAGATGAGTGAAGTATCTCCATAACCCGGCGCACCCAGCTGCGCGCCGATTCTCCTTTCTTTTGTACACATCGCTCTAAGTCATCAATAGTAAATAGCTTTCTGCACGTCCCATGAAAGTGCTTGATAAACGCAGTTTTCAACTCCTCCCATGACTTGATAGATCCTTCCGGTAAATTATTGAACCATAACTTTGCTGCTCCTTCTGACATCATCAAGTACATGAACTTGGCTTGAAGATTTTCTGATGCATTGCGAATCGACATAGCCATCTCATAACTGCTCAACCATGTTTCTGGATCCATAGTCGGCTCGTAATTCACAACTTTACCCGGTTCCTTGAACTTATCCGGGTAAGGCTCAGCTCTGATGTTATCCGACAGACACTTAGGCCCAGCGAGATTAGTCGGAACTGGTCTCACCCGGGAAACATGTGATCCTGCGGGAGGTGCGGCTGGACGCGGTACGGCTGGTGGCCCATGCACCGCAGACCCGGCCGCGGCCCTCCTGGCTCTGGAACTATCCACGATAGCTTGTGCTGCTGATGCTGCTGGTACTGCCTGAACGCGGGGAGGAGGCGGCATTTGCTGCTGCTCTTCCCTCCGCCGCGCTGAACTTGTCTGGATATTGCCGGTATTGCCTCGTTGCTGGCTGATATATGGTGTCCCATGCATTCCACTTCTGTGATCCGGGTAATTAACTTGCTGCGCTACCGCAGTGCGCAATAGATCTATCGCCCGCCGGGTTTCCTCTGCGTGGGATGACTCTCTCACGGGGATTTGATTTAATGCGAGCGTTGCTGCGTACACATTATCCATGGGGTTGTTGTAATGACCTGCTGGTGTGCGAAATCGCGATGGTGGTGGTGGTGGTAATGTACTGCCGGCGGCGACTCCAGTCTGCAATGTGGGTAACCCGGCTTGTATGTTTGCCGGTTGTGCTCCTCCAGTTGCAGGTTGCTGTACGGTTCTGTTGGGAATATGCCCTAGAGGCAATCATGTATGATGTTATTCCCACTGTATTCATAAAGTTATTAAGTTGTCCTTGTATTGAACATCTGATATATGTCATTGAATATGTGATTCGATTGTGGAACTATATATTCATGTTGTTCATACTAATTGTCTTTGGTCGTTAAGGTTGTGCTGGACACACATCCTAGACTAATGTGAGTGTTGGCTGATGACACGGTTCCACTTGTCATGGGCATGGTGATGCCATTCCAACGTTCACGGACTTGGCTAAAGAGTTTAGCAAGTCGGACTGACCCACATTGAGATGCAACGATCAAGTCGTCATTTGCATGTCTCAATCAATGTAATCCTTAGACCTGAGGTTATCGCACAATCCGAGTTGTGGATCACCGACTTAGGTTCTGTCAAACGTTGTTCTGTGACAAGGCAACTATAAAGGCAGAGTTCGGGTCGAATGAGAAGCAAACTGCGTGATGTGGATGATCAAGATGGGATTTTGCCCCTCCGAATGGAGAGATATTCTCTGGGCCCTCTCGAGTGATATGATTCAGGAAGCATGGCCATGCGCGACTCAGTTAAGTGTTAACTGTGTCGGTTGACTAAGAGTTAGTCAGATGAATCACATATCACGGACCGAGAAGAGAGTTGAGCTATTTAAGGGATGACGATAAATCGCCTATAGCTCGACAAGGTATATCGTGAGGCAAAAAGGACTAAGATGAATATCACATTGAAAGGTATGTCGTCATGACTCAATGGTACTTGGGAGTCGGCACGTTTTGCTAGGAGCCGCTACCGATTGATCGATTGGGAGTTGGACTCCAATCGTGTCCAAGTCGCCATGAGCCTGCAGGGTCGCACACTTAAGAGCGGGAGCAAGTATTGGTTGGGTTGGACCCGAACCGGAAATGGACTGAGTTAGTGAGTCAGACTCACAGAGGGAATGGGCCACAAGTGTTGTGCAGCCCATTACCATACGCTATATAAAAAGGGGCGCAGGTTGCCCAACGGGCACGTTAGTCCACTCTCCCATGCGTTGGGAACCCTAGACCCACTCAGTCCAGCCGCCGCACCGGACCTAGCAGTTCGCCGTCGGAGCTCCTCCTCGTACATGTGGATACCGGCAGAGGTGCTGTACGTTCAGCATTTCGACGTTCGAGGGATTGGATCGGCCGGATCGGATCGTGGGACTGCACTGCCCCGACGCGCTGCATCGATAATCCACACCTGCGCGTCTAGTGGTAATCATCGTGGCCTTCTACCTCGGCTAGATCTTGGGAGCTTTGCGTAGGAAAAGTTTTCGTTTATCTCTACGCGCCCCAACAGTGGTATCAGAGCGGTAGCTTCTGGTATTAGGCCTGAGATCCATACATATGTGATATGTAGTTAGCGTTAGATGTGATCTAATTGCTATTTTGGTGGTCGGTCTATGAGATAGATCGGTTTTGTACAAGGTTGATTGGATCAATCGTACTCGGGGTTAATGGATGATCTGGTTTCCGTGATCATACTGCTAAGATCGTGAAACAACTTACCCCTACCGGTCGGTTTCCGCCATCGGGGTATACCGTGACACATAAATCCAGTTGCGGTGATCGAAGATCAAAGAGTTTGGTCGAATCGGAATACGGATCAGATTCGGGTAAAATCGTTTTATCCGATGAAGAAATCCATGATCGGGATGCAGATGAGATCTGCGTTTTCCGAAATCCATGATCGGGACCGCCGGCTTCGCCCTGTCGTAGCGAGTTCACAACGCCGGTAGATACCGTATCTATGCATAACTTGTTTTTGCAGGAAGTTGTAAATGGTATGGCTTATGTGCATGTGATGTGTGTAATCCATACATGATCTGCGTATCATGTTTATGTCAGCCGGCTGGAGCCTAGGTGCTGTCATTTTATTGTATACCGGCCTGCGTGTCGGATTCTCTATGTAAATTTTGATTTACTAGCTAGTGTAGCTTGTTGGAGAACCCGGAAGGCATGCAAGTCGATGTAT
The DNA here is from genome assembly GCA_028641055.1 of Alopecurus myosuroides. Classification (NCBI taxonomy): domain Eukaryota; kingdom Viridiplantae; phylum Streptophyta; class Magnoliopsida; order Poales; family Poaceae; genus Alopecurus; species Alopecurus myosuroides. The sequence goes on from CM054059.1 coordinate 237,444,011, forward strand.
AAGTCGGCTACATGGAGCAAGATGGCACGTGACAAGAGTTGGCACGAGCCGACTTGCAAGCTTCGTGGAGATGGAGATCACCATGAAGAGAGCCATACCATTTCACATTATAATTGCTTTATTTTGTGTTATTGTTATGTCTCTATTTACCTCTATTTAGATAGTTGGTAGATTCTTTAATCCCTCAAAGAAGGTCTAGTCGGTCGCCCCGCCAGTGCTGCATCATCACAAGTCGGACATTCTTGGTAGTGGGCTCATAAAATTGAGGTGCTACCAATTCTTTCCGGTTAGGTGGGTTTGAGTCGGACTCTTACAAGCAGAAGCACTTGGTAATCTAGACGAGTCCATCACAACGGTTGTGGGGCTCGGGGCGAGGTAGGTTGGGAGCCGGGGCATGTGATGCCACCCAACTAACAGGAGTCGTATTGGATACGATTGGCAAGGTGTTGCCTACCTAGATCACTTGACGGCTAGCGGTGATGCTAAAGCTCACTAGTCGGCTTGCTTATTTAGGATCTTGAATCACTTAGCAACCATCGGAGGGATGTTGGTTCTAGTGGGAGCATAAGTATTAAAGCGTTTAATATGCCTGCTCTTTTATGAATACATGTCTTAAGTGTTTTTGCGTATTTTCTGTTGTAGATCAATGGCACCTAGCAACCTTCCTCAGTTGTCCGCGTTTGCGTTGAGGTCAATCTTAGAGAAAGATAAGCTTAATGGAACTAATTTCACCAACTGGTATCGTAATCTGAGGATAGTCCTCAAGCATGACAAGAAAGAACATGTTCTAGAAACTCCACTTCCAGAAGAGCCTGATGATGATGCGACGGTCGCTGTCACCAATGCCTACCGTAAGACTAGAGATGAGTCTACGGAGATTAGCTGTCTTATGCTTGCACACATGGAACCGGACTTGCAGCAGCAGTTCGAGAATGTTGAGGCCTACGATATGATCGAAAGCCTCAAAAGTATGTTCCAGGCTCAAGCAAAGACTGAGAGGTATCAAGTCTCTCAAGCTTTGCTTGGCTGTAAGCTGAAAGACGGTGATCCACTGAGTCCGCATGTAATCAAGATGATTGGTTACATACAGTCTCTGGATCGGCTGGGCTTCCCCATTAACGAAGAGTTCGCTACTGATATAATTCTGAACTCTCTTCCTAGTGCGTATGGTTCGTTCATCTCGAACTACCATATGCATGGTATGGATAAGAGTATCACTGAATTACATGGGATGCTCAAAACGGCAGAGGCTGATATCAAGAAAGGCACCAGTCAAGTGTTGATGGTGCAGAATAAGGCTAAGTTCAAGAAGAGTTCTTGGACTAAGAAGAAGAAGGATAAGTCAGGAGGTAGCGCCCATGGCCCTGTCCAGAGTGCTCCCTCAAAGACTAAGCCTTCTCCTACAGCCGGAGCCAATTGCTTCTATTGCAAGCAAGATGGCCACTGGAAGAGGAATTGCACCAAGTATTTGGCTGACAGAGCCAAGAGTGGAGGTGTGACTTCCAACTCAGGTACGCTTGTGTGCAATGTTATAGACATTTATCTTGCTGATGCGCCTAATAGTTCTTGGGTATATGATACCGGATCAGTTATTCACATATGCAACTCGTTGCAGGGACTGGTAAGAACTAGGAGCGTGGCAAGAGGAGAGGTTGACATTCGGGTCGGCAACAAGGCGAGAGTCGCTGCGTTGGAAGTCGGCACGATGCAACTTCATTTACCTTCAGGATTTATTTTGGAACTAAATAATTGTTATTATGTTCCAGCGCTTAGTCGAAACATTATTTCCGCCTCATGTTTGATGAGACAAGGTTATGAGTCGAATATTAAGAATAATGGTTGTTCTTTATATTTGAAAGATATGTTTCATGGCTTTGCACCCGTTCAGAACGGGTTATTTATTTTAAATCTTGATAGTGAATCGGTCTATAACATAAATGTTAAAAGGTTGAAACCAAATGATCTGAATATGACTTACTTTTGGCACTGTCGGCTTGGTCATATAAGTTGGAAGCGCATGAAGAAGCTCCATGATGATGGACTTCTAACTTCGTTTGACTTAGAGTCATTCGAGACATGCGAATCATGCCTATTAGGCAAGATGACCAAGACACCTTTTGCAAGGAGTTGTGAAAGGGCGTCCGACTTGTTGGAACTAATACATAGTGATGTATGTGGTCCAATGAGCACGACAGCCAGAGGTGGTTATGAGTACTTCATTACCTTCACTGATGATTTGAGTAGGTATGGATATATCTATTTAATGAAACACAAGTCGGAAGCCTTTGAAAAGTTCAAGGAATTCCAGAATGAAGTACAAAATCAGCTCGGCAAGAAAATAAAGTTTCTACGGTCGGACCGTGGAGGCGAGTACATGAGCCATGAGTTTGATGACCATCTAAAGAGTTGTGGAATAGTTCCTCAACTCACTCCGCCGGGTACACCGCAGAGAAACGGTGTATCGGAATGGAGAAATCGGACCTTGTTGGACATGGTACGATCAATGATGAGTCGGACAGATCTACCTTTATCATTTTGGGGTTATTGTCTAGAAACTGCAGCTTTCACACTAAACAGAGTACCATCAAAGTCAGTAGAGAAGACACCACATGAGATGTGGACGGGCAAAAAGCCAAGTTTGTCTTTTCTTAAGATTTGGGGTTGTGAAGCATTTGTCAAGCGACTTCAGTCGGACAAGCTCACTCCCAAGTCGGATAAGTGTATTTTCGTGGGGTATCCGAGGGAAACCTTGGGGTACTACTTCTACAACCGGGAAGAGGGCAAAGTGTTTGTCGCTCAGAATGGTGTCTTCCTTGAGAAAGAGTTTCTCAGTCGGAAAGTCAGTGGGAGCACAGTGCAACTCGAAGAAATTCGAGAGGAACCGGCTAGGGGCGAGTCGGCGAACGCCTTGGAAGCTGAGCCGGTCGTGGTACCTACACCGGTAATAGCACCTGAACCACGGAGATCTGCCAGATTACAGAGTGCTCGTGATGTTTTGCTGTTAGACAGCAATGAGCCGGCAACTTATTCGGAAGCGATGGTGGGATCTGATTCCGAGTCATGGCTTGGAGCCATGAGATCCGAGTTAAAGTCCATGGATGAAAACCAAGTTTGGAATTTGGTTGATCTGCCTGACGGTGCAAGACCCGTCGAGTGCAAATGGATCTTTAAGAAGAAAATTGATATGGATGGAAATATTTCCGTCTATAAAGCACGACTTGTCGCGAAGGGGTTCCGACAAGTTCAAGGAGTTGACTACGACGAGACCTTCTCGCCCGTAGCGATGCTTAAATCAATTCGGATCATGTTAGCCATAGCAGCCTATTTCGACTATGAGATATGGCAGATGGATGTCAAGACGGCTTTCCTTAATGGAAATTTAACTGAGGACGTGTATATGATACAGCCCGAAGGTTTTGTTGATCCAGCTAATGCTGACAAGGTATGCAAACTTCAGAAATCCATTTATGGGTTGAAGCAAGCATCTCGGAGTTGGAACATTCGCTTTGATGAGGTAGTCAAATCGTTTGGCTTCATCAAGAGCGATCATGATTCTTGTTTATACAAGAAGTTTAGTGGGAGCAAAGTAAACTTTCTAATCTTATATGTGGATGACATATTGCTGATTGGAAATGATGTCATAATGTTGCAAGAAACCAAAGAGTCATTGTAAAAGAGTTTCTCAATGAAGGATTTGGGTGAGGCAACTTACATATTAGGAATCAGGATCTATAGAGATAGATCCAGGCGGCTCATTGGATTGAGTCAGAGTACTTATCTGGACAAGGTTTTGAAGAAATTCAAAATGCAAGAGTCCAAGAAGGGATTCTTGCCGATGTCCCATGGTATAAAACTTAGCAAGACTCAGTGTCCTTCGACGACTGATGAGCGAAGTCGGATGAGTGTGATCCCGTATGCTTCGGCAATCGGATCCATCATGTATGCCATGATTTGTACTAGGCCAGATGTTTCCTATGCTCTAAGTGTTACGAGCAGATACCAGGCTGACCCTGGCGAAGCCCACTGGGCAGCGGTTAAAAACATTCTTAAGTATTTAAGAAATACTAAGGAAATGTTCCTAGTTTATGGAGGTGATGAGGAATTCAGTGTAAAGGGTTACACGGAAGCGAGTTATCTCACCGACTCGGATGATTCTCGTTCGCAATCGGGATACGTGTTCGTAATGAACGGAGGAGCTGTGAGCTGGAAGAGTTCCAAGCAAGATACGGTGTCTGCATCTACAACAGAGGCTGAGTATATTGCTGCCTCAGAGGCAGCAAAGGAAGCTGTTTGGATCAGGAACCTCCTGATTGATCTTGGTGTGGTTCAGGGCGCGTCCAATCCATTGGACGTATATTGTGACAACAATGGTGCTATCGCACAGGCCAAGGAACCTAGACAACACCAGAAGAACAAACATATACTCATGCGGTACCACCTCATTCGCCAGTTTGTCGAACAAGGTGATATCAAGTTATGCAAAGTACACACGGATGCAAACATTGCAGATCCGTTGACGAAGGCGCTACCACAGCCTAAGCATGAGGCGCACACGAGAGGTATGGGCATTAGATGCCTAGGCATATGATGCCAAGATGATTGACTCTAGTGCAAGTGGGAGACTGTTGGGAATATGCCCTAGAGGCAATCATGTATGATGTTATTCCCACTGTATTCATAAAGTTATTAAGTTGTCCTTGTATTGAACATCTGATATATGTCATTGAATATGTGATTCGATTGTGGAACTATATATTCATGTTGTTCATACTAATTGTCCTTGGTCGTTAAGGTTGTGCTGGACACACATCCTAGACTAATGTGAGTGTTGGCTGATGACACGGTTCCACTTGTCATGGGCATGGTGATGCCATTCCAACGTTCACGGACTTGGCTAAAGAGTTTAGCAAGTCGGACTGACCCACATTGAGATGCAACGATCAAGTCGTCATTTGCATGTCTCAATCAATGTAATCCTTAGACCTGAGGTTATCGCACAATCCGAGTTGTGGATCACCGACTTAGGTTCTGTCAAACGTTGTTCTGTGACAAGGCAACTATAAAGGCAGAGTTCGGGTCGAATGAGAAGCAAGCTGCGTGATGTGGATGATCAAGATGGGATTTTGCCCCTCCGAATGGAGAGATATTCTCTGGGCCCTCTCGAGTGATATGATTCAGGAAGCATGGCCATGCGCGACTCAGTTAAGTGTTAACTGTGTCGGTTGACTAAGAGTTAGTCAGATGAATCACATATCACGGACCGAGAAGAGAGTTGAGCTATTTAAGGGATGACGATAAATCGCCTATAGCTCGACAAGGTATATCGTGAGGCAAAAAGGACTAAGATGAATATCACATTGAAAGGTATGTCGTCATGACTCAATGGTACTTGGGAGTCGGCACGTTCTGCTAGGAGCCGCTACCGATTGATCGATTGGGAGTTGGACTCCAATCGTGTCCAAGTCGCCATGAGCCTGCAGGGTCGCACACTTAAGAGCGGGAGCAAGTATTGGTTGGGTTGGACCCGAACCGAAAATGGACTGAGTTAGTGAGTCAGACTCACAGAGGGAATGGGCCACATGTGTTGTGCAGCCCATTACCATACGCTATATAAAAAGGGGCGCAGGTTGCCCAACGGGCACGTTAGTCCACTCTCCCATGCGTTGGGAACCCTAGACCCACTCAGTCCAGCCGCCGCACCGGACCTAGCAGTCCGCCGTCGGAGCTCCTCCTCGTACGTGTGGATACCGGCAGAGGTGCTGTACGTTCAGCACTTCGACATTCGAGGGATTGGATCGGCCGGATCGGATCGTGGGACTGCACTGCCCCGACGCGCTGCATCGATAATCCGCACCTACGCATCTAGTGGTAATCATCGTGGCCTTCTACCTCGGCTAGATCTTGGGAGCTTTGCGTAGGAAAAGTTTTCGTTTATCTCTACGCGCCCCAACAGGTTCCTTGGTTTGCTGCCGGAATCGGTTGATCCTGAGGTGTGATAAATAGGTTGGTCGGGTTTATAACTCCACCCGTTGCTGGTAACATGGTTTGGTGCCTTTGACGCATCCTGGTTGTCTCTTCTCGGAGCCGGGTTTCCAATGCATCCAGCTCACGTTGGCGGGTGGCCATCCCCTGCCTTTCTGCTTCTACTTGCCTTATCTGTTGCTCCAATGCACGGCGGGCTACGTCCAGATCTCTGACACGTTCCGCCGCGTTTTCCGGAGTAATAACTGTGGCTAAAACGGTTGGATCCAGAATCAAGTTGTTGTTGAATAGGGCCGGGTGTTGCGGGTTTGAAGGACCCGCCCCTGGCGTCCGGTTTGCCAGATATCCGAACATGTTTGCCTGCAACTCGCTGTCCGCCGCGTGGCTGGTAACCGATGCCGATTCTCCGTCAACTCGGGTGAGAACCAGGTTTCCGTCAACCGGACCTTGCTGCTGGGCCAATGCTGGTGATGTTCCGACTGTGGCCGCGGTCACGTTCCCCTGATTAAGATTGATCGTCGGGGCCGTGTAAACCGCAACCTGGCGCGTAATGCTTGGCGCAGATTCGTACTCTTCCTCTTCGCTGCTATTTTCCTCGTACCGGTTCTCCAGCAGATGCAGGATGGACTCGGTATCATCTTCTCTCGTGACCCGGCCACGCGGGGTCCATGCCGGCTCCTCCGGCTGTTCCCTCTTTGTTGGGGGCTCTTCTGTCGGATCTACCGTCCCGACCGATTCTTCTCCATCTGATTGAACGTGGGTAGCTTCCCCTGACACAGAATCAAATCCGAAATCGTCAGGGATTGAACCAGACGTACGTACCATGCCGATGAAGACGTTGATCTGGCCGATTGTCACGACAGATCCGGATTCGAGCAGATCCGACTCTGGCCCCCAGCCGAAATCGTCCACCATCTTCTCTCCTTCGAGGTCGGTGTAGATCTCGCCGATGACAAGGTTCTCCATGTTGTTCCGAGCTTCTCCCGTGATGTAAACACCCTTGGACGTAGGCCCCACAGTGGGCGCCAACTGTCGTGGGATAATCACGGCAGACGTTACCGGGGGTAACTTGTCTTGGGGCAAATTGACTCTGGTGTTTGGGAGAGGGTTTAGCTCAAGGGAAAACATGATGGTATGCGATCTGGTAGCCGGCAATCAAGTCGCCGAGTCTCCGATCTAGATATATTAACTCAACTCTCGTGTTACACTGGATACTCGATACCTAGCGATATTGCTCGAACTCTTGGATCTCTCTCTGTCTAACCCTAGGGGCCGGCTTATATAATATCCGGACCCCCTGGCCTACTCTCCAAGGCGTACTCTGAATCCTACCCGGACACTGCTTATAAACCCTAAACTTCCTTATCATAACCCACAATCCGGGTTACGAGGCCTACGTTCCTGGGCCTTCTAGAAACTCCTTTATCTTAAGCCGGGTCTTGCGCATCGTCCTTTGGGCCGAGTTACTCCCTGGCGTTGGCCTACCGGGTTATCATCCCTCCATCAATGGAGCTGTTCGATATTCGACTCCTCCTCCTCATCCGCATAGTCGCGTTCAGAGCTTGAATCGGCATCCGCGACGCTGGTTTCGTGCGCGGCCTCAATGTTACTCGCCAGAAGGTCTGAGACATCGTCTGCAGAAATTGGCGTATAGCATGTCGCCACGTCCCGATTCTACGGAAGTAAAGGAGACAAAGAAAGAAGCATTTCACTCGACGAAAAACAAGGCAGAAAGGAACCAAAAGCAAAGGATAAAATTAGTAAACTCACCTCGGTCGGAGGGTTCCCTGCCTCCAGTGGGTTGAGAGCGCACGTCGAGTAGCCCTCTCCCATCTTCAGCTTGGTGATAGCCGCGATTTTCTTATCTAAATCGGTGTTCAAAAGAACATCATCGCAGACGCGGCTCGAGTCTTTGGCGCCTTTGTACTCCCACATGGCGGTTGGCCTCTCTTGGAGGGGCTGGATCCTCCAACGCAGGAACACACCCGACAGATGTATCCCGCTCAGCGGAGTCCCCAGCTCCTTGTCACGGAAGCGTGCCACCTTCGCGAGTAAAGGGGCGACAACTTTACCTTCTTCGGTTGTAAGTGTGTGTAGCCAGGACTTCTGTCGCTTCAGGACAGCGAATGGCTGGAACTCGAGGACGCCACCCGCGCTGTCGTCGAAGACGTAGAACCATTTTCGGCGCCATCCCTGTGCCTAATCGATGAAATACATCTCCATATAGGGGATGTCCTTGTTCTCCTGGATCCCGAAGCCCCCAGTTCGAAGCGGCCCTCCCACCTTCTCGCCTGGCTGCTTCTTCTCCCGGAAGATCCGCACCTTGAAGATGGATTTCCAAAGCCTGAAGTGCGGACGGATCCCCAGGAAACACTCGCAAAGCACGATAAAGCACAATATGTGCTGAATCGCGTTTGGAGGAAGGTCGTGCAGTTGTATGACGTAGACATACAGCAGCCCAACAAGAAACGGGTGGAGAGGGAGAGACAGACTTCGGGAGACATGCTCCGAGAAGATGACACGCTCGGTGGAGAGGGGTTTGGGAGTCTCCTCCTTCTTGGACAGGCGCACCCACCTGTAAGATTCCGGCAGGAGTAATTCCTCCCGCTGCATCTCGGTGATACTCTTCTTGGTGGTGTTCGCGGCGCGCCAGTCGCCCGTCCTCTTCACGGGAGGCGCCGCGGGAGCGCTCGCCACATCTTTGGAAGACGCCGCGGCTGCGCTGCGTTTCTTCGCTCTCGCCATTTGAGGATGCTCGGTGCTCACGGAGAAGGAGGTGTGCGCGAGGAAGAAGAAAGTGATTAAGGGCCGGGAAATTTACCCTTCCCCTAAAGCTCGGTATTTATACCCGAGCCAAAATAATCCAAGCCGTAGATATACCAACGTGGCATCCATCACAGCTACCACGCGTGAAGCGGAAACGAGGCGGCGGGGGATAGTTACCCCTGCATGATCTTTACGAAAAGATCGTGGGTATTTACAGCGCGTGACCAGCGGGAAAACCGGGACATGACTGATTGTTTCCGGTCAAAAAGCCGACACGGTGGGCCCGCACACTCTGCCCCACTTCGTCACGTCCCATCGGGAGCAGTTAGAGCGATCGAGTGCGCAGTGACGTCACTGCGCACCTCACGACATGCGAAATCTCATTCGTATAAGCTTTAAAGCCCGAAATTTCTTTCGGGTGGACACCCTGACACGAAATATCTTTCGTATGGGCACATCAAAGCGCGGAATTTCTTTCGCATGGACATTCTGACACGAAATCTCTTTCGTATGGACTTCATAACGCGAAATCTCTTTCGCACAAGATCAAGAAAAAGGAAGATCTCTTCACCCGAAGAATCGCAGAAACATGATTAAGGTAAAATCGCGACTGTGCGCCTCCTGCAACTCTACCACACGATGTACTTACACATCCTTATACTGGATCGTTTGTCCGACTAGGCACATCTAGATGTTGTATTCTTTTGAGTACGAATGTAAGACCCAAGGATCTCTCCTGTGGGCCTGGAATCGCACTCAAGATGCGTCCTCCGGTAAATTTTCCGTGTCAACAACACGAAGAAACATCCTAGAGGACGCGCCGGGTACCCCTTTATGTTAACTTCGACTCGGTAAGACCTCCACGGCCCAGTTGCAACAATCACCTCGCCTGATTTGATTCGGAGTTCTCGAATTCGTGTAGGCCTGAACCGTTTTTGCCCTAGATGCAATTACTTGGCCCTGATATTTCGGGAGATCCAAGCGACTGAGCCACATCCTTCTACAAAAACAGCCAACACAAGGAACATTTATCAATCGATGCTCGAGTACGTGAGAGCCTCGCGCATAGGGTATACACCCTCAAAACCAGGCGATTGAATGACCAATCGAAGAAATCAGAAAAGAACTTTGAGTGCTTACCCGACTATTCTCAGTCGAATAAACACTCGGGGGCTACTGACGTCGGGATGACTGCTGGACCTATCGGGTGAGCCTACCCTGTCCAAGGCCCAAGAGCTAAGCCCAAAGAGAGGTGTTATCCTGCACTACAAAAAGGCCCAACGAGGGCCCACCCGCTAAGCCCAAACTTGCGGGTCAAGAAGGAAACTCTTACCGATCTAGAACTAGGGTTTGTAACCCCGTCGGACACGGTTTGAGACCTAGCCACCTATATAAGGCTAGGAGAACCACCGAGGGGTGATCCAATCTACTTTCGCCACCACAAGCCTTGAGCTCGAGATCATACTCCTCGACTTGAGCACCACCCTTGTAACCGATCTACTGATAATACAGATCGAAAGAGCATGAGTAAGGGTTTTACCTCTACGAGGGCCCCGAACCTAGGTAAATCATGTCCCCTTGTTAGCCGGCGATCGTCACTAGCGCCTTTACGTTCTCTTAATAGAAACCCTACCGGATCATCCGAGGGACTTGTTGAGATGACTAATCAACAAGTGGGATGCCCAAACCCAAATTAATAACACAAATTCTTTTCACTATTTTTGCCCATGATTTATCAGTCAAAGCATAATTGTGTAAACAAAAGAGAAACAGGGATTACCTTCTACCCAGATGCGTTGGGAGCCGTTCTTGTGAAGTCTAGTTGGCTTGTGACGTACTGTATTTTCTGTTTACCATTCGTTGACATAAGCATACACCTCTATTAAAATATAGACACTCCTCCACGGTATGTGATTGTTGGCAGGCACCCGAGGATTCGGTTAGCCATGGTTTGTTTAAGATGGTTGGGAGGAGTGTCAAGTTTTTATACCTCTGTTTAATAAAATAAACTCTAGCACATGGGTGATCCATGCTTCCCTCTCTGAAGGGCCTTTCTTTTACTTTTATATTGAGTCTCCATCTTCTAACTTTATGCACAGTTGAGAGAGCATTTTTGCCATACTGAGTTTTATGTGCATTTGTCCCAGAAACATTATTAATTGATTCATGATGTGTTATTGTTTGTTCTCTAATTATTTGTTCTAGTCTTCCTCTTGAACTTTGAAGGTGTCCTGGCATTTATGTTTTGCCCCACTCTTAAGGACTAGCGAAATATCACTTTGACATGTTCTCTCTATACTTGAAATAAACGTATATCTTTCTTTGCATTGTTATTCATGATCTTATATTTGAGTTACTTCTCATGATGAAGTGATTGCTATGATTTATTATTAAAGTTCTATGATCTAGGGTGGCAGGGAACCGGAGGCCGCCGCCGTCGGTGAGTCGTCCGCTCCTTCCCCACCGGTCTCTTCTGTCCACTCCCTCCCATCCATCTCCTCCCACTCTTCCTTTTATCCCAGCCATGGTGGCAGTTCAACTTGCACTGCAAAAACCTTCTTAGATTCCAACAGACACTGCAAGTATTGTAACTGTGGCTGAATATGATGATGGAATCCCACCAGAAGCTAAAAATTGCCTGGCATCCCAACGCTTCTCTTCATACCTAGATGAAAGCAGCTTTTAATGATCGATTTAGAGAACGCCAGATGCATACAATAGTTTATTCATGTTAGTATGATAACATATAAGGCTTTGGTAGAAATGTAGTTCAAAACACATATTTAAGTGAAGTTTAAGACATTGCTGCAACCTTTCTACATATTGCCAGTTTACCCATGATTCTTGGATAAACTAAATGCAGACAAAGGTGGCTCGATTTTTGTTCTTGAACTGTTCGCTCGTGTTGTGTGTAAGAAAAAGGTGGCTCGATATTTTTTCTAATCGAATTCGCAATATTTTACTATCATTATGTGTGCAAAATAATGTATAAACATTTAAACAGTTTTTTCATACATGTTAGACAAGTTTTTACTGTCCAAACTCAAAAAACATCAAATTCCATGGTTTGTACATCCAAACAGGAATTGGAATTGGGTGCTACCCTTTGATTCCAAGATTAAATACCATGTAAACCAAACAACAGAATTAAAATTGGAGACCATTTCCTTTCCAACTTGGAATTGGAATTCCCAGTCTAATTCAATTCCATGTTGTTTTTCTTACATCCAAACAGGGGGTTTATGTCATTTTTATCGATTTTCCGGACTAACCTATTGACAAAATGCCACAGAGCCAGTTCCTGTTTTCTGCTATTTTTAGTTTCATAAAAGTTGTTCTGGAAATATTCTCGGAATTGGAAAATTCGAAGCCCGGAAGTCTTAGAATTCCCAAAGGTTCCACGGAGTCTCGAAGAGACCCGGAGGGGGTCCTCGGGGGGCCCACACCATAGGACGGCGCTACCCCCCCCCCCCTTTGGCCGCGCCGGGGGTGGTGTGGGGCCCCCAGGCCTCCACCGCCTTTGCCCTTTCGCATATTTAATCCCCCGAGACATAAACCCTAGATATCCCACTTTTCCCTAAAAAAAACACCCGAGACCACCGTCACCGTCATCCCAAGATCAGGAGGGTTCTGGAGCTCTCCCCGGCACCCTGTCGGGGGGGGGGGGGAAATCATCACCGGAGGGGTCTACACCACCATTCCCTCCTCCGAAGTGATGCGTGAGTAGTTCATCCCTGGACTACGGGTCCATAGAAGTAGCTAGATGGTTGTTCTCTCTAGTTTGTACCTCATGTTTAGATCTTGTGAGCTGCCTAACATGATCAAGATCATCTTTATGTAATGCTACATGTTGTGTTTGCTGGGATCTGATGAATGTTGAATGCTATGTCTTCTAATTATCAATCTATCATGTTATCTTCATGCTTATGTTATTTATGATCTTGCATGCTCTCCGTTATTAGTAGATGCTCTGGCCAAGTAGATGCTAGTAACTCCAAGAGGGAGTATTTATGCTCGATAGTGGGTTCATGCCTCCTTTTCATCTGTGCTCGATTGGCAAAAACGTGACGGATGGAGGATGTGTTGTTGCCATTAGGGAGAAAACAACAATGATTTGTCTAAGGATGATGTTATTGTTTACATTACACACTTTGCTTACTGCGATTATATGTTGCTTGCAACTTAATACCGAACGTTTGTTCGGATGATATTCGGAGGGTGGATTTTTAGTCATAGATGCAGTTGGATAACAGTCTATGTATCTTGTTGTAATGCCCGCATGAATCACATAATAATGTTTATGTCTTGCATATGCACTACGGTGTAGCCTTCATTTCTGTCAATTGTCCAGCTGTAATTCGTTCACCACACATGTTATTTATCTTTCACGGAGAGACACCACTAGAGAATTGTGGACCCCGGTCCTTTTTCCTCATAATGATAATCACCTACTGCTTCCATACTGCTTTCATACTGCTCTCATACTATTCCTACTGTTTTCCACACCATATGTTTAACCTCTTTGTATTCAGCAAAACCGGTGAGAGTGACAACCTCACTGGTTCGTTGGGGCAAAGTGATTTGATTGTCTTGTGTAGGTTCCATGTTGCTTCTGAACCGGTAGTGCGCCCTGCCATCTTAGTTGCTTCACCTTCTAAAGTTACTCCTTCCTCCTACTGGTCGATTCAACCTTGGTTTCTTTCTGAGGGAAAACTTGCCGCTGCACTCTTCGTACCTTCCTCTTGGGGTCTCCCAACGAACGTGTGAGCACACGCATCAGTAAGCTTCCTTTTACTCGTTACCGAATTATGACATCCCACATGTTGTATCATCATTATGCATTTTCTGCAGAACATATGAATATCTAGAATACCGAGTGGGCATAGACCTGTATCCCTCCTTTTACGAAGGAGTAATTCCCATCTCAGAACATCGTGGTAATATAATCCTTTAGAATAACTCAGTGGCAACTGTTATGTTCACCCGGTTTACGCTGTGACGCTTGATAGTACCAAAGTAAAACCTCCAAAATATACAACCCTGATAACCTCATGGTCAAAGGATATGTTGTAATATAACCGTGTTGTTATAATTCACTAAGGACAAAGACATCTTAATGGGATATCTTATCATATCAACTATTAGGGTATACTTAGCAATATTGTTCCCTGCTAACAATATGCTATTCATTGATGCTAACATAAACAATGTCCATGACTAGAAAAACACAATCATCAAACTTCTAATGCATTAGTCGTAAAAGTCAAGACTAGGGTTTCATTGTTTGTTCATGTTACTAAACGTGAGTGTGAGTTTTCCTCTGAATCTCATATTTAGGAGCCACCTCAGTTATAGCATAATAACATGAATCATAATTATAAAACAGATATACAAATATTATTACCTTTTGGTATACATCCAACACCATATTCATCTAATTGTCATTCTTTCCCAGCCTAAAATACAAAAGAAATTGAATTTAAATTTAACACACTTGTAGATCATACCACTCTACATCTGAGATTTCTTTTCGATTATTTTGAAACAGAAAATTGCAAAAAGTTTATTAAAAAAATAGCTACATGGAGCTTGGGCGTCAAAAAGCCTACTCCTTCCCCACTGATCTCCTTGCTGTTTGGTGGAATTTTGAGAGAAAACAACAGTGAAAATGAAGAGGATCGGTTTCTACTCGGTTGTATTGCTAGTTATCTGGAGTATTTGGAAACACCGTAATGACCGAGTATTTTAACAATACCATTAAAAAACATAGTCGAGACGCCTTGCAAGGGCGGTTCGAGGATTTGACCACAGGGTGGGGTGGGGGGAGGGCGAGGAAGACGACGACCACGCTAGATGTCAAAAGAGAGTTTTTTCTACATGATTGAACGACATAGAAGATACTTTAACACGATTGCACGATATTCTAAATATAGTTTCAAAATCAAAATATGACAAAATGTGACAAATCTTTGGTGTCTCTCATCATTTTAGAAGCATATTTTCATCAGAACATCGATTGAACTTTTAAGTCTTCAATTTCTTGTCTTTCATACCTACGGTAGTACACCGATAAATCAATACATAATTCCTTGATCAAACAAGAAAACTAAGTAATCGATATATAGATTCAATGTAATACCAATACATGTACCTTAGGTTGAGCCGAAGAACAGGAACACCACATCATGCAATCCAACAGAATCCATTTTTCTGGTCTATTTGCCAGGTAAGGGAAAATCCACACCCCCAATCGGTTCGATTTTGGTCCATTTGGGACGGTCCGTGGACAGAAAAAGGCCCGAGCAATAAATATAGGATGGACGCATCCCAAAGTCCCACCCAAAATCAGGCCGGGTGGTCATTTGGTTCCTTTTTTTCCTTGTTTCTCTACTTTTTGCAAATCAAATAGTTTAATAATGCAAATAAATTGTTACATTACAAATTAAAATAGTTTTAACAATGCAAATAATTGTTTACAACGTAAAATAAATGGTTTAACAATAAATAAATAAATTGGAGATAAAATGTCTACTGATTCTAGGAAAGTCCACATGTGCTCAACCAGATCGTTCTCAAGAGAGTTGTGAGTGTCTTGATCACGGATCTCATGATGCACTTGCATATACTCCTGAAACATTGCGAGTCTAGCAGTTGGCCCAACCAATTCATTCTGAAATTCCCATCATTGGTCCAAGAGGCATTCGTCACGCTTATTCTCAATTATCATGTTGTGCATGATCACACAAGCAGTCATCACGTTAAACAGTGCCCTGTTGTCCCATGTTCTATAAGGGTGCCAAACTATCGCCCAACGCGATTGGAGCACAACAAATGCTGGCTCTACATCCTTCCTGTGGAAAATATGAAACCCTAATAGTATTTTTTTTACTACGGTGACCCTCATGGGGTATATAAAGAGGTACATGGAAGAGTTAGACTTGAATTACAAGATGATCTAGGATTCCTAGTCTAGATGCAACTCCTGTCACATACATATTCGAACAATCCTCCTCGGTCGTAGCGGGATTGAAACAAACGATTGAAATGGATTTCAAGTCTTGTGCTTCCACCATTTTCTCCTCTCTTCCATCATCAATTGCGTCTCTGATAGTTTCTCCTCTCTTCCCTCCCTCAGACACATAGTGAGTGATGTGGACGCATGTGACGACACGGCCGTTGTTGACTGGAGTTGTTGCTGATGAGTTGTTGTAGACGTTACCCTTGTTATCGATGACGACCTAGCCAACCGTGATGTATCCGTGGTGGAGGTAATTGTGGTCTATTTAGTACTCGTCATAGCTGTGTAGCCGCGTTGCCGCGGGCGCAAAAAAATATGCGATGTGTATGGCGGAGCTGCAGTTGTGTTTTTTATGATGTTTTGCACATTGAGAGGTTTCATCGTGAGAGTCTTGCAGATGTCAGAGGACGTGGTCATAGGGCATAGGTGAGTCCACCAATTTTGCCAAGATTGGAGGAATCTTGCCGAGCACACAACGTTTTTTTGCCACAACCATGCGCGCGGTTGTAGGGGTTTTCACAATAGTGATGCTGGTCTTAGTCATTGGACGCGGTCGATACCGTCGTCGGTGTCGTTGGCATCTTGCAGTAGTACTGTCGGAGGACGTGTTTCCATCCATATGTACGTTGTAATTGTAGCGGCGGCTACAGTGTGTTGACGAGATTGTCGAGGAAGATCACATAGATGTAGATGACCTTGGCGATATAGTGTCGATGGTAAACCAGCAGGTGACAAGGGTGGCGCTGTATACACTAACTGTGAGGCACACGAATACGGGTAACTTTTGCTTGTACGAGCACTTTATATCTCCAATCCTAGGTGGATTAGGGTGGACTCCAACATGCGCCGGCACTATGTGCCGCTTATGGCGAGTCTTAATAGGACTCGCCCACACGTGGCCGCCTCATGGGTCGACCCATTTAGTAAAGAGAAAATGGTAAGAAAAAAGTTGAAATATAGGGCCTCAGGCGATCGAACGTGTGATGTCTAGCTAGAGGTCGTTGCGCACAACCACTAGGCTACGCTTCGTTCATGTTTAACATTCTTTGTTTAGGCTTTTTATTATCTCGTTTTTCTGTTTTCGGTCTTTCTTTTTCTGTTTTTCTTTTCCGTTTTATTCTTTCTTTTTGTTTCTTTCTTTTGTTTTATTTTTTATTTTTACTTTTATATTTCTTTTATTTGAAAATATTCATTTTTTTTTAGAAAATTGATTTTTTTCTGTTTTACTAAACTGTTTTCAAATGTGGAACTATTTTTATTCGAAACCATTTTCAGTTTGGAACCCTTTTTAAAAGTCAGAAGTATTTTCCAATTTGGAACCATTTTACTTCACCGAAATTTTTTGTTCACTATTTTTTTGGGTTAATGGGCATTTTTGGTGCACCGGGAATTTTAGTTCACTATTATTTTCGGTTCACCAAATTTTTTGGTTCACTGCTAGTTCTGCTTCATCAATTTTTTTTTGTTCACTATTATTTTGGTTCACCATTATTTTTGGTGCATCCGTATTTTCTGTTCAAAATTATTTTTTCGTTCACTAAAATTTTCGGTTCGCTATTATTTTTGTTTCATCGACATTTTTGGGGCACCGATGGTTTCACTATTTTTTTCTAGTTCGCCATTTTTTTGGTTCAGAATTATTTTTGGTTCAAAGTAAAAAATGTTCAAAATTTAAAATGTTTACCATTGAAAATTCAGTAAAAATTTGTTCATTTTAAAAAAAACATCATTTTAATTTTTGTTTATTTTCAAAAACTGTTCACCATTAAAAAGTTCTTTATTTTTACAATTTTTTAAATTCTGAAAATATAATTTAAAAAAGCTCGTGCGTACGCCGGCTCTAATTTTTTCAGTAGATAAGACAAATAGAAAGCATGTTGGGATTGCTAAGAAAACGTGTGTTTGCCTGCTGCCAATCGTACTAGCAGGGCGGGTCCCTGCTATCGTGCGTTTGCCGGTGCCAATCGTACCTAGAGCACATGCCAAATGCCAGACTTACATGCGTTGCGTGCGTGGCTCGATGTTGGAAGATTCGCATGGATCAGCAGCGCCGTGCGTTTTAGGTGAAGCGTGCATCGCTCGTTAGGCCAGGCCCACGCGAGCGAGACGAGGCTCCCTCTCGCTATAAGCGCTAGCTAGGGGAACCCCCAACGTGTGCATGAGGGTGGAGTGCAGCGATGGTCGATGGGCTTCAAGCCCATTATTGTTACGTCCAATTAACCAAGCCCGTGAGCACTATTGGTCCCTCACGAGGGTGCAGTGCAGCGATGGTCGATGGGCTTCAAACCCATTATTGTTACGTCCAATTAACCAAGCCTGCGAGCACTATTCGTTGCTCATTGCAAGTCCTAGTAGGACTCGCCTACTACCTTTCTTCCTTTTGGGCCGGCCCACTTGATCCTTTAATCCTTTAAAGAGAAAAATAAGAAAATAATGGGACATAGTAGGATTCGAACCAGCCATGTAAGGCATCGCAGAAACAGCATGGCCACCGAGCAACGGACGCACCATTTTATTCCCTACTAGATCATGTAGGCGCGTGTTGCCGCGCCCATCCATTAGAATAGTAGAATATTAGGAACTGGGGAATATATAATTGTAAATTAATTGAGAGACATATAAAAAAGATGAATAAACAACTCATTTACAATACAACAATACAAACGTGTGAAACCCAAAGAACTAATATGTTATTGTAGTCTTTTTTCAAGAATCGTCCTTGGCAGTTCATTCCATAGATGATTCATCTTGATTGTACACGTCAACCGGAAGATCAGGGGTATCTCTGAAGTACATAGATGCAAAATAGATGTGATGGTTTATTGTCTTCTTGCCGGTACAACACAGAACGACTCGCTGGAGGTTGGACACGGATTTATTTCATCTCCATGAAGAAGTGGACACCGGACGAGTGCTGCTCCAGTTCAAGGTGCCATGAGGTGATCAAAGTATGGAAACCAGTTTTCGATCAGTGCTCTGTCATACCCATTTGCTGTCGCCAAGAGAATAACATCTCTGCATGCACGTAGTTTAGCGATGGATGGGTCACTGACATTCATATCCTTATTGCATCGTAGTTTAGCGATGGATGGGTCACTGACATTCATATCCTTATTGCATCCTATTGCAACCAACAGTCCATCGTCACTCTAGGCAACAACTCACGACCTTGTGTAAATTGAGCGGTTGTCAACATCACCATAAGTGTTAGGTTAAACCTACTCAATTTCAGGCAAGGGCATTAAAATTCTTCAGTTACTGTAGAAGGCCAATTGATGTCTGGAAATTTAGTGATTTTACCAAATTCACCAACAAGCTACATGGACCTATGGGGCTGGTACTGTACTTATCCATGATTATATTAATTTCTTCTCCCAAAAATAGACCACAAAGCTGATATTGCAATCGCTGGATCCTTCTTCTCCAAAAATGAATTATCCAGTAAATCTGTTGCACAAGTGGCCAAGTTCAGTCTAGGCATCTCCAAACAAAAAACTTCTAAGTCATGTGTGATAACTCCAAGAATTATTGTCACATCCTCTTTTGGAGACATGGTTGTAAGGAAAAAAAGACATAGAATTAAGGACCAACAGAAACTTTCAGTTGATCCTGTTGTTTTTCTGAGTTTTTAAAACTCCTTATGTAAACCTGATGTCACCTTTGAGAAATAAAGAGAGGATGGTTATCCTATTTTTCTTGTCACTTTTCAAACTTGTTAATCTTGGTATTTGATCACCCAAGAAATAAAACAAGATTTGAATTTGAAACTCCTAAGGAAAAACATGATTTTCCTTCTCTTTTTCTAGTTATCACATACACTTTTCAACCCCATTTCTATCATTGAATCCATATTCTTTTTGAATATTTCTTTGGTTGTCATCCATGTTTATGATATGAAGTTGCTCAACATGTGCAAAGAAATATTTTTGAACCAGTGGAAGTAATGTTTTCATGGTTGTTTTTCTACCTAGTTGAAAAACAGGAAAAAGGAAAAACAGGAAAACAGAAAACTACCCCTGTTTCACCCTTGTTTTTATCCACTTCCACATTTTCTAAATTCAATTAAAAATGTGTTTCTGTATCTAGATGTTGTGCTCTTTGAAACCATACCTTCATCTTTCATTTTGGAAATTGTTTGCTGCTCCAAAACAGCATCTACTTTCCCTATCTGCTGTCTGTTTTCAGACTTAGCAAAAATTCAGAAAAACTCTTAACTGAATTTTTCCCTGTAACTGAACCTAAAACTGACAGTGAGTGCACTCGATCCTATTTGGATGAAATCTTCGTTGTTGATCTTCGTGGAACCTGTCTCTGGTGCAAAACCACTCGCCCACACTGCCCTGTATCGATTCCAGCCCCTGGTTTGGTTTTTGGCGCGACGGAAGTGGAGGATGACTCCGTGCCAAGGATGGTGCCCGCCGGGTCGCTCTGTCAGCAGAGCACAGTGGCCACCCGTGCCCTGGCTCCCTTCTTCCACGGCCTTGGGCCAGAGCAAGCATGGCATGGATGCCACGAAGCTCCCTCGGCCTCTCCACGTGCTGCCAGTGGCCTGAGTGCTCGAGCAAGCTGGCATCGCCATAGCAGCCGTGGCAATCGCCCGAGCACCACCCCTCCCGTGATATCACGTGTATAAGTGCCGTCCACCCCTCTCTGCTTGCCACTCACCTCGCCACATCCCCCGCACTCACCTCCACCCGCTCCTCTCTCGAAATGATCTCTCTGTGAGAGCCAGAAGGCTCGCACTTGCCGTTCTGTCCGCGGAGAAGAACCAGACGCCGAGCCTTCGTCTCTCCCTCTTCCTTCTCAATTTTCGTTTCATCTGACTCCCCTACTCGAGGCATGCATGCCTGACACCCGATCTTGCTCCTTGCCTTGCAGAGTTGCCACCGCCGTGCTCGACGCCGCCGGGAAGCACTCGGTGCGCACGGACAGCACGGGTTGATCCAGGGCTAGCTACTGCCTCCGATCGGCCGCAGCATCTCCACTGCCTCGCCTCGTCCCCAACCGCCGATTCCAATCGAGCCCTAGGTGAGTTTCTGCCCGTACGGGTTCTTCCCGAGCTCAGCGTGGCTCTGTTCTGAGCGCGAGGAAGAAGAAACAAGGGTAGCCGCCCGTTTTTAGATCTAGGGCTCTGTTTGAATCCCTCTGGGATATGATCCTGGCCTTTAGATCTTGATCGAACGGTGGCATACCGGTTCGCTTGCGCGCGCAAGCAAACTGGGCCGGCCCAGCGCAACGCGCCCTGGCGCGCAGTGGCCAAAGGCCCGCTAGGCCTGCGCTGGCTGTTTTATTTCTTTTTGAAAATCCCTGAAATCTGTCTAATCACTTTAATCATTCTAAAAATACTTAAACTCCAAATCTGGCCACTCCAATTTTCTCCAGTGTACCTGCATGTTTTCCCAACGACATGCAAGTGGCAGATCCACATTTGCATCCCTGGTTTGAGTATGAAAAATCCTACAAACCAGCCTATCTGAAAACATAAACATGCAATAACTTTTTATTTAGGAATCCAATGGAAGTGAGGTTGATCTCTCTGGATAGATATTGTTGAACTCTAACTAGAGCAGTTGACCTCACATGCACTTGAGTTCCCTATTTAAAATTACATGCAAAATGGTAAACAACCAGAGAGCCACTAAATGAATTTTATGAATTTTTCTAAAATGCTTTTTGAGATAAATTCTTATGGATGAGCTTCCGTATGATTAGATCCATCATATCCTAGATTTGTGTGATGTTTTGAGTTGTAGAATAATTTTGGCATGCATTACAAGTTTTATAGTGTTCTGCCATGTTTTGAATCTTATGTTTATTTAATTTGCTAAGTGTATGAATGCCTTGTGTGATCTTACTAGCATGTGTAGGAGTTTTTTCACTGCCATATGGTTGTTATATTATAGATCTATCATGTTAAGATGAATCTTGTTCATGAAAATGCCATGGTTGTCATGCATGTCATTATATATGCTTATTTCCCTTTTTCTTGAATTATTAGAGTTGTTTGCCACATGTACTTTCATGCCATGATTGTTTTCATGCTATGCATGTATAATATGCCTCTATTATGTATTTTTTTAGCCTCTGGTTG
This sequence comes from Alopecurus myosuroides, assembly GCA_028641055.1. NCBI lineage: Eukaryota > Viridiplantae > Streptophyta > Magnoliopsida > Poales > Poaceae > Alopecurus > Alopecurus myosuroides. Next base: position 237,465,868 of record CM054059.1, read on the forward strand.
CACGCTTAGTTATACTTTATAATTAGATTATGCCTTGCATGTGTATAGCAATGCTTGTTTTCACACCTCATGCTTGTTATTTGTTTCCTAGGTTATTTTCCATGCTATGTACTCATTTTGGTGAATGACAGAGAGTCATATCACTCTTTATGGCCTTGTATGAGAGTGGTACACCCACTGGAGTCATGCCATAAAACTTGCTACTTGCCTTGTAAGAGACTATGTCATGCCATGCTTGTTTCTAGTGTTTGTTTGAGTGTTTTGGCATTAGGTAGCATTGCCATTTTTGGTTGCTCATTTTTAGATGAATGCTTGCTGTATGTGTGCTGTACTAGCTTGTGTTTGTCTTTGCCTTGTTCTGATTGAGTGTTTCTCTTTTTACCTTTTTACGACGTTAGATAACGAAGAGACTATTGCTCCTAAAGAGGTTTTCTGTAACTCTTGTCTATTTCAAGAGTTTGATCAAGACCAGGGCCAAGGCAAGCCATCCTAAATGATTGCTTCTGTTTTACTTACCATGCATGCTTTACTTCTGAAGTTTTACTTAAGTGTTTTCAAGTTACTTCTTTCAAAGTAAGACATGGTTTCGTCGCTCTTATAAATTGTCGTAGCCACTCCATAATCTTGGTGTTACCAAGCCCGTAGGAATTTTGGAGCCATACTTAATCAACTTAAGTTCCTTAGTGTACACTTTAACTTGATGTTTTTGGAAAGCAAAAAGGTCTTGAAAAAACCCGAGGAAAGGTGGGACCTTGTCCGAGGGAGGAAGGAATGTTTTCAACTTGTTTTCCAAAAATGACACATAACCTAGTCTTCGCCGGACAACCAAGCCGTACGGCCACATTACCTCAATATGGGTACGGGGTCTAGCTAATTGCTTGTCTATGTTAGTCCGTTCCTACCTCAAAGTGCTATAGGGCTTAGAGTCCCCCGAACCGAATTGTCGCCAGGAGGGAGGAACGGGACATTCACAGTGTGGGGATTAAGTTCGCCACCGGTTGCAACATTTGGGTCTCCTGCCATGGCGGTGTGTTGTCAGGGGAAACCGGATCGATACGGCTGACTCACTCGGTGCCGGGGAGAACAAACCCAATTGAAGGGGTAGTCATTTACTAGCACGGACATAGTGGATGGTTAGGACCAGTTTTCCGATGTTTGCATACTGTCTCGGACAGTCCGTGGTTGTTCACGGCGGATGTACTGGATCTTGTGGATTTGTACACCTCTGCAGAGTAAAACTATTCAGAATAGCCGCGCCCTCGGATATGGGCAGTTGAATGGCCATGTAGCTAGTATTGTGTCAATGTTTTCGAAAAGCTGAAACTGGTTTATGTTGGTGTACCTGGGAGGTACGTGAAAGGGAACAATCGTACCTTTGAGGTACCGGAGAAATGTTGGTGCGAAAAGGATGTTTTCCAAAAAGGTTGTTTTCGAAAGAGTTAAAAATTGTTCAAACCATGTTGAGTCTTATATTCACCATGGATAGTGCAAGCCCTTAATTAAATAGCCATCCTACCACACTTGTCATACTTGCATTTTTGGGCTGCATTTAGGGTGACCTGCAGGAGTACATTCAAACGTACTCAGGTTTGGTTTCGTCCCTGGATATTGTCTTGGTCAGATTTTGAGGAGCCGTCTCAGGAGGATACATTTGAGGAGGAGTACTTTGACGATCCCGCTTACTAGGCACGTCTCCCGGTCAGCAGCCTGTGGTGCCAAGGCGTTGACATGGGTTCCGCTCGTCGTGTTTGCTTCCGCTACAATAAAGCAGTTATGCTATGTGTGTTTGCCACTGTCCTGCGCGACAGTTGTCTCAGACTTGGTCGATAGACCATTTGTGTAAGACTATGTTATTCGTGTAATGGATGTGAACTCTGATGTACCATCTCTAAATATGTTGCTCATGACTGTCGATCTGGGATCATGAGTGTATGCATATTGGCGGTCTCGGACATCTAGCCTGGGGTCCTCCACAGAGTTGGTATCAGAGCCATCCTGACCATAGGAGACCTTAGTTAGAATGGGCGTTAGCTAGTACTCCGATATCTACCTTAGTTTATATACAAGCCTTTAATATGACTATATCCCAAAGATAGGTCTCGTAACCCTCTTTGCTTGGTTTATCTTACTTGGTTAACTACATTAAGTTTCTTTTCGCATTAAACTAAAACTTTGCACACTGGTCTTTAACTTAAAAACTTGTGTAGATGGACGTCACCTTAACCGAGTCTCTCCAGTTGGGACTTCTTCGGGACTATCTGTTCCATTTCGAGAAGGAGATCGTGGAGATGACCAAGATACTTGGGCGTCCACTACCTAAAGTTAGAGGAGGGGAGATCACTGGCTCGGTTGAGGGGTTATCATGGTTGGCGGAGTGCACCCTCCGTTCTCCATTGACCGCACCATCTGAGCCGGTGCATGTCTTCCACGCGATTGACCGCTCTTGGGGAGACGCGATTGTCCGTGTGCTCGAGCTGGCTATCGCACGCATGTCTCACATCTATGCGGCTCGCCTGGTGGATACTCCTTTCCAGCTCTACGGGAGGCGCGACAATGATGGCTTCCCAGTCCCTTGCCCGTGTCCCCATGACATTGTGTGCTCCCACATGAAGGACATGGAGTTCTACCTGCACTACACTCAGAACTACTTGGATTATCTGAAGATTGTTCACGCCGACCTCGCCGCCAAGACAAGGACCTTGGAGAACAAGCTGCGGACCACCCGTTTGGCCCGTACTCGTCTCTTCAAGAAGTCCGAGTCACTCGAGAACGCCAACGCCATACTCCGTGGCCGGCTGAAGACGGCTAGAGAGGAACTTGCCACAAGGGATTCAACCATCGAGGAGTTAGAGGAAGAGATCGCCGAACTCCGCAAGGAGAATGAGGATCTTCTTCCTGATGATGATGTCCCTTCCGAAGGCATGGACATGAGTGAACCAAGTGACCAAGAGGACGATGATCACGCCGGAGATGAGGAGGACCCTGAGGAGATCCTTTTCGACGGTGATGATGGAAACGCCTAGGTATTAGGCCGTGTTGTTAGCCTGTGCTATGTAAGCACCTAGTACTAGTTGGCTGCGATGACCCCATCTCGCTGCTTTTGTAGTGTGGTTCCTCGGAAAACCACTTGTTTGCTAGATGTTGATGTGTGGTGTGCTATGTATGTTTGAAACTGCCTGTGTTATGTATGATATGTTTGTGCTTTGGCTTCTCTGGAATAAATTACCTAGCATGTCTAAAAAGTTCCATGTTTTCATCTACTTCGCTTCTTGTTTGTCGATGTTAGACAAACACATCTATCTGCCTCTTCATCTTACATCTTCTTTTTAGCATGCCGCGTGATCCACCCCCACCGCCGGAGCCAACTGCGGCTCAAGTCCTGGCCTTGTACCTGCAAGACCGAGAGGCTGTCCGTGCTGAGCGCACAGCAACTCTCCAAACTCTCGCACATCTGGCCACTATTGGGACTAATGGTGGCAATGGTTCTCGCTCCAAGCTCAAGGAATTCCAGAACACCAACCCACCTGTCTTCTCTCGGGTTGTGGAACCTCTGGACGCTGATGATTGGCTTCGCACCATCGCCAACGATCTGGAAGTTGCTGGTGTCGAGGAAAAGGATAAGGTCCTTTATGCTTCCCATTTTCTCGCCGGTCCTGCAAGGACTTGGTGGGAGACCACTCGTGCCTCCATACCAGCTGATCATGTCACTACCTGGGAGGAGTTCAAGGCCAAATTTCGCAAGTATCATATTCCTGATGGTGTTATGGGAATCATGCGAGACAAGTTTCTGAAGCTCAGACAAGGTGGTATGACTGTGTCCAAGTATTGGGATGAGTTCACTAGCCTGGCTAGGTATGCTCCCAATGATGTTGACACTGAAGAAAAGAAGAAGGAGAGATTCATCAATGGCTTGCACGATGAGCTGCAATGCACGCTCGTGGTGATTCCTTTCCAAGATCTGGAGTCTCTCGCCAATGCTGCTATCCTTATGGAGCATAAGCGGCAGGCAGCCTTTGACAACCGCAAGAGGAAGATGATGCAACAAGGAGGGCCAAGTGTCAATAGGGCTCGCAGCTCCCCACCTGCGAGGCCACCTTTCAACAGGACACCTGGCTATGCTCCTCGTCCCAGTTTTCCATCTTATCCAAGGCCTCCGACTTCTAGAGCTGCTCCTTATGCGCCTCGTCCTGGAGGAGGGAATTCTGGTAATACAACCACCCGTGCCGCACCAGCTACACCCAAGCCATCTGGGGCATGCTTCTCATGCGGCAAAGGAGGACATTTCTCTCGGGAATGTCCCACCAAGAATCCTGCTCCTACTCGCCCTAATGTGGCCAAGATGATGCATGGACAACCTCAGAAGAAGCCTGGGAATATTGTTAAGGGACATCTGAACTGCGTCACCACAGAAGAAGCTCAGGATAATCCAAGCATGGTGATTGGTACGTTTCCTGTCAACTCCGTACCAGTGCCTGTTCTATTTGACTCTCGTGCCTCGCATTCATTTGTCACCAAGCCTTGTGTGAAGAAGATTGGTTTACCAGTCCGTCTCATGTCAAAAACCATGCTAGTACAAATCCCAGGTGATATAACTAGAGCCACCCACTTTTGCAGTGATGTGCCTATTGAGATCCATGGGAAACCATTCTATGCTAATCTAATAGTGTTAGGTGAGAAGGGCATTGAGGTTGTACTTGGTATGAATTGGATGACTAAGTACAAAGGAGTCATTGACTGCCCCACTAAAACTATATCCTTGACCAGTAGCACTGGGGAAGAAGTCAAGTATAAGGCAGTCAAACCCACCTCCAAAGCTCACTTTCATAAGAGCGCGTCCGACCCCTCTCTTGAACAGATTCCTGTGGTATGTGAGTATCCGGATGTTTTTCCAGAAGAACTACCCGGTATGCCTCTTGACCGGGATATTGAATTCATTATTGAGTTAGTTCCTGGAACCGGACCCATAGCTCAAAAACCTTACCGGATGAACCCGGAAGAACTAGAAGAATTGAAGAAACAATTGGATGAGATGTTGCAAAAAGGTTTGATTCGCCCAAGTGCTTCGCCTTGGGGATCGCCTGTCATCTTTGTGGATAAACGGGACGGTACCTCACGTCTATGTGTGGATTACCGGAAGTTAAATGATGTCACCATCAAGAACAAATACCCGTTGCCCAAGATTGAAGATCTCTTCGACCAGATGAATGGGGCTCGTGTCTTCTCCAAGATAGATCTGTCGGAACGCGTAGAGATAAACGAAAAATTTCCTACGCGGTACTTCCAAGATCTAGCCGAGGTAGAAGGCCACGATGATTACCACTAGACGCGCGGTTGCGGATTATCGGTGAAGCGCGTCGGGGCAGTGCAGTCCCACGATCCGGTCCGGCCGATCCAATCCCTCGAACGTCGAAGTGCTGAACGTACAACACCTCTGCCGGTATCCACACGTACGAGGAGGAGCTCCGACGGCATACTGCTAGGTCTGGTGTGACGGCTGGACTGAGTGGGGCTAGGGTTCCCAACGCATGGGAGAGTGGACTAACGTGCCCGTTGGGCAACCTGCGCCCCTCTTTATATAGCGTATGGTAATGGGCTTCACAACATTTGTGGCCCATTCCCTCTGTGAGTCCGACTCACAAAACCAGTCCATTTCCAGTTCGGGTCCAACCCGACCAATACTTGCTCCCGCTCTTAAGTGTGCGACCCTGCAGGCTCATGGCGACTTGGACACGATTGGAGTCCAACTCCCAATCGATCAATCGGTAGCGGCTCCTAGCAGAACGTGCCGACTCCCAAGTACCATTGAGTCATGACGACATACCTTTCAATGTGATATTCATCTTAGTCCCTTTTGCCTCACGATATACCTTGTCGAACTATAGGCGATTTATCGTCATCCCTTAAATAGTTCAACTCTCTTCTCGATCTGCGACATGTGATTCATCTGACTAACTCTTAGTCAACTGACACAGTTAACACTTAACTGAGTCGCGCATGGCCATGCTTCCTGAATCATATCACTCGAGAGGGCCCAGAGAATATCTCTCCATTAGGAGGGGCAAAATCCCATCTTGATTATCCACATCACGCAGCTTGCTTCTCATTCGACCCGAACTCTGCCTTTATAGTTGCCTTGTCACAGAGCAACGTTTGACAGAACCTAAGTCGGTGATCCATAACTCGGATTGTGCGACAACCTCGGGTCTAAGGATTACATTGATTGAGACATGCAAATGACGACTTGATCGTTGCATCTCAATGTGGGTCAGTCCGACTTGCTAAACTCTTTAGCCAAGTCCGTGAACGTTGGAATGGCATCACCATGCTCATGACAAGTGGAACCGTGTCATCAGCCAACACTCACATTAGTCAAGGGTGTGTGTCCAGCACAACCTTAACGACCAAGGACAATTAGTATGAACAACATGAATACATAGTTCCACAATCGAATAACATATTCAATGACATATATCAGATGTTCAAACCAAAGGACAACTTAACAACTTTATGAATTCATTGGGAATTACATCATCTATGATTGCCTCTAGGGCATATTCCCAACAAGATCTCCGTACTGGTTATCACCAATTGAAAATACGGGATTCGGATATTCCAAAGACTGCTTTCACCACACGTTACGGGCTGTATGAATACGCCGTAATGTCCTTTGGTCTAACCAATGCTCCCGCTTATTTCATGAACCTCATGAACAAGGTATTCATGGATTTCTTGGATAAATTCGTCGTGGTGTTCATCGACGACATTCTTATCTATTCTAAAGATGAAGCTGAACACGAAGAACATCTGAGATTGGTGCTCGGAACACTTCGGAAGCATCAACTGTATGCTAAATTCAGCAAGTGCCAATTCTGGCTTAGAGAAGTGGGATTTCTTGGACATGTGGTATCTGAAGGTGGAATCTCTGTTGATCCCGCTTTGGTTCAGTCCGTCATGAAGCGTAATGCTCCAACCAATCCAACCGAAGTGAGATCATTTCTTGGTTTGGCGGGGTATTACCGCAAATTTGTTCATGGATTTTCCAGTATCGCCAGACCACTCACTCAATTGCTCAAGAAAGACAAGAAGTTTGAGTGGACTGACAAATGTGAGGAAAGTTTCCAAGAATTGAAGAAAAGATTGGTGACCTCTCCTGTTCTTACTATGCCGGATGTCACAAAGAGTTTTGATGTGTATTGTGATGCCTCAAAGCTTGGGCTCGGCAGTGTTCTTATGCAAGACGGGAAGGTCATCTCTTACATCTCTCGTCAATTGAAGCCTCATGAACAAAATTATCCTACCCATGACTTAGAACTCGCAGCTGTTGTTCATGCTCTCAAGGCATGGCGACACTTCCTTATGGGAAATAGATGTGAAATCTATACTGATCACAAGAGCTTGAAGTATATCTTCTCTCAGCGTGAACTCAATATGAGGCAACGCCGGTGGATTGAACTCATCAAAGATTATGATCTGAGTATCCACTATCATCCTGGCAAGGCTAATGTTGTCGCTGATGCACTCAGTCAAGAGCCTGCCTCTTTGAATGCTATCATCAAGGTCAGACAACCTGAGTTGTGGAAGGAACTTGATCAACTGGGTATCGAAGTAGTCAGCCATGGGATGTTGAATACTATTGAGCTCAAACCTACTCTAATTGATCAAGTGAAACAATCTCAGAAGGGCCAAAAGAGTATTGAGGGAATTAAGAATCGAATGAAGAAGGAACCCGTGCCTGGTTTCTCTATCGATTCTGAAGGGATCCTCTGGTACAAAGGTCGCATTTGCGTTCCATCCGAATCAGAGCTGAAGCAAGTTATACTCGCTGAGGCTCATGACACTCCTTATTCCATCCATCCCGGAGGGACAAAGATGTATCAAGACCTTAAGGAAAAATTCTGGTGGCATGGTATGAAGCGAGAGATTGCTTTATACATCGCCAAGTGTGATATCTGTCAGCGTGTGAAGGCAGAACACCAACGTCCAGCTGGTCTATTACAACCACTCCAAATACCCAAGTGGAAATGGGATGAAGTTGGAATGGATTTCATCACTGGACTTCCCAAGTCAAACATAGGACATGATGCCATATGGGTTATTGTGGACAGGCTTACAAAAGTTGCACACTTTATTCCTGTTCGCACCACTCATCGTGGGGACCAATTGGCTGATCTCTATATATCCCGAATCGTGAGTCTACATGGTGTACCCGAGAAGATTGTCTCTGATCGGGGTACTCAATTCACATCTCGATTATATAGGAAGCTACATGAAGCTCTGGGAACCAAGTTGTCTTTCAGTACCGCTTATCACCCACAAACCGGAGGACAAACCGAGCATGTTAACCAAATCTTGGAGGACATGCTTCGAGCTTGTGTTTTGTCCTATGGTGCTAAGTGGGAGGATTGTCTACCATTTGCGGAATTCTCTTACAACAATAGCTATCAAGCTAGCCTGCAAATGGCTCCTTTTGAAGCCTTGTATGGTCGCAAGTGTCGCACACCCTTGAACTGGTCTGAGTCTGGTGACAGTCAGATATTTGGTGTGGATACCTTGCGTGCCGCCGAAGAGCAAGTCCAACTTATTCGAGATCGTCTCAAGGCTGCTCAATCTCGTCAGAAGAGCTATGCAGACTCCAAGCGACGCGAAGTTTCCTTCCGTATAGGAGATTTCGTGTATCTTAGAGTCACACCTCTCAAGGGGATGCAGCGTTTTCATGTTAAAGGGAAGCTTGCACCACGTTACATTGGGCCATTCAAGATCATAGCCCGACGTGGTGAAGTATCTTATCAACTTGAGTTGCCCGCTGATCTCTCGGAATTTCACGATGTCTTTCATGTGTCTCTGCTCCGGAAATGTCTCCAAGTGCCTAATAAGGATCATTCTTATAAGGACATCGATTACCGGACCATTGACATCAATCATGATTTGACTTATCGTGACCGACCACTCCGTGTGCTCGCCAAAGATGTTCGTATGACCAGGAGGCGTAAAATAAATTTCCTCAAGATTCAGTGGACTAATCACTCCGAGGAAGAAGCCACCTGGGAACGCGAAGATTACATCAACAAGGAGTTTCCTGATTTCCTCTTTGACTAAACCCCCAAATCTCGGGACGAGATTCTTTTAAGGAGGAGAGGTCTGTCACATCCTCTTTTGGAGACATGGTTGTAAGGAAAAAAATACATAGAATTAAGGACCAACAGAAACTTTCAGTTGATCCTGTTGTTTTTCTGAGTTTTTAAAACTCCTTATGTAAACCTGATGTCACCATTGAGAAATAAAGAGAGGATGGTTATCCTATTGTTCTTGTCACTTTTCAAACTTGTTAATCTTGGTATTTGATCACCAAATAAATAAAACAAGATTTGAATTTGAAACTCCTAAGGAAAAACATGATTTTTCCTTCTCTTTTTCTAGTTATCACATACACTTTTCAACCCCATTTCTATCATTGAATCCATATTCTTTTTGAATATTTCTTTGGTTGTCATCCATGTTTATGATATGGAGTTGCTCAACATGTGCAAAGAAATATTTTTGAACCAGTGGAAGTAATGTTTTCATGGTTGTTTTTCTACCTAGTTGAAAAACAGGAAAAAGGAAAAACAGGAAAACAGAAAACTACCCCTGTTTCACCCTTGTTTTTATCCACTTCCACATTTTCTAAATTCAATTAAAAATGTGTTTCTGTATCTAGATGTTGTGCTCTTTGAAACCATACCTTCATCTTTCACTTTGGAAATTGTTTGCTGCTCCAAAACAGCATCTACTTTCCCTATCTGCTGTCTGTTTTCAGACTTAGCAAAAATTCAGAAAAACTCTTAACTGAATTTTTCCCTGTAACTGAACCTAAAACTGACAGTGAGTGCACTCGATCCTATTTGGATGAAATCTTCGTTGTTGATCTTCGTGGAACCTGTCTCTGGTGCAAACCCACTCGCCCACACTGCCCTGTATCGATTCCAGCCCCTGGTTTGGTTTTTGGCGCGACGGAAGGGGAGGATGACTCCGTGCCAAGGATGGTGCCCGCCGGGTCGCTCTGTCAGCAGAGCACAGTGGCCACCCGTGCCCTGGCTCCCTTCTTCCACGGCCTTGGGCCAGAGCAAGCATGGCATGGATGCCACGAAGCTCCCTCGGCCTCTCCACGTGCTGCCAGTGGCCTGAGTGCTCGAGCAAGCTGGCATCGCCATAGCAGCCGTGGCAATCGCCCGAGCACCACCCCTCCCGTGATCTCACGTGTATAAGTGTCGTCCACCCATCTCTGCTTGCCACTCACCTCGCCACATCCCCCGCACTCACCTCCACCCGCTCCTCTCTCGAAATGATCTCTCTGTGAGAGCCAGAAGGCTCGCACTTGCCGTTCTGTCCGCGGAGAAGAACCAGACGCCGAGCCTTCGTCTCTCCCTCTTCCTTCTCCATTTTCGTTTCATCTGACTCCCCTACTCGAGGCATGCATGCCTGACACCCGATCTTGCTCCTTGCCTTGCAGAGTTGCCACCGCCGTGCTCGACGCCGCCGGGAAGCACTCGGTGCGCACGGACAGCACGGGTTGATCCAGGGCTAGCTACTGCCTCCGATCGGCCGCGGCATCTCCACTGCCTCGCCTCGTCCCCAACCGCCGATTCCAATCGAGCCCTAGGTGAGCTTCTGCCCGTACGGGTTCTTCCCGAGCTCACCGTGGCTCTGTTCTGAGCGCGAGGAAGAAGAAACAAGGGCAGCCGCCCGTTTTTAGATCTAGCGCTCTGTTTGAATCCCTCTGGGATATGATCCTGGCCTTTAGATCTTGATCGAACGGTGGCATACCGGTTCGCTTGCGCGCGCAAGCAAACTGGGCCGGCCCAGTGCAACGCGCCCTGGCGCGCAGTGGCCAAAGGCCCGCTAGGCCTGCGCTGGCTGTTATATTTCTTTTTGAAAATCCCTGAAATCTGTCTAATCACTTTAATCATTCTAAAAAATACTTAAACTCCAAATCTGGCCACTCCAATTTTCTCCATTGTACCTGCATGTTTTCCCAACCACATGCAAGTGGCAGATCCACATTTGCATCCCAGGTTTGAGTATGAAAAATCCTACAAACCAGCCTATCTGAAAACATAAACATGCAATAACTTTTTATTTAGGAATCCAATGGAAGTGAGGTTGATCTCTCTGGATAGATATTGTTGAACTCTAACTAGAGCAGTTGACCTCACATGCACTTGAGTTTCCTATTTAAAATGACATGCAAAATGGTAAACAACCAGAGAGCCACTAAATGAATTTTATGAATTTTTCTAAAATGCTTTTTGAGATAAATCCTTTTGGATGAGCTTCTGTATGATTATATCTATCATATCCTAGATTTGTGTGATGTTTTGAGTTGTAGAATAATTTTGGCATGCATTACAAGTTTTATAGTGTTCTGTCATGTTTTGAATCTTATGTTTATTTAATTTGCTAAGTGTATGAATGCCTTGTGTGATCTTACTAGCATGTGTAGGAGTTGTTTTCACTGCCATATGGTTGTTATCTTATAGATCTATCATGTTAAGATGAATCTTGTTCATGAAAATGCCATGGTTGTCATGCATGTCCCCTTTTTCTTGAATTATTAGAGTTGTTTGCCACATGTACTTTCATGCCATGATTGTTTTCATGCCATGCATGTATAATATGCCTCTGTTATGTATTTGTTTAGCCTCTGGTTGCACGCTTAGTTATACTTTATAATTAGATTATGCCTTGCATGTGTATAGCAATGCTTGTTTTCACACCTCATGCTTGTTATTTGTTTCCTAGGTTATTTTCCATGCTATGTACTCATTTTGGTGAATGACCAGAGAGTCATATCACTCTTTATGGCCTTGTATGAGAGTGGTACACCCACTGGACTCATGCCATAAAACTTGCTACTTGCCTTGTAAGAGACTATGTCATGCCATGCTTGTTTCTAGTGTTTGTTTGAGTGTTTTGGCATTAGGTAGCATTGCCATTTTTGGTTGCTCATTTTTAGATGAATGCTTGCTGTATGTGTGCTGTACTAGCTTGTGTTTGTCTTTGCCTTGTTCTGATTGAGTGTTTCTCTTTTTACCTTTTTACGACGTTAGATAACGAAGAGACTATTGCTCCTGAAGAGGTTTTCTGTAACTCTTGTTTATTTCAAGAGTTTGATCAAGACCAGGGCCAAGGCAAGCCATCCTAAATGATTGCTTCTGTTTTACTTACCATGCATGCTTTACTTCTGAAGTTTTACTTAAGTGTTTTCAAGTTACTTCTTTCAAAGTAAGACATGGTTTCGTCGCTCTTATAAATTGTCGTAGCCACTCCATAATCTTGGTGTTACCAAGCCCGTAGGAATTTTGGAGCCATACTTAATCAACTTAAGTCCCTTAGTGGACACTTTAACTTGATGTTTTTGGAAAGCAAAAAGGTCTTGGAAAAACCCGAGGAAAGGTGGGACCTTGTCCGAGGGAGGAAGGAATGTTTTCAACTTGTTTTCCAAAAATGACACATAACCTAGTCTTCGCCGGACAACCAAGCCGTACTGCCACATTACCTCAATATGGGTACGGGGTCTAGCTAATTGCTTGTCTATGTTAGTCCGTGCCTACCTCAAAGTGCTATAGGGGTTAGAGTCCCCCGAACCGAATTGTCGCCAGGAGGGAGGAACGGGACATTCACAGTGTGGGGATTAAGTTCGCCACCGGTTGCAACAGTTGGGTCTCCTGCCATGGCGGTGTGTTGTCAGGGGAAACCGGATCGATACGGCTGACTCACTCGGTGCCGGGGAGAACAAACCCAATTGAAGGGGTAGTCATTTACTAGCACGGACATAGTGGATGGTTAGGACCAGTTTTCCGATGTTTGCATACTGTCTCGGATAGTCCGTGGTTGTTCACGGCGGATGTACTGGATCTTGTGGATTTGTACACCTCTGCAGAGTAAAACTATTCAGAATAGCCGCGCCCTCGGATATGGGCAGTTGAATGGCCATGTAGCTAGTATTGTGTCAATGTTTTCGAAAAGCTGAAACTGGTTTATGTTGGTGTACCTGGGAGGTACGTGAAAGGGAACAATCGTACCTTTGAGGTACCGGAGAAATGTTGGTGCGAAAAGGATGTTTTCCAAAAAGGTTGTTTTCGAAAGAGTTAAAAATTGTTCAACCATGTTGAGTCTTATATTCACCATGGATAGTGCAAGCCCTTAATTAAATAGCCATCCTACCACACTTGTCATACTTGCATTTTTGGGCTGCATTTAGGGTGACTTGCAGGAGTACATTCAAACGTACTCAGGTTTGGTTCCGTCCCTGGTTATTGTCTAGGTCAGATTTCGAGGAGCCGTCTCAGGAGGATACCTTTGAGGAGGAGTACTTTGACGATCCCGCTTACTAGGCACGTCTCCCGTTCAGCAGCCTGTGGTGCCAAGGCGTTGACATGGGTTCCGCTCGTCGTGTTTGCTTCCGCTACAATAAAGCAGTTATGCTATGTGTGTTTGCCACTGTCCTGCGCGACAGTTGTCTCAGACTTGGTCGATAGACCATTTGTGTAAGACTATGTTATTCGTGTAATGGATATGAACTCTGATGTACCATCTCTAAATATGTTGCTCATGACTGTCGATCTGGGATCATGAGTGTATGCATATTGGCGGTCTCGGACATCTAGTCTGGGGTCCTCCACAATTATGTTCAGGTGGCAAGGAATTGGCTAAATAAAAATGGAAGGCCCGTTATGATAACCAAGCAAAAACATAATATTCTAGGTTGGCAGCAATAATTAGCTTCCCAATATAGTATTCGGAAAACATGGAAGTAGTATGCAGTGCTGAATTTCTCTTAAATACGTAATAGCTCATATGCCAGCTCTTTAACTATTTTCTTGTATAAATTTGAAATCTCTTTGGCATACGCAGATAGCATCAGCTCTAGGTCTGCCATATGAAGGCTGCAAAATGATGTTGATACAGTAATATACGATTAAATAGTGATGGTTTTTTCATTCCGACATTTTTAAACTTGAATAAATTAAACACACAAATGTTAGCTAGAAGATGTGACAATTACAGAAATTATAGATTATATAGCAAGCGGAAAAGAACTGAAAAGCCAAATCAGTATGCGACAAAAGATATCTGCTACCTCCAAAACGTTAAGCTTTCATATCTGAATGTTAGATACTGACAAGAGTAAATTGCAAATTTAAATTAAATTTTTAATTCTACAAACATCTAAAAACATAGCTAATACTCACGAGTCGTTGATTAAAAGAACCACATTAAGGGAATGGGTCTTGTGTTCACTATCTAGATCTCTGATAATTTGAACTGTTCAGTAATCAGTACAATGTTTCAGTATAGTATATACTGCGAGAGTTTTTTTCAAATCTTTAAGGATAAAACACAATCACGCATGATATTTTAAGATTACATTTTATGTAGAAACCTACACACATATTGGTTGGCAAGGAGGAGGAAAAAATAGCCACAAGTTCAGAACCTCTAGTACCTTAAGGGCAACGACTGTTTATATACACTGAGCATTGTAATATTAAGGAATTTATATGGGCTTCCCCAAATGTAAGCATCGCACTATCATCTAAATGGAAATTGGATCTGTACAACCAAGATGGAGAGAACAAAAATGAATATGCAGCCTAGGCACAAAACTTTCCTAATTTCTATGGGAGGGTCTCAATGACTTTAAAAAACCGTAGGTCAAGCAGTGTTATTGTACTTCACTCAACCTATGCCATGAAATAAGAAGAAAAAATCATTGCAAGTTATGTGCAGTCACCATGTAGTCCTCCATGCTGAACACACAATTTCTCTATTATACTACCGATGGGGATGGGATCAGTAACACGAACACCCATAAAAAACACTGTCATAAATTATTGTGCATATATGGGCGGTCCCTTTCCGCTGTCTAGTCTGGTTGGCTGCAAGAAACATGGAAATGAACGACAAGAGAAGGTCAGCAGACCTTTGATCTGGAAGCGAGCGCGGCGAGGTATCACGAGACACCAATTATTCTTTCCTCTTCTTCCATCATCCTGATGCACCACGGCGAGAAATGAATTGGAAAGTTATTACGACTTCAAAACGCGATGAGGGGTATTGCTAGAGCTAGACTTTACCTGGTCGATCCAGAGCGTTTCCTGGCCGTTGTAGAGAGGAGGTTGGCCGACGCCACTGCCATGGAATGGGAGAGATTTGGAGCTTGGCGAGTAGTGCCCAGGGAGGATGCATGCCTGCGGCAATGAGGAGGCGGCACACACTGTACATATTGTTGAATATATTAGCAATTTAGCACATGATTTAATTCGAAATAGCAGCAGATCAATTGCGACAGTAGCAAATACAGTAATCATGCAAATATCTAGATCTAGTACAGTAGACAAACTGATCCAATCTATAGCTAGAACTAGACATAAGAATTCCAGGAGTATCTCATACAGATGGAATAGAATTACGTACGATGGAGCGGTAGCTGCACCGCCGTTGTTGTTGTCCACGTCGGCCATGTCGTCGATGAAGAGGTTGCCGATGTCGGGGAAGAAATCGTCGTTGGGGAAGTGGTCGCCGTCAGCAGTCGCGCTCATGCGCTCCCCAAAAACCTGATCGCCCCTCTCCCGTACAGGATCACAAGAGGCGGGGTTCCGGAGGCCTGCTGTCCCTTCTCGCGGTGCACGCCGGAAGGAGGGATGGAGAAGACTTGAATTGGCGGCGCAGTGCTTTGGAACGGTATGACGAAGTAGCGGCTAGGGTTTACCGTATGCGCGTATTTATATGCGGGCTGGGAGAGACGTGGGCGTAACTCCACGTCTGAGTCGGTTCGGATCCACGATCCAGAACGGAAACGGTTTTGGAATTAACGCGTCCGTCAATTACCAAATTAAATGACTCATTAAATTTTCCCAATCGACAAAATAAACGCTCTCGGCTCGGCTCATTCCCGCAACCCGCGGCGCGTCGTGACGAGGCGAGGCGTGGCGAGGCGGGCGGCGGAGGAGGAGGAGCGCGCGTGTGGCACACCTCTCCTCTTGCCTTGCCTACTCATACATGAGCTAGAATGGCTCACCTTATAAGGTGCTTCCACTCTCTTCAAACTAGCAATGTGGGACTAAACTTTAGTCCCACTCACTCCACTTATTATTCATGAATGGGCCATGACAATTTCAGGATTTTTAGTGGGCTTAATGGGCTAGCCAAGTGAGCCCATATGATGGAGCCCATGTAAAATTCCAACAATCCCCCACAAAGTGTCATTAGCACATTTCATAAACTCTGTTCCAAAACATTGTTTATATACCGGTGTTAGTGGAGACTGTTAAGTTGAACTTCCACTTAGAACATCATGCTACACTAGTTCACAACTTGAATAGTGGACTACGCCTTGAACTACAAGTTTGCTGTGATACCCGTTTCACACAACGTCTGAACCGATACTAGGCTGCCGCAAGGCTTCCCCGCGGTTTGGAGCGTATGCGTCATACTCCGAAGGCCTTTCATGAGTTTATTAGAGAGCACCCGATTCTCATAGACTGCGACGTTTAACAGTCAGACTCATATAGGTGAGTTCCTCAGGAGATGTTCTGTAGGACACATCTCTGCTTATATAAATAAGCCACTTGGAACACATTAAGACAAATGTCAACCTACTGTACAGATCAGGAGAGTATTGCATCTTTTATGGAGTGGAATAAAATATAAGGATACTCTCCTCTCAGCCGACCAACAGCTTGTCTCCCACTTCTAATTCACGGGATCTCCGATCACATAGAGTGGGTTACCACTGTGGGCAACTCATAACGTGGGTCTCAAACCCATCTCCCTTGATGCATTATCTATCACATTCCGTGATAAACCCTTTGTGAAGGGATCTGCCAAGTTCATGGACGTTTGGATATAATCCAACGCAATAACTCCGGAGTTCTTCAATTTCCTGACAGATTTTAATCTCCTCTTCACATGTCTTGATGACTTTGCATTATCCTTAGAACTGTTCACTTTGACGATCACAGTTTGATTATCACAGTTCATTAGGATTGCGGGTATTGGTTTTTCAACCATAGGCAAGTCCATCAAGAGCTCACGAAGCCACTCTGCCTCAACAGTGGCTGTGTCTAATGCTGCGAGTTCTGCTTCCATAGTTGACCTCGTTAAGATGGTCTGCTTGCAAGACTTCCAGGAAACAGCGCCACCACCAAGTGTAAAAACATAACCACTAGTGGCCTTAAGCTCATCAGCATCAGATATCCAATTAGAATCACTATATCCTTCCAGAACCCTCGGGTTTCCGGTATAGTGAATTCCATAGCTCGCAGTGCCTTTTAAATAGCGCATAACTCTCTCAAGCGCACGCCAATGATCATCTCCCGGATTGGAAACAAACCGGCTCAATTTGCTCACAGCAAAAGAGATGTCAGGCCTCGTGGCACTCGCCAAATACATAAGCGAGCCTATAATCTGAGAATATCTCAGTTGATCTCTAGTAATCCGTTGATTCTTTCGAAGCAACAAACTAGCATCATATGGAGTTGAAGAAGGCTTGCAGTCACTATACCCAAAGCGACTCAAGACCTTTTCCACATAGTGAGATTGAAGCAGTGTGATCCCACCATTATCATCTCTCAACAGCTTGATGTTCAAGATAACATCAGCTACTCCTAGATCCTTCATCTCAAAGCAGCGAGATAAGAAATCTTTAACTTCCTTGATTAAATCAAGATTGGTCCCAAAGATCAATATGTCATCAACGTATAGACATAGAATAACTCCCTCGCCCCCACCATGGCGATAGTACACACACTTGTCAGCTTCGTTTACAACAAAGCCTTCAGCAGTCAAAGTCCTTTCGAACTTTTCATGCCATTGCTTAGGTGCTTGCTTGAGGCCGTATAATGACTTCAATAACTTGCACACCTTGCCTTCCTGACCGGGTACTACGAAACCATCTGGCTGATCCATGTAAATTTCCTCGTCCAACTCTCCATTAAGGAAAGCCGTCTTAACGTCCATTTGATGAACGAGAAGACCGTGTGAAGCAGCCAGTGATAGTAGCACACGAATAGTGGTCAGTCTAGCAACAGGTGAGTAAGTATCAAAGAAGTCTTCACCTTCTTTCTGGGTATAACCCTTGGCCACAAGCCTTGCCTTGTACTTTTCAATTGTACCATCAGGCCTAAGCTTTTTCTTGAACACCCACTTACATCCTACAGGTTTACACCCATAAGGACGATCAGTGATTTCCCAGGTTCCGTTAGCCAAGATGGAATCCATCTCGCAACGGACAGCCTCCTTCCAGTAGTCAGCATCAAGAGACGCATAGGCTTCTGAAATAGTCTTGGGTGTGTCATCCACGAGGTACACAATGAAATCATTACCAAAGGACTTTGCAGTCCTCTGTCTCTTGCTCCTTAAAGGAACTTCATTGTCATCCTCCTCGGGATTCTCAACGTGTTCTATCGGAATGGTGGATTCAGGAATCTCAGCTAATTCCTGACTAGATGAAACAGGTTTCTTCTGATTTGATGAGCTAGACATATCCTTCATAGGAAATATGTTCTCAAAGAAAGTCGCATCATTCGACTCCATAATCGTACCAACATGCATGTCGGATACCTCAGATTTTACTACCAAGAATCTATAACCAATGCTATTAAAAGCATAGCCCAGAAGAACACAATCTACGGTTTTAGGTCCAAGCTTGCGCTTCTTGGGAATTGGTATATTGACTTTCGCCAAACAACCCCAAGTACGTAGGTAGGAGAGTTTCAATCTTTTCCTTTCCCATTCCTCAAACGGAGTAATGGTTTTATTCTTTGTGGGAACTCGGTTTAGGACATGACATGCAGTCATTAGTGCCTCCCCCCACCATGCCTTGGAGAGACCCGAAGTGTCTAACATGGCGTTAACCAAATCAGACAACGTTCGGTTCTTTCTTTTAGCCACCCCATTTGACTGGGGTGAGTAGGGAGGCGTCCTCTCATGAATAATACCGTGTTCAGCACAAAAAGAATTAAACTCGTTGGAAAAATACTCTCCACCACGATCAGACCTAAGCCGTTTAATTTTACGATCAAGTTGGTTCTCAGCTTCGGTCTTATAGTTCTTGAAATAAGTTAAAGCTTCATCTTTAGATTTCAGAAGATACACATAACAATATCTAGTGGAGTCATCAATAAGTGTCATAAAATATTTCTTTCCACCTTTTGTCAATACGCCATTCATCTCACAAAGATCAGAATGTATAAGTTCTAGTGGTGCCAAGTCTCTCGCCTCCGCAGTCTTATGAGATTTGCGAGGTTGCTTAGCTTGAACACACACTTGACATTTGGAACCTTTAACAGTACTGAATTTCGGAATTAAACTCATATTTGCTAACCGCGTCATGCAACCAAAATTAATATGACATAGTCGTGAATGCCAAACATCACAATCATTATCGTGGCAAACATTATTAATAACTTTGGTGCAAATATCTGACAAGGATAAGCGGAACAAGCCTCCGCACTCATAGCCTTTACCAATAAATTGTCCATACTTGGAAATTACAACTTTATTAGACTCGAAAACCAACTTAAAACCATCTCGACATAAACGTGAGCCGCTGACGAGATTTTTATTGATGGAGGGCACATGATGAACGTTCTTCAGCCGCACGATCTTCCCCGAAGTAAACTTCAGATCGACCGTACCAACACCACGAACAGTAGCATGTGACCCGTTCCCCATCAGCACGGGGGAAGTCCCTGTGACCTGATAAGAAGAGAACATGGAAGCATCAGCACAAACATGTACATTGGCACCTGTGTCAACTAACCATTCAGGTGAATGACAAACTGAAAGAATAGTGGGAACTATACCGTACCCAGAATCCTTCATCTCAGTGTCAGCCATGACAACATTAGCGGTCTTGCCGCTGTTCTCCTGCTGCTGCAGCTCATAACGCTTAGGGCACTTTGGAGCCCAATGGGTCAGTTCACCGCAAACGTGACATGACCCCTTTCTCTTCTTGAAGTTGGTAGAGTGCGACGGCTTAAACTTGCCATCGGGCTTGCCTTTACCCTCGGATTTCTTCTTGTTATATTTAGCCTTGTTGGGCGGGTAATGTTTCTTCTGTACCACATGAGCAGAAGAACCTACCTCAGCAACCCGAGCACGTGTATCCTTTGCTCTCGCCTTCTCTTCCACATCAAGAGATCCGATGAGGTCCATTACGGAAAACTCCTGTCTCTTGTGTTTTAGAGAGGTAGCAAAGGTGCTCCATGAAGATGGAAGCTTGGCAATAATGCCTCCGGCCACAAACTTGTCCGGTAACATACACTTGAAGTGCTCAAGTTCTTTAGCGAGTGACTGTATCTCATGAGCCTGTTGAACAACAGAGCGCTCATCAGTCATCCTGTAGTCATAGAATTGCTCCATGACATACAGCTCGCTGCCAGCATCCGAGGCCCCAAATTTGGCCTCGAGTGCAGCCCACATATCCTTGCCGTTATCAAACGACATATACGGATCGACGATGGAATCATCGATAATACCGAGGAGGGCACTTTTAAACAGTCCATATTCTCAAAGGCCTCCAGCTGTGCTGGATTGAGATCGCCCTCAGGCTTGCCCTTGGTGGCCGCATAGCAGCGCAAGGTTTGAAACCATAGCACTGCTCTCGTGCGCCACCTCTTATAGTCCACACCCTTGAAAGGGATTGGCCTTGTCGCCGCAATGACAGACGGCGCAGGTGCAAGAAATTGCCTATAATCAGGTTTTTGGATTGTTGAATATATTAGCAATTTAGCACATGATTTAATTCGAAATAGCAGCAGATGAATTGCGACAGTAGCAAATACAGTAATCATGCAAATATCTAGATCTAGTACAGTAGACAAACTGATCCAATCTATAGCTAGAACTAGACATAAGAATTCCAGGAGTATCTCATACAGATGGAATAGAATTACGTACGATGGAGCGGTAGCTGCACCGCCGTTGTTGTTGTCCACGTCGGCCATGTCGTCGATGAAGAGGTTGCCGATGTCGGGGAAGAAATCGTCGTTGGGGAAGTGGTCGCCGTCAGCAGTCGCGCTCATGCGCTCCCCAAAAACCTGATCGCCCCTCTCCCGTACAGGATCACAAGAGGCGGGGTTCCGGAGGCCTGCTGTCCCTTCTCGCGGTGCACGCCGGAAGGAGAGATGGAGAAGACTTGAATTGGCGGCGTAGTGCTTTGGAACGGTATGACGAAGTAGCGGCTAGGGTTTACCGTATGCGCGTATTTATATGCGGGCTGGGAGAGACGTGGGCGTAACTCCACGTCTCGGATCCACGATCCAGAAAGGAAACGGAAACGGTTTTGGAATTAACGCGTCCTTAAATTTTCCCAATCGACAAAATAAACGCTCTCGGCTCGGCTCATTCCCGCAACCCGCGGCGCGTCGTGACGTGTCGTGTCGTGACGAGGCGTGGCGAGGCGGGCGGCGGAGGAGGAGGAGCGCGCGTGTGGCACACCTCTCCTCTTGCCTTGCCTACTCATACATGAGCTAGAATGGCTCACCTTATAAGGTGCTTCCACTCTCTTCAAACTAGCAATATGGGACTAAACTTTAGTCCCACTCACTCCACTTATTATTCATGAATGGGCCATGACAATTTCAGGATTTTTAGTGGGCTTAATGGGCTAGCCAAGTGAGCCCATATGATGGAGCCCATGTAAAATTCCAACACATATTTACTCGGTGAGTTAAGTGGCCGCGGGCTTGGTACCTGATCAGTAGCACTTGCTAGGAATTATTGCCTTCGTGGAGGCGGCTGCTCATGCAGTGCACGGGGAAAGGAGGCCAGCAATGGGATATGGCAGAGACACCTAGGGTTTACACTATGACGCGCGAGGTAGGCGAGCGTCAAGGGATCTGTTGCGATGTAGACCGCTGCTCGAAGTCTTGGGGAGGCACCGCCGTCGAGATCTTGGTCTGCAGCGGCGGCGGTAGGAGGGAGGCGACGCAGGAGTCTCCCAAAAGCACTCTAGGAGGAGAGGAGACGTTGGGGAAGAAACGGCGACACAGAGAGATATAGGGGCTCGTTCGCTTCATTCGGCTGAGATGGTTCGTCTTCTTTCATGGGCTGTAGTGCACGAATGCAGCCCAATTAACGACAGTGACGCGATTTGTTCTCCAGAATAGCTTCTTAGGGACAGTTCGGCCCAGTGCGCAGATGCATGAAGATCAAACGGAGCAAAAACGTCTAGGAGGCTGATCAGACGGCTGGAAAGGTACAGGACGTGAGAGAGCTCCCTTTTGCCTTAGTTTTAATACCCCTAAATATTTCGGATTTTCATTTTTTTTCCCACTTTTCTTTTATGTTTATGTTTTTTTTATTCACGGATTTTTGTTCCGAATTCCTTTTTGGTTCAAACCAAAAAAGCTCAAACTTTAAAATGTTTAAATTCAAAAAGAAGTCGTGGGACCTGCACAATGCCTCATCGCATCCACTATTCCTTTCTCTTTGGGAATTCTATTATGACTCGCCCATTGTGTTCTTTCGTTTGGGCCGGCCCATTTTAGTGTACCTAGCGAGTTCTGCTAACAGCTCGGTGTCAGGAACTCAAGATTCGATCCTAAAAAAAAGGAACTCAGGATTCGCTCCATGTTTGTAACTCTGGATACGAACGATATAATAACTCGTTCGTTGTATGTTTCCCAACTCGTGTTTGTACCAGCGACTCATCCTCGTGAGATCCCGTCTTGTGCCAGCATTTTTTGTACACCAACTCCCTGCTACTATACGATTACATTTTCCTTATTTTTTTTCCTTTCTTCTTTGTTTCCTTTTATATTTATTTTTTGATAATATTTTTATTTTCGCATCCTAGTGTTCCTTTTTATTTCATTTTCATTTCCTTATTTTTGGAAATAGAAGAATACAAATTGTTGACTTTTTTATGATCACATGATTTTTTATTCTATCGATCTACTTTTTTGGTTTGCCCAAATTTTAGTTCATTTTCAATTCACTATTATTTCCGGTACGCTCGCATTTTTTACTATTATTTTTGGTTTACCGTTAATTGTGGTTCACTATTATTTTTTGGTTTGCATCTATTTTCAGTTCACTATTATTTTATTTAACGGTGTTTTCTACATATTTTTTAATGTACCATAATTTTCTGTTCACCGGTAGTTTTGGTTCATTGTTATTATGTACGATTCCTATGTTTTTTAGTTCACTGTCATTTTCTATTCATCGGCTTTTTCCATTCACTATTATTTTTTTGGTTCATATACATTTTTAGTTGACTATTATATTTTGTTCACTCCCATTTTCTGTTCACAGACATTTTTCGTTCACCGACATTTTCATTTCACCATTATTTTTTTTGGTTCACATGATGTTTTAGTTGATTATTATGTTCGGTTCACCAACATTTTATATTCACTAGCGTTTTCGATTCATATATATTTTTGGTTTCTCGGCATTTTTTGTTCACCGGTATTTTCTGTTCACAGGCAAATTTCTGGTCACCGACATTCTCGGCTATTTATTTGTTGGTTCACGTGCATTTTTTTCTTCACTATTATTTTTGGTTCAAAGTTATTTTTAGCTCACTCGTATTTTCGGTTCATATGCATTTTTTTCGCTATTATTTTAGGTTCACCGATATTTTCTATTCACCAGTCATTTTGGGTTTACTATTATTTTTGGGTTCACATACAATTTTAGTTCACTATAATTCATCGACACTTTATGTTCATCGATATTTTCTATTCATCGCCATTTTTGGTTCACTATAATTTTTTGGTTCACATGTATTTTTAGTTTACTGTTATTTTTAGACCACGTGTGTATTCTGTTCACCGGCATTTTTTGTTCACCGGCATTTTTGGTTTACCGTTATTTTTGGTTCACCCGACTTTTAGTTCCTTTTCACCATTTGTTAATTTCATTTTTGGTTCACTCTTTTAACACTTCACCCGATTAATTCAGACGAATTTTTTTGTTTTCAAATTTGGTTCATATGTTATTTGGTTTACCATAATTTTTCTGGTTCATTATTGTTACGAGATATCCTAATTTTGTTCATTAGTTATTCTCTCAATTTTATTTTTGCCTCCGCTAACCTCCCCCCTCTCCCCGGCCTGTCTTTCTTATCACTACCAAGACTTCTCGGTTTTTTATCTACGCGTATGAAGTGTTCTTTGGATATTTTTTTGCTACAATGAAAACTTCGTAACTAGACCATGATACAATTTTTTTGGTTTACCTTTTAATTTGGTTCTATGTGTTAAAAACCATTCATTTGTTTAAAGGAAATAATATAAAAAAAACAGAAGAGGAGACAAGAAACGCGCTAGCTACGTTGGGCGCGCTGCCACAACTGACACTCCAACCTTCGTGCTACGACATTTGTCCACGATATTGTCTCTTTCCGTTGGTGCTACGATGTCGTGTTAACGAGGTGGCCGTACGTGATCTGTCCTCATCTTCTTTCAATTTTCAACTGCCAGCTCGCACCTGCGCTAGCATGCACGAACCATTTCCAAGTGCTTCTTCTCGCCAAACTAGTTTCCCTATTTCTGCGTGTCTCATGTTTGTGGCCGAGTCAACTAGGTAGCTGATGAGCGATTAGCAACGGCGCAAAGTTCATGTCACCATGATCTCATCTCGGAAGAGACCACTCCCTTGCCAAAATATTTTGGCCCATATGTGTGTGCTAAAATATTGGGCCCATATATGGGTAGCCCAATAGACAAATCCTGAAATCTCAAAATGGCCCATGTTTGTATGGACTGAAACAAGCACCTAAGCAATGGCATGAGAAGTTCGACAGAACTTTAGCTTATGTGGGCTTTGTCATTAATGAGGCTGACAGGTGTGTATACTACCGCCATGGTGGGGGCGATATTGTTATATTATGCTTGTATGTTGACGACATACTTATTTTTGGTACAAGCATAATTGTGATCAATGAGGTCAAGTCTTTTCTATCAAAGTGTTTTAATATGAAAGATCTGGGAGAAGCTGATGTAATTTTGAACATCAAGCTTATTAAGGATGAGAGTGGGATTACGTTGACGCAATCACACTATGTTGAGAAGATCTTGAGCCGTTTCGGCTTTATTGATAGCAAGCCTTCTCCAACACCTTATGATCCTAGTGTGATGCTTCGAAATAACAAGAGGATTACGAAAGATCAATTGAGATACTCTCAAATAATCGGTTCACTCATGTACCTTGCGAGCGCGACAAGGCCTGACATCTCTTTTGCTATGAGCAAATTGAGCAGGTTCATGTCAAACCCGGGTGATGATCATTGGCATGCACTTGAAAGGGTCATGCGCTATCTAAATGGTACTATGAGCTATGGGATTCATTATCCAGGGCACCCTGCTGTGCTTGAGGGATATAGTGACTCCAACTGGATTTCAGATGTAGATGAGCTCTACGCCACAAGTGGATATGCATTTCATTTTGGAGGTGGCGCAGTGTCATGGAGGTCCTGTAAACAGACCATATTGACGAGGTCAACCATGGAAGCATAACTTACTGCTTTAGATACAGCCACTGTTGAGGCAGAATGGCTGCGTGAGCTCTTGATGGACTTGCCGGTGGTTGAGAAACCATTACCGGCTATCCCCATGAACCGTGACAATCAAACGGTGATTGCCAAGGTGACCAGTTCTAAGGATAATGCGAAGTCATCAAGACACGTCAAAAGACGTTTGAAGTCTGTCAGGAAATTGAGAAACTCCGGAGTAATTACTGTTACGTATATTCAAACAGACAAAAACCTAGCAGATCCCTTTACGAAGGGACTATCACGTAATGTGATAGATAGTGCATCGAGGGAGATGGGTATGAGACCCGTGAGCGTTACATCATAGTGGTAACCCAACCTATGTGATCGGAGATCCCGTGAATTAGGACCTGGGCAGAACAAACTAGTGGTTTGACTGAGGAGAGTATTTGGTAAACCCTCTCTAAGTGATGATGCATAACTCTCAGAGAGCTGTAAGGCAGATTGGCAACATGCCTTAATGTGTTTATGTTGGCTATTCATAGCAAAGATGCTGTCCTACAGAGCATTCTTGAAAGAACACACATATGTGAGTCCGACTGTAAACGTCGTAGTCTATGAGATTTGGGTGATCTCTAGTAAATTCATGAAGAGACCATGGAGTATGATGCATATGCTCCACCCGCGGGGTAGGCTACTCGCAGCCAAGTACTAGTTATGACTTTGAGTAAAGTCTATTGGCACAAAACTTGCAATTCAAGGCATAGTCCATTGCTCAAGTTGCTGATAGATGTAGCTTAAGGCTCTAGGCGGAAGTTCAACTTAACAGTCTCTGCTGAAACACTGGTATATAAACAAGTAGCGAGGATTGGCAAATCTTCAAATGGGCATTTGAGATCTGGTGGGGGATTGCTGAAATATTTTGGCCCATATGTGTGTGCTGAAATATTGGGCCCATATATGGGTAGCCCAATAGACAAATCCTAAAATCTCAAAATGGCCCATGTGTACAAGTGAGTGGTGGGAGTGGGAAGTTTAGTCCCACATTGGAAGTTTGAGGAGTTGCACACCACCTTATAAGGTGGAGTGTTGTAGGGATTGTATGTGAGTGAGAACAAGAGAGCCTCTCGCGCACTCCTCCTCCTCCTACTCTACCGCTCGCTCGACTCGACACGACACGTCGCGATCGCGTTTCGTGAATCGAGCCTCGAGCCGAGACAATACTTATGTTTATTTTGCTGTTTCGGAAAACCGATTTCGTATTCGTGACGGACGCGTCACAGCTGAGGCGGTTCGGGTTGCTCTCGTATCGCGTGCTGCAACCGACTCGGACGTGCGGCGTGGGCCTCCCACGTCGCACACGTTAGGGTTTTCCGAACCGCACTATAAAAGACGCGCACCGTGGGCGCTGTACACACACCGAAACCAATCTAGGTTTGCCACACATTGTTCCTTACGCCGCCACCGTAGTCTACTCCATCCCGAGCGCCGGCGTCCACCGGGGAACGGGAGAGCAGGTCTCCAGAACCAGTCGCCTTTGTGATCCTGTACGGGAGAGGGTGAATTAGGTTTTTGGGAAGCGCTTCGCGCGACTGCTCGCTGCTTCCACGACGGCTCGTCTGCCTAACAAGTCAGCCGGTGCTGCATACCGTCGCCTCAAGCGTCGTCTACTCCGACCCGTCATCGCCAACATTGTCATCAACAACGTTACTACAAACGATCGGTACGGAATCTGTGTCCTGATCTGTCTGTTTAACATGTCTACTGTTTACATGTTTAGAGAGATCGTGTTGCTATTATTCATGTTGTCTGCTGCATCTAGTATGTTCGAGTTCCACATGTTAATAGCTGCTTTTGTCATGATTTATATTCTGAAATTAATCGTGGAAATTGTGTCTAATTATTCAACATCCCTAGTGGCCGATAACCACCTGAGGCATTATTGGTCAGCAAAAAAGTGAGAGAAGCGTTAGTAGCAGTGGGCTAGCAGCAGTGGATTATTTTTATGTTCATCTCCGTTTATCGAAGAACCTAAAGTATATCTCAGAATTCAGTTATTCAGTGGTTCATTTTTGTCGAACAACTCTGTTTGTCTTACTCCCTCCGTCCGGAATTAAATGTCACAAAGTTTGTCAAAAGTGGATGTATCTAACATTAAATTATGTCTAGATACATCCACTTTTGTCAAACTTTGTGACATTTAATTCCGGACGGAGGGAGTATATGTTTATCGAAGAATTTTTTTATTTACTTAAGATTGGTAAATTTTTCCTATTCGTTATTCTACTCAATAGCATAATAGTACTCCCTCCGATCCATATTAATAGGTGTAGAAGTGGATGTATTTAGACATGTTTTAGTGCTAGATACATCCACTTCCCCACCTATTAATATGGAACGGAGGGAGTACATTAGAAACTACCAAGGGAAAACTCAAAATGGATTTTTCCATCTTGATTAGTTCCCAAATTCTTGTCTTACTTTCGATTGCCTTATTACAGTGCAATACATAATAACTCTTAGGTTTTGTTCGGTACAACTGAAAAACTGTATGCAAACTAGCGATCGTTTTTATTTTGAAATGAAAACTAGCGATCATTGGTGGTAACATTACGTGAACGAAAGAAGATAGCGCGCGTGTATGGAGCGGGAAGAAAATCCCTTTTGGGACAGAAAACGCGGGAGCTAACTTAAATGGGCTTCCAGTGGGCCGGTGCAGAAGGGAGAAGGAAGAAAGGATGGGCGAGTCGAACGGTATGACTCGCTCAGAGTGATGTATAGGGGAACCCACGAAGCCTATCACCTGACCAAGCGAGGCCACGATCCATCGATGGTCGATCCCCAACTCCCAGACTCCCAAGCGAACCACGGTTACGCATACCACGTCTCTCGTCTCGACGTCACGTACGCTATATTAAAAAAAACTGGATCGATCGAACAGAGGAAGACGCCACACGCAAGGAAAACAGAAGGACTCGGGGCATCGGGATAGCGATCTCGGACACAGGGTGAGGCGGCACCTATCCTGTGACCTATCCTAGATGGCTAGATCAGTAATTATTTTTGATAATCAAATCATCCGCACAGCTGTCTAGTAATTCCTTAAATTGTCCTCTATTCATTTACAAAAATTGTGGCTACAGTTTATACAGGGTATATATGCATGTATTATAATTTTCTAGTCAAATTTTTAAGTCTAGTATGAAATATTTGTTTATCCAACGCAGATATATTATGGATAGATATGTTGTTAAAAGAAAAGCATGTTTACAAGATGTTCAAGAAGATATGGATTGGAAACAGGAGATTCAGTATGACCCAGGCAAAGAAAATTGATAGGACATTATCATACTAATTTGAAAGAAGATGTAAGAAGAAGATATTTGGTTAATGGACCTTGTCAACCCAGGGAATTTAATTTTCCATATTCAGAGTATGGAGATAGAAGGAGAAGGTTTCTTTCTTCTTGGTTTGATGAATTTGGAAGTTGGCTTGAATACAGTGAAGAGAAGGACAAAGCATATTGTTTTTGTTGCTTCTTGTTTAGGGGTCGTGGCAGCAAGAAAGAAGTCGGGTATAATACATTTGTTCTGAAGGGTTGGAATAACTAGCACACGAAGTCAAGGCTTCAGGATCATGTTGGTGATGTGGATAGTGTACATAATCAAGGAATAAAAAAATGCGTTGATTTGGTAAAAAAGGATCAACATCATGTGTTGCTATTAACCTTCAAAATGAAGCGGCCAAGAAGGCCTATTTTACTCGACTGAATGGATCAATTAACACAACTAGATTTCTTCTCAATCAAGGGTTTCCTTTTTTGAGGTCATGATGAGTCGAAGGGTTCCTACAATAAAGGCAATTTCTTGGAATTTTGTGACTTCTTAGCTGAGCATGATCCAGTTTTTGGAAAGGCTATGGGAAAGGACGCTACAAAGAATGCTATGATGGGGTCTCCGGGGGTTCAAAGGATATTGCCCAAGGTGTTGCACATGTGATAGTGCAATCTATTCTCAGAGAAGTTGGCAATAATTTTTTTGTTTGCTTGTTGACGAATCTAGGGATGTCTCTTGCAAAGAACAGATGGCAGTGGCCTTGAGGATGTTGATAGTCCTGGAGATTCTAAAGAAAGTTTTGTTGGTCTTGTTCATGTGAAAGAAACATCTTCTTCGTATCCCAAGAATGCAATTATTCTCTATTTGCAAAATATAAGTTGATCTACAATCAAGTTAGAGGACAAGGATATGATGGTGCTAGAAATATGCGAGGTCAGTTCAACGGTCTCAAATCATTGATAATGAGAGAAAATACCACATATTATTATGTCCATTGCTTTGCTCACCAGCTTCAGTTAGTTGTTGTGGCTTTGGTAAGAAAACATAAGGAATTTAGTGATTTCTTTAGTGTGATTGATGTCTTGTTAAATGTGGTGGGTGGATCTTCCAAACGAAGGGACATTATAGAGATATCAATCTTCACGAAATGAGCAAAGCTTTAGGACGTGGACAACTTACAACAGGTACAAGTCTAAATCAAGAGCAATTTCTTCAAAGACCTAGAGACACTCGTTGGGATTCTCATGCTAAAACACCGAAAAGTTTGGTTGACTTGTTCATTTTAGTTATTTTAAAGTTCTTAAATTTGTGGGAGAAGAAGATACTGACAGAACAAATAGAGGCCAAACAAATGGTCTTCTAGTGTACTTTCAGTCTTTTGACTTTGTCTTTTATTTGCATCTCATGTTGACAATTCTTACAAGTACAAACCCATTTTCATTAGCATTGTAGCAGAAGGATCAAGACATAGTAAATTCCATGAAATGCGTGAAGTCAACCAGAATTGTGTTGAATGAACTTAGAGAATATGGATGGGACACTCTACAAGTTGAAGTTCATGGTTTTTAAGAGAAACACGATATTGAAGAGATCGACGTGGAAGAAGCCTATGTTAATCCAAAAACGAGAAGACAAGTAACTGGAATTAGCAACAAACATCACTATCAAGTTGATTGCTTCAATGATGATTTTGTTTGGCAAGTTCAAGAGCTTGACGGTCGATTTAGTGAGACATCATCCAATTTGCTTGTTTTGTCAGCTGCTTTGAGTCGAAGGGACTCATTTCGTGATTTTAATTTGGAGAGTTTGCTAAATTTAGCCAAACTATATCCTCAAGATTTTGATTCTGGAGAACCGAGGGATCTTGATAAGGACCTACGCCTCTATATTGCTGATGTACACACAGATGATAGATTTTCAGAATTAGCAACAAACATTGAGCTTTTGAAAGAAATGGTAGAGACATGGAGGCATATTATATATCCGTTGTTTTACCGTTTGCTTAAACTAGTAATTGTGTTGCCTGTTGCTACTGCTACAGTTGAGAGGTGCTTTTCAGCCATGAAACCAGTGAAAACCTTTTTGCACAATCGCCTTAATGATGACAACATGAGTGATGATGTTATTTGTTATGTGGAGAAAGAAAAAATGAATAAAGTCACCAATGATCAAGTGGTTAAGTATTTCATGGATGTGAAGGATCGAAAATACTAGAAGAGTAAAAGGTAATGTAAAAAAGCTTAGCTACTTGACTACTATTTTTTTTTTGTCACTCTACTATGTCTCACTTGTAAATTAAGTCCACTTTTTATCTTGCAGGTTATTGGCTTGGTGTTTGATGATGTTTTTTCTTGCAATTTAACAATGCAAGAAATATTTTACAAATAACTTTGCCCTTTGTTTATCACTATAGTAAAAAAATTCTATACAAGGTATTTGTTATTTATGCGTTGTGTCTTATTATTCAAAGTTAAAAAAGTACATTCAACTACTTTTATATAGTGGATTTTTTCGTGAAATTTTTATGCCACAATATAGTAGTGCATCAGGGTGACTCGAGCGCCAGCTCCGCCCCTGGCAGGCGAGAACTAGTACGTCGCTTGGAGGCATCCCTCAATACGACGATGATGTAGATGCCTTGATGTCGGAGAAGTCGACGAAGTTCCACACCGGCATGCGTGTGGTGTCGCTTCTCGTGGATGTGATCGACAAAAAACTTGTTGGCTCGTATCCTGGCGTAGTCGTACATACAATGTAGAGGTTAGGATGTAGTGGTTGGGCTCGGTTTAGTTTTTTTAGATAAAGGGAAGTATATTAATATCACAAAGGTACAAAATACACCCGGCCTCTGCAACAACGCAATGGATGCACACAGCCGAAAGACAATAAAAAGAAAAGTCCCGCTACAGAGTTACAGTCCTCGCGGTATCCGCACAACCACCACCTAAACAACAGCTGATGTCCATCTCTTCGAAAGCAGCGTCTCCAAGAAGAACGGTGCCAGGCACAACCAATGTGACGCCCCGGGATCGGGCACTATGCAGATTTCAGCATTCCCGCCAAAATCCACATAATAACCGATTTCAGGTTGCCACTTGTGATAACATTACAACAGTTCACGAATAATCCACAACAACAACAGAGGAGATATATACAAGACGACTCAAACGAGTCAAGGATACAACTGATACAATACAAAGATCCAAATAACAGCGGAAGAAACAACATAGTGTCCGACTACGGACAAGATACAAATTGGACTAAGAGTCCTGAAGATAACCGATGGCGTCCAATCCCTGCCCAGGCCAAGCCGGAGGGATTCCCAAGCTAACGTCGTCAGACTTCAAACCTGTTGACTGCAATGTGGAATATGCAGCCACGAAAAGGATTGGTGGGTCAGTACGATTAAGTACTGGCAAGTGGATAACCCATACTCACAAGATACCAGCGTAACCAATCATCACAAGATACAAATACTTGGGTACAACGGAAAGGAAGGGATTATTGCAAAGAAGCGGCAGCGGGCTGCACTAACTAACTACAGAGACTCGCTACAACATCCGGCTAATAGAAAGGGATAAGATAGCGTATCAGAACCAACTACAACTACTCACCAAACAATACCCATCCAATGTTACCCCCTACTAAGGAAGCAACCCAAGGAAACTCACACGGTTGATTAAGGTGACATTCATTTTTATGGTGGAGGTAATCTATATTACTAGTCAAGTTATCATCGTTAAGTGTAAGTTGTCTGAGTACTTGTTAGCCAGCACTTTCACCAAGTCATCCATAACCGCGGACAACACGGCTTCTCGAGAAGATTTAACCCTGCAGGGATGCACCAATTTGGCCGTACACGTAAGAATGACCCGCCAGATGGAAATGCACTTCCACCAAGCGAGGCACTCAACACAACCCAACTCTTCTTCGCATCAAGCCCAAAGAACCCCGTGCAATTGAGCGCACGACTAATCAAGCCCCACGAAGAAAAGGGGACCCTCATAGCACTCTAAGAACGTGTCTCCCTAAATGCCGACTACAAAAGTTCCACCCTGGCGCCAAGGGTTCGCACCTGCATATGCATGCGGCAAATGGAAAACCCGAACTAAATGAGGCGATTTGGACGAGATGTGAATCGAATCAAAGTTGCGGGGGGCGCCCATACTCGTTTCCCACATGCGGTTAGCGCGCTCATCATGGATCGGAGGACAAGACCCTTTTCCTAATTAAGTTCGACACTAGCAGGCCTCAAAACCACGCCGGGCCTCCTACCGGTGCCTTATCATCAAATTATTATTACCCAAAACATTAACATGAAGTTGATTGAATTGAAACCCAACTATCGACTAACAGGTGATAACACGGACAACAAGACTTGAGCGCAAGCAACACTAAGCATGCAACTACGACACGAGGGCCAACAAGGTAAACAAACAACAGTTAATAGGAAGTGGAAGGAAGGCTATATCATGGTTGCAAGGTAAACGTATGATAGGATCGAGACACAAGCATCGAATCATAAGGCTAGCATAAGTACAACGGAAAGAATCGGTAACAAGTGATGAAAGGCAGCCATAGGCAGCAAGTGAGTATACTTGTCTGGAATCCAGCAAGTAGAGGTACATCCGAAGAACTTGTCGTTGCTCACATCATCTCAACGTCCTATCTGTGAAGAAGCAACGAACTAGAACAAACACCGGATGCAACAATTACTTCTACGGCAAAAGATCCAGCATCATCAAGATATGGATGCATGACAAGTTTAAGGATGCATCAAAGATAAACTAGTTGACATGGTAAACATATTTAAATGGGCCCATATGCAATTTGGATTGCATATGGAAAAGCCCATGAATTAAGGTTGAATTAAATGATCAACAAATAACCATCATGTGAAAGTTGATTAGAATGATGCATGGATGATGAAAACAATAAGAAAACAACAATAGCTTCAGTTTGATATGTTGTTTACCAAGTTTGGAATTTTATTTATTAAGTTATGAACTTTGGCATTTTAAATGATTTAAACAAACATTTGTTGTTTTCACCAATTTTAAATGTTCAAAACAAATAACAAAATTTATATTTGGAAAGAACACAAAATTTTAAATGGAATACATATTTCATTTGTTGAATTTGGATTTTAGATGAGCAAGTTATTAAATTGACAATTTTAAATGCATTAATTAAGAAATAGTTGTTTTCAGCAATTTAAATTGTTCAAAACAGAAAACAAAGTTGATATTTGGAAATCTTATTCAATTTTGCATGGAAAACATATTTTACATGTTGGAATTGGATTTGAATTGCCCAAGTTATGAATTTTGCAATTTAAAAGGTTTAATTAAAGCATTGAATTATTGCACCAATTTTAATTAGGAAAAACAGTAAACAAATTGTATTGAAAAGGTTGAAAACATGTATAAAATATTTCAATGAACATTTTGAGCTATTAAACATAATTTTTGGATCATTATTGAATTTATTATGCAATTTTTCATAAGCATTTTTATTCTGCCCTTTTTAGTAAACAGAAGGAAACATGTTCAAATTTTATTTAATTGTGACCAAATAAAATACCAATGTGTAGAGGTTGTTAAGACAAATTTTTAGAGCCCAAGTTTGCTCAAATTGGATGAACAGAACTCAAGTTATGAAATTCCAAAGTTTCAAATTTTTATTGCATTTTCTGTATTTAATTATTTAGTGCAAAATTTATTACAGAAACATGTTGCAACTTTGACATTAACAGAAAGAGCACAAGATTCTGAATCCATAGCAATTTTAATCGTCGAAATTGGATCAATATTCAATTTGTTATGGATTTTACAAATAAAGGCTCAGATCTGTTTTTCTGGATTTCGGGAAATAAAAGAAAAATTAGGAAAAAGGGGTGGCTTTCTGCCTCGACTGGGATTCGATCCCGAGATCGCACGGGTGTGGACCATGGCGCTAGCCACTGGGCTATTGCGTGCGTTCGGTTAAGTGTACAGATCTGAAACCTAAGAGGTGTAACAACGATGTGTTTGCCTGTCGAAACTGAACAAAGCTACGGTACCAAGCAGTTGCAGGTCGCGTACATGGCAGAAAGATTACCAGAACGGGGGGGACGATGGCTGCAGCTCGATGTCTGTGTCTCAGAGCACGGGAGGAAGGAGGAAGGGGGGAGGGCTGAGGGCGGAGGCGAGAGGCTCACCGAGGGGAGTCATCGTGGCCGCGCCGTTGCCGGGGATCGGAGGCGATCATCGCTGCTGTTCGTAGCAGCAGGCAGCGGCACCGGGAAGAAGAGGGGAATGGCGGCATCTCTGCGGTGTGCCTCCCTTCCTCCTGAGGCACGGAATCGCACGACGGAGGCGCCGTGGTTCCATTCCCGCACTCCCGGAGCAACGACGATGACCGCAGCGACCTCGCCATGGCCTGCAACTTTCGGCCATGGAGGCAACTACAAATTTCAGAAAGTTCAGAGAACGAAAAATAAAACAGAGGAGGGAGGGAGGTGATGGCGGCGGATGGAGGAGATGGAGAGGAGAGGTTCTAGGGTTATGGTTGGAGGGGGAAGGAGGTGCTTTAAGGTGGGGGGAGCAGGTGGAGGTGGGGAATCGATGGTGACAGCAACATCCCCCCTCCTGTCTGTCCGTACGAGGAAGAAGGGGGGGGTTGGGCTGCTGGGCTGGGTGTTGGGCCTGGCTCCTGGGGTGGTAGGTGGGCCTGCTGGCCTGCCTCCCCCAGCGAGTTCTCTTTTATTATTATTATTTTTTTGTGTAGGAAAGAAAGAGACAGAAAAAGAATGAGGTTTTAGGGGTTTTCATTTTATGAATTAATTTTTATTGAATTCCAAAACAGTAAGGTCAAGGTTTGTGAACTTTATTTTCAAAAATTTAAAATGTCAATTTGATTTGAATTTGCTATTTGAATTTCAAATAGGGTTTCATAAGGATTTGATTTTTTTTTTGAAATAACCAATTTTATTCAATAAACTCAACCAATTATGAAAACGTATTGAATTTAATTGTTTGCAAGATTTTAAATTTTAAGCCACATTTGGAACATGCCAAGTATGAATGATTTGAGTTGAATTTGAACTGGAATTTACCATTAGGGTGTTAATAAAAGGGGGGTTTTATTAACAAGCATTTTAATTGATTCAAATTCAAAACTATTGAAAACATTTTGAGTTGTTTAGTTTGCAACTTTTAATTGGAAACTTTGGACATGTTTGAAAGTTTAAATTGGTTTGAACTTTTTAAGTTGTTTTGAAAACAGGGGCAATGCATATGATGCATGTGATGCAAAGCAAAAAGAAAAACAACCAAATCCTATTTGGGGGAAATCTCCCGGGTGTTACAGACGACACCACTAACAAGGGATTGCGCCCTCGCAATCCACCCACTAACCCGGGAGGGGAAAGAAGGTCGACTATCGATTCTTCATGCTTCCAGTTGATCTCCTCGACACCACTAACAAGAGATTCTTGCTCGGAGTGACGACGATGTTCTTCCACCAGGAAATTTTCGATGATCGAACCTATTAGGTTAAAGGCTCAGAGAACGTCCAACCCACGTAGGATCCTAACACTTTGAAAGATAGATAAGGGAAGAGACTCCAAAACAAATAAGGTAGGAGGAGAAACAGAATAGAGATAAGGAGAAAACAAGAATCCTATTGAGTTGTTTCGAAAACAGGTTTTGCACAAATAGTTTTTGACACTCTAGAAACACGACCGTTAGCGAGGTTATCCTACAGGCTTTGCGGACCCGTTGCTTCGATAACCACTCGTATCGAAACAATATCAGGAATCGGAAACCATGCTCTGATACCATTTGTGACGCCCCGGGATCGGGCACTATGCAGATTTCAGCATTCCCGCCAAAATCCACATAATAACCGATTTCAGGTTGCCACTTGTGATAACATTACAACAGTTCACGAATAATCCACAACAACAACAGAGGAGATATATACAAGACGACTCAAACGAGTCAAGGATACAACTGATACAATACAAAGATCCAAATAACAGCGGAAGAAACAACATAGTGTCCGACTACGGACAAGATACAAATTGGACTAAGAGTCATGAAGATAACCGATGGCGTCCAATCCCTGCCCAGGCCAAGCCGGAGGGATTCCCAAGCTAACGTCGTCAGACTTCAAACCTGTTGACTGCAATGTGGAATATGCAGCCACGAAAAGGATTGGTGGGTCAGTACGATTAAGTACTGGCAAGTGGATAACCCATACTCACAAGATACCAGCGTAACCAATCATCACAAGATACAAATACTTGGGTACAACGGAAAGGGAGGGATTATTGCAAAGAAGCGGCAGCGGGCTGCACTAACTAACTACAGAGACTCGCTACAACATCCGGCTAATAGAAAGGGATAAGATAGCATATCAGAACCAACTACAACTACTCACCAAACAATACCCATCCAATGTTACCCCCTACTATGGAAGCAACCCAAGGAAACTCACACGGTTGATTAAGGTGACATTCATTTTTATGGTGGAGGTAATCTATATTACTAGTCAAGTTATCATCGTTAAGTGTAAGTTGTCTGAGTACTTGTTAGCCAGCACTTTCACCAAGTCATCCATAACCGCGGACAACACGGCTTCTCGAGAAGATTTAACCCTGCAGGGATGCACCAATTTGGCCGTACACGTAAGAATGACCCGCCAGATGGAAATGCACTTCCACCAAGCGAGGCACTCAACACAACCCAACTCTTCTTTGCATCAAGCCCAAAGAACCCCGTGCAATTGAGCGCACGACTAATCAAGCCCATGAAGAAAAGGGGACCCTCATAGCACTCTAGTAACGTGTCTCCCTAAATGCCGACTACAAAAGTTCCACCCTGGCGCCAATGGTTCGCACCTGCATATGCATGCGGCAAATGGAAAACCCGAACTAAATGAGGCGATTTGGACGAGATGCGAATCGAATCAAAGTTGCAGGGGGCGCCCATACTGGCTTCCCACATGCGGTTAGCGCGCTCATCATGGATCGGAGGACAAGACCCTTTTCCTAATTAAGTTCGACACTAGCAGGCCTCAAAACCACGCCGGGCCTCCTGCCGGTGCCTTATCATCAAATTATTATTACCCAAAACATTAACATGAAGTTGATTGAATTGAAACCCAACTATCGACTAACAGGTGATAACACGGACAACAAGACTTGAGCGCAAGCAACACTAAGCATGCAACTACGACACGAGGGCCAACAAGGTAAACAAACAACAGTTAATAGGAAGTGGAAGGAAGGCTATATCATGGTTGCAAGGTAAACATATG
Source organism: Alopecurus myosuroides (assembly GCA_028641055.1). Classification (NCBI taxonomy): domain Eukaryota; kingdom Viridiplantae; phylum Streptophyta; class Magnoliopsida; order Poales; family Poaceae; genus Alopecurus; species Alopecurus myosuroides. Next base: position 237,503,992 of record CM054059.1, read on the forward strand.
ATAGGATCGAGACACAAGCATCGAATCATAAGGCTAGCATAAGTACAACGGAAAGAATCGGTAACAAGTGATGAAAGGCAGCCATAGGTAGCAAGTGAGTATACTTGCCTGGAATCCAGCAAGTAGAGGTACATCCGAAGAACTTGTCGTTGCTCACATCATCTCAACGTCCTATCCGTGAAGAAGCAACGAACTAGAACAAACACCGGATGCAAAAATTACTTCTACAGCAAAAGATCCAGCATGATCAAGATATGGATGCATGACAAGTTTAAGGATGCATCAAAGATAAACTAGTTGACATGGTAAACATATTTAAATGGGCCCATATGCAATTTGGATTGCATATGGAAAAGCCCATGAATTAAGGTTGAATTAAATGATCAACAAATAACCATCATATGAAAGTTGATTAGAATGATGCATGGATGATGAAAACAATAAGAAAACAACAATAGCTTCAGTTTGATATGTTGTTTACCAAGTTTGGAATTTTATTTATTAAGTTATGAACTTTGGCATTTTAAATGATTTAAACAAACATTTGTTGTTTTCACCAATTTTACATGTTCAAAACAAATAACAAAATTTATATTTGGAAAGAACACAAAATTTTAGATGGAATACATATTTCATTTGTTGAATTTGGATTTTAGATGAGCAAGTTATTAAATTGACAATTTTAAATGCATTAATTAAGAAATAGTTGTTTTCAGCAATTTAAATTGTTTAAAAAAACAGAAAAAAGTTGATATTTGGAAAGCTTATTCAATTTTGCATGGAAAACATATTTTACATGTTGGAATTGGATTTGAATTGCCCAAGATATGAATTTTGCAATTTAAAAGGTTTAATTAAAGCATTGAATTATTGCACCAATTTTAATTAGGAAAAACAGTAAACAAATTGTATTGAAGAGGTTGAAAACATGTATAAAATGTTTCAATGAACATTTTGAGCTATTAAACATAATTTTTGGATCATTATTGAATTTTTTATGCAATTTTTCATAAGCATTTTTATTCTGCCCTTTTTAGTAAACAGAAGGAAACATGTTCAAATTTAATTCAATTGTGACCAAATAAAATACCAATGTGTAGAGTTTGTTAAGACAAATTTTTAGAGCCCAAGTTTGCTCAAATTGGATGAACAGAACTCAAGTTATGAAATTCCAAAGTTTCAAATTTTTATTGCATTTTCTGTATTTAATTATTTAGTGCCAAATTTATTACAGAAACATGTTGCAACTTTGACATTAACAGAAAGAGCACAAGATTCTGAATCCATAGCAATTTTAATCGTTGAAATTGGATCAATATTCAATTTGTTATGGATTTTACAAATAAAGGCTCAGATCTGTTTTTCTGGATTTCGGGAAATAAAAGAAAAATTAGGAAAAAGGGGTGGCTTTCTGCCTCGACTGGGATTCGATCCCGAGATCGCACGGGTGTGGACCGTGGCGCTAGCCACTGGGCTATTGCGTGCGTTCGGTTAAGTGTACAGATCTGAAACCTAAGAGGTGTAACAACGATGTGTTTGCCTGTCGAAACTGAACAAAGCTACGGTACCAAGCAGTTGCAGGTCGCGTACATGGCAGAAAGATTACCAGAACGGGGGGGACGATGGCTGCAGCTCGATGGCTGTGTCTCAGAGCACGGGAGGAAGGAGGAAGGGGGGGGGCGAGGGCGGAGGCGAGAGGCTCACCGAGGGGAGTCATCGTGGCCGCGCCGTTGCCGGGGATCGGAGGCGATCATCGCTGCTGTTCGTAGCAGCAGGCAGCGGCACCGGGAAGAAGAGGGGGACGGCGGCATCTCTGCGGTGTGCCTCCCTTCCTCCTGAGGCACGGAATCGCACGACGGAGGCGCCGTGGTTCCATTCCCGCACTCCCGGAGCAACGACGATGACCGCAGCGACCTCGCCATGGCCCGCAACTTTCGGCCATGGAGGCAACTACAAATTTCAGAAAGTTCAGAGAACGAAAAATAAAACAGAGGAGGGATGGAGGTGATGGCGGCGGATGGAGGAGATGGAGAGGAGAGGTTCTAGGGTTAGGGTTGGAGGGGGAAGGAGGTGCTTTAAGGTGGGGGGAGCAGGTGGAGGTGGGGAATCGATGGTGACAGCGACATCCCCCTCCTGTCTATCCGTACGAGGAAGAAGGGGGGGTTGGGCTGCTGGGCTGGGTGTTGGGCCTGGCTCCTGGGGTGGTAGGTGGGCCTGCTGGCCGGCCTCCCCCAGCGAGTTCTCTTTTATTATTATTATTTTTTTGTGTAGGAAAGAAAGAGAGAGAAAAATAATTAGGTTTTAGGGGTTTTCATTTTATGAATTAATTTTTATTGAATTCCAAAACAGTAAGGTCAAGGTTTGTGAACTTTATTTTCAAAAATTTAAAATGTCAATTTGATTTGAATTTGCTATTTGAATTTCAAATAGGGTTTCATAAGGATTTGATTTTTTTGAAATAACCAATTTTATTCAATAAACTCAACCAATTATGAAAACGTATTGAATTTAATTGTTTGCAAGATTTTAAATTTTAAGCCACATTTGGAACATGCCAAGTATGAATGATTTTAGTTGAATTTGAACTGGAATTTACCATTAGGGTGTTAATAAAAGGGGGTTTTATTAACAAGCATTTTAATTGATTCAAATTCAAAACTATTGAAAACATTTTGAGTTGTTTAGTTTGCAACTTTTAATTGGAAACTTTGGACATGTTTGAAAGTTTAAATTGGTTTGAACTTTTTAAGTTGTTTTGAAAACAGGGGCAATGCATGTGATGCAAAGCAAAAAGAAAAACAACCAAATCCTATTTGGGGGGAAATCTCACGGGTGTTACAACCAATTAAGGCCAGACCTTGGGTTTTCACCCTGAATATAATCCTCGCTCTGAAAACAACGGCTCCAAGAAGACCGGTGCCAGGCACAACCAATTAAGGCCAGACCTTGGGTTTTCACCCTGAAAGGTAGGGCTTTGGACTTCACGCATGTTGTCGCCCCCTCTTACATACGGCTGCCACGAATCTTGTAACTCCAAGCCAGATCCCCATCGATGCAAAGACTCGGGTCACCGTTGCTAGTCCTCCAATCTCGCTTTCGATGACTGAGCATTGTGACCGAATTCCACCGATCCAGCAATCTCCAGGCGTAGCCCATGGGAGTACACCGGCGGAGCCTTTCGGTCGACACCCCGGCTTGATCAAAGAGAACATACATCAGGATCTTCATCTTCGCAGAATGTGAAACCCAAGGACGACCTCCTTTATTCAGATATCTCGCAGCCCCGACGTTGCGAAACGACTCCCAGCATCGACAGTTGCAAGAGGAGGGTGCACGTAGCCCCCCGGTTGCGCCTCACCGGCCCGCATCTGAGCCGCATGCCAGATCGGCCTAGAGGCCCAACTCCACCGTCGGCCCATCCTGGGTCAAGCCCAAAACAGGCCAGATCGGATGCCATCCGCATCCGCCGCCGCCGGTCGCCCTACCGTCGGCCGACCACGCACCGCCGCCTCCCGTCTAGCAGGGGACGGGCCGCCCGAAGTCTTGGCCAGCGGCGCCTCCACCACCGACTCGCCGCCCCCTTGCGCCCCTGATTCGCCTCCGCCGTCCTCTCCCAGCGCCGTCGCCGGGTCGCCCAACCATCCCCACCGGCCGATGCCAGTGGGGTGCCCCACCGCCGCCGGCCGACGACGGCAGCAGCCGCCGGTACGCAGGGGAGGAGGGTTGGTGGTCTAGGGTTTGGGGAGCCTCCGGGGTCGCCCGAGAGGAGACGACCCGAGAGGCGTTGAGTGTAGCACGTTGTTGGTGTCCGAGTGTGGATGTTGTTGGTGTTATGGTCACACGCCGTTACGTGATTCTCGGGCTCGGTTTAGTTAAGTTCGATAAAGTGCAGATCGTGGCACAGGTCGATGTAGAAGGCCACAAATCGGTGTAGATGGTGTTGCGGTTTCGTTACCATCCCATGATCCATGCCGAATACTTGTAGTCGCGGAAGAATAGTTTGGGTGCTGGTGCATCAGTTGATATGTGTGGATGAGATCTCGATGCTTGCATACATGTTGTTCTAGTGCATGGCTTCTTGGACTCATCCCATGTGCATGCGTGGAGAGCTACTGACACTAGTGGAAAACGGGGCATTAGCCCCGGTTGGTAAGGGCCTAATGCCCCGGCTGCCCAACCGGGTTCCTCAAACCCGGGCTAAAGGCTCCTCTTATGGCCGGGTTGGGTTACCAACCGGGGTAAAAGGCGCGTCCCACGTGGGCTCTGCACCGCGAGAAGGCCGGCCCCCTTTTACCCCGGTTTGTAACACCGACCGGGGCAAAAGGTTTTTTTTAATAGCTGTTTTCGTGTCCTTTGATCTAGATTAGAAATTCTATATATTCTTATATGTTTTCCTGTTCTCTGCACTAAACATTTATATTAAGAAAGATGAAAAATTATCCCACAAAAACACAGATGAAAATGAACAATAACATAATTATATAGTCTGCCACGAATACAAATATTGTTCGGCATAATGACATAATTAAACATAGTTCGACAGAAAACATAGTTCGACATAGCTAGACATAGTACGAAAATATAGAGCGACATAAGTACGTAAGCATAGATCGACATAAACATATATAATACACATCGGCGTTGGAGGCAGCCTTGCCCTTGCCCTCGGCGTCGGAGCCAGCCTTGCTCGGGCTAGACTCGCCGGAGTCAGACTCGGAGGCGGAGCTGCTCTCAGACGAGCTATCCTGGCAGCAAAGGGGGCGGACTAAGGTGCCGTCGAAGATCTTCACCTCCAGCACGTGGGCATCCTCGTCCTTGTAGTACCTGAATGTGAGCATGTTGCCCACATTTAGCGTGTGCATGCGCGTGAACTGCCCCCACCCATAGTGCAGGTAGACGTCATCGCCACGTCACTGCAGGACAAGGCGCACGGGCCCCTTGTCACAACCCTCCAACCCGAGGGTGAAACTATAGGGTCCGCCCCTGCGCCCGAGAAGGATCGCCGGTATCTTCTCCGGAAGAAGGAGCCTGTTCTCCTCTGGCTGGAGCACGTGGACGTAGAACTCCGGTAGCCGGAGACTGTCATCCTCCTCCTCCTCCACCGCAGCCTCCTCCTCCGCGGCAGCCTCCTCCGGCTCCTCCTCCTCCTCCTCTGCAGCAACAGCGCCGCGCCGTTTACGGCGTGTTGACCCCTTGGCACCGCGCTTTGCCCCCCTTGCTGCGCTTGATGCCCCCCGTGCTCCGCGTCCGCGTCCACGTCCGCGAGTAGCAGGCGTCGCTTCCTCCTCCTTAATGACAATGGCGCCACCACCACGTGCATTCGATGCACGCGATCCATTTGTACACGATCCACGTGGACGTCCAGGTCGACGTCCACCACGTACAGGGGTTTCTTCGACGGTTTCGATGCCGCGCGCACTGCCGGTTACACGCGAACCACGGGGACGTCTCGCCATGGCTAAAAAATAGCAAATAGCATCAATTTCACCAGTCGCAACAATTGCATATAATCTAATAAAAATATAGCTAATAGCATCCATTTCATCAAAATTGCTTATAGATAATAGCTAATGGTACTAATATCTAAACAAGTCCGATAAAAGAGTAACTATATGTTCTAGATTCTCATTTCAATTATAAATGCAACATTGATGAAATATTTAAACGTATGATAATACACACCAAGAGTTACATAGCTCAGGTTCATTTTATTTAACCCTAATACATCACGATGTAATAATATCATCACTTATACATATTCATTAAAACATCTCTCAAACTAATTAACTCCGACCGGGTCCTAAGCCGCGGGGTGCTGAGTCGCGGGTGCTACGGGCCCATAGGTAAGGAACCCTCACAGGGTCATAGCTCACGTGGTAAGGAACCCTCCGAATAATCGACCAACTGCTGGTATACTCCGTATCGAGCAAGTACATGTAGCGACGGACGTGATCGTCCTCCTCCCTGATACGTTGTTGTACCACCTCCTCAGGGGCCGGCTCTCTCCGCACCAAGTGTGGCCCACGCGATGGCCACCAAAGAATATCCGGGTCGACCACGTCACCCCGATTTTTCACCAAGCCCCGTGCCCCGGTACGAAGGATCTCCCAGTGCCAGCCCGGCGGGGCCTAGTCCCGGACATCGCCCGTCGGGTCCAACAGAGACATCGTCGCCAAGGAAAATAAACTAAAAACACATGCATGATATATGGACTAAGTAAATATTTCTAATTAAGTAAAAATTCACTAAGTAAAAAATCCACTAATTATAAACAGTCACTAAGTAAATTCTAAACTAAAATTTCTATATTATAAAATTCATCTAATGGTACTAATAAAAACTTAATTCACTTGTAAACTAAACATTCACTAAGAAAAAACTAGCTAAGTCCAAAACCTAAATTTTTTCTAAGTCTCCAATACGTAAATTTTTCTAAGTCTCCAAAACCTAAATTCTTTCTAAGTGTCCAATACCTAATTTATTTCTAAGTGTGTTCAAGACCTAAATACCTAATACCTAATACTAATCTAACACTAAATACTAAATCTAACACTAATCAAACACAACTACTAATCTAACACTAATACTAAATCTAACACTAATTAATCTAACAGTAATACTAATTAATCTAACACTAACGTGCATGCCGTGAGGAGGATGAGGGCGCGGAGGAGATCTCACCTGAGGATACGGCACGACGGCGAGGAGGAGGGCGGCGCGGGCGAGGAGGGCGGCGTAGACGTCGTGGAGGCGCAGGGACGGGCGGCGCGAGGACGGGCGGCGTCGAGGAGCGGCGGCGGTGGCGAGGATCACCGGTGTCGAAATCGGGCAGTCTCACGGCGTCGCTCTGGATTTCGGCGCCGGAGACTTAGCGAAAAAAAGGAAACTGATCTATGTTGCCCCGGGCGGTTCCTCCGCCCGGGATTATATAGGCGGGAGACTTTTGCCCCGGTTGGTAACACGAACCGGGGCAAAAGGCCCAAAATTTAATTTTTTTTTTCTGTTGCTAATTTTTTCGTTTCGAACATTTCAAATACTATTTAAAATACGTTTTCAAATACATTTCAAATGGTTTAGAATTTGGAGAAACTTTCAATATGAAAATTGTTTAAAATTGCGTAAACATCTCAAATACATTTTCTGTTTTATAAAATAATCATTCCAACTATTTAAACTAGTAACAATTTTTTAATTTTAAACATTTTCAAAAACCTATTTTATGAATGGTTTACAATTTGGAGAAACTTTGTATATAAAAATTGTTTAAAAGTGCGTAAACATTTCAAATAAATTTTCCGTTTTATAAAGTAATTATTCTAACTATTGAAACTAGTAACAATGTTTGAAAATTCAAACATTACAAAAAAACTAGTTTATGACTGGTTTAATCTGCATTGTTTGATATATTATTCCAAAATAGTATAGCAATATTACATGAACCATGAAGGTTTAATCCGTTATCACCAACTATTGCCGCCATTGTTTACTTCTCTGTCGTAGCCATGGAGCATCTTCCTTATTAACGCAATGCTTGGGTCAGTTTTCACTCTAGGACGGAATTTCTTCAAATTTATCATAATCTTCTGACATGTCTGTCTTGTCCTCCACTCCCATAATGTTTTTTTCCCTGAAAGAACTATGTGCCGCTTCGGCTCACCGCATGATGTACTAGAATTCTTATTTTTTCTTTTCCTCGGTTGGGTAGAAATTTCTTTCACATAGAAAATTTGAGCCACATCTTTGGCTAGGACGAATGGTTCACTTATGTACCCAAGATTGTTGAGATCCACTGTTGTCATTAAGTACTGCTGGTCTACCTTTACTCCTGTCATCTTGACCCATTGACACCGAAATAGAGGGACCTTAAAATTAGGTCCATAGTCAAGTTCCCATATATCCTCTATGTAACCATAATATGTGTCCTTTGTCCAATTGTATCCGGTTGCATCGAAACAGATGCCACTATTCTGGTTGGTGATCTTTTTATCTTGTGCGATCATGTAAAATGTATTCCCATTTATCTTGTACCCTTGGAAAGTCAGTACAGTCGAAGATGGTGACCTGTCCAACAAGTAGAGCTCATCTCCAACAGTGTTGTTATTCATGATTTATGCCTGCAACCAGGCGCCGAAACTATCGATGTGTTCATCATTAATCGAGGATTCAGACAGCCCCGGGTTTTTGGACCGTATAATATTCTTGTGTTCCTGGATATAAGGAGCCACCAAGGTGGACATTTGTAGAACTGTGTAGTGCGCTTTAGTGAAAGAATGTTCGTCCATAAATATCTTTGCTTTCCTTCCTAGCGTGCCTTTTCCAATCATTCTTCCCTCATGTCGCGATTCGGGAACACCAATCGACTTAAGGTCTGGAAGAAAGTCAACACAAAACTCAATTACCTCCTCTGTTCCGTAGCCCTTGGAGATGTTTCCTTCTGGCCTAGCACGGTTGTGAACATATTTCTTTAAGACTCCCATGAACCTCTCAAAGGGGAACATATTGTGTAGAAACACAGGACCGAGAATGGTAATCTCTTTGACTAGGTGGACTAGGAGGTGTGTCATAATGTTGAAGAAGGATGGTGGGTACACCAACTCGAAGCTGACAAGACATTGGACCACATCTGTCTGTAACGCTGATAGACTTTCTGGATTGATTACCTTCTGAGAAATTGTATTGAGGAATACGCATAACTTCACCATGGGTAGTCGAACATTTTCTGGTAGAATCGCCCTCAATGCAATCGGAAGCAATTGTGTCATCAACACGTGGCAGTCATGAGACTTCAGATTTTGGAATTTTTTCTCCTCCACATTTATTATTCCCGTTATATTCGACGAGAAGCCAGACGGGAGCTTGATACTATTTAGTGCTTCAAAAAAGATTTTCTTCTCTTCCTTGGTAAGAGCGTAGCTGGCAGGACCACCTTGAAACCGCTCAGGATTCTTGCCGGCTCGTCCTTTCGTGTGTTGATGATCCTGCCGTGCTTCAGATGTATCTTTTTACTTCCCATACAAGCCAAAGAAGCCTAGCAGATTCACGCAGAGATTCTTCGTCAGGTGCATCACGTCGATCGCAGAGCGGACATTTAGGATTTTCCAATAGGGTAGTTCCCAAAATATAGATTGCTTCTTCCACATGGGTGCGTGTCCGTCAGCGTCATTCGGAACAACTTGTCTGCCCGGACCCTTTCCAAATATTACTTTCAAATCCTTCACCATATCAAATACATCATCACTAGAACGAAGGATAGGCGTCTCTCGGGTATCTGCCTCACCATTGAAATGTTTGCCAGCTTTTCTTAAGGTGTGCTTGCGCGGAAGAAAACGACGATACCCGAGGTACACAACCTTCTTACATTTATCAAAATATACACTTTCGGTGTCATCTAAACAGTGTGTGCATGCATTGTATCCCTTGTTTGTATGTCCAGAAATGTTACTAAGAGCAGGCCAATCGTTGATGGTTACGAACAACAACGCTCGTAGGTTAAATTTATTTTTGTACGTGCTCATCCCACACAGGTACACCTTCTTCATGCCACAACTGTAAAAGTTCATCGACTAATGGACTTAGGTACACATAATTGTCGTTGCCCGGTTGTCTCGGTCCTTGGATCAGCACTGGCATCATAATGAACTTCCTCTTCATGCACAACCAAGGAGGAAGGTTATAGATACATAGAGTTACAGGCCAGGTGTTATGGTTGCAGCTCTGCTCACTAAATGGATTAAATCCATCTATACTTAGACCAAACAATAAGTTCCTTGCCTCACCTGCAAAGAGCGGGAACTTTCTCTCGATTTTTCTCCACTGCGACCCATCAGCGGGGTGTCTCAACATCTCATCTTTCTTATGATCTTCCATGTGCCATCGCAAAAGTCTGGCATGCTCTTTGTTTCTGAACAAACGTTTCAACCGTGGTATTATAGGAGCATACCACATCATCTTTGCAGGAACCCTCTTCCTGGGTCGCTCACCCTCAACATCGCGTGGGTCGTCAGGTCTGATCTTATACTGCAATGCAGTGCATACTAGGCATTGTTCCCAATTCTCGTACTTCTCACCGCGGTAGAGGATGCAGTCATTAATGCAGGCATGTATCTTCTCCACGTCTAATCCTAGGGGGCATAAAGCTTCTTTGCTTGATATGTACTGTCGGGCAATTCATTGTTTTTAGAAAGCTACTTCTTCACTATTTGCAGCAATTTTGTAAATCCGCTGTCAGTCACACCGTTCTCGGCCATCCATTGGAGCAATTCCAATGTGCTGCCCAGCTTTTTCTGCCCGTCTTCGCAAGTTGGATGCAACAATGTTTTTATGATCTTTTAACATATGGTCGAACTTCACCCTCACCTTTTCAATATCGCTTTCTGTCTTTGCATCCGTAATAGCCTGGCCAAGATCATCGATCGGCTCATCTGGTGCCTGCAACTCTGATTCCACTTCATTTTTATCTTCCATTCCAGTACCAGCACCGTATTGAGGGAACATGTCATGATAGTTTTCATCATCCTCTTCTTCTTCGTTGTCTTCCATCATAACCCCTCTTTCTCCGTGCTTGGACCAACAATTATAGTCGGGCATGAAACCGTATTGCAACAGGTGGAAGTGGATGACTCTGTGAGAAGAGTGTTCCTTCTGATTCCGACATACAACACATGGACAATAGATAAAATTATTCCGCTTGTTTGCCTGGGCCACCTCGAGAAAATAACCCACGCCTTTCATGAACTCGGCAGAGCGTCGGTTAGCGTACATCCATTGCGGGTTCATCTGCATTATATGATTATTAATTAAGAACTGTTACAGAACACCATGAATAGAGAAATGACCAATGTTACATCGACAGATGAAAGGTTAAAGTTGGTACCTTGACCGAGGAGGAAAGAAGGATGAGAAAGCTTATTTAATTAAGTGTGGCTCGGACAAATTAAATCGTGCTTGTTTTCTGCGAGCTGAGATGGCGCTATTCTCCCGGGCATTTCATCAAACACCTCTTGTGCATACGAGGGAAAAAAAGTGAGCACACACCACACAACTAGAAATATGTCCTCCAAAGTGAGTGGCATGAGGAGAAGAGAGGGCTGGCAGCGTATATATATAGTGGGGGTGTCATTTGCCCCGGTCGGCGGCTCCAACCGGGGCAAAAGACCCCCACACCACGAGTCTGAACGGGCTCTGCTCGTCGACGGCCTTTAGCCCCGGTTGGAGCCACCAACCGGGGCAACTGACCTCCCCACCACGCGCCCTGCTCGCCCCGGCCCCACCTCTCCGGTCTTTTACACCGGGTGGTGGCCGAGCCAGGGCGAAAGGGATGGTCGCGGGTGAGCAAAAGCCCCGTTTTCCACTAGTGTGACTTGGCTTGATGATGTTGTAGGTGGAAAGCTAGAGGGAGGCATGCGTATGCACGCAGAGAGAGATCGCGCGGCCATCCTTGGATTTGTTTTACAAATACGACCCCTATCGAATCATATTGGCGAAAGTGACCCCACCAATTTTTCTTTTGTTTTTGAAACGAGGCAAACCCCTCCAAATTTTATTGCCAAATGTAACATGACGGGATGACACAAAATCAACACGTGGACTTTCCTTCGTACAAATTTGTGGAAAGCCATTTGCCGCCAACCTAGCGGAAGGACAGAAAAGCGGCACATGGACATTCCGCCGTACCAATTGGCGGAAAGACACTTCCCACCAATTGAGCTGACGGGAAGTGGATTTCCGCCAATTTGTGCGACGTAAAGTCCACGTGTTGATTTTGTGTCATCCTGTCAGGTTACATTTGGCAATAAAATTTGGAGGGGTTAATTTTGACAATGCAATTTGACAGGGGTCATATTTGTAAAAAAAATGCCATACTTGATGCCTTAGTCGGCGGAGCGCCAAGATGCTACAGGTCTTGCAGTATGGCGTCGTCCTGGCCACCGCCGATTTTGCACACATTTCATCGAGTATTTGGGGTCTCCTGTGTTTAGGGATTTATTTTGCTAAACTGGATCTAATCTAAAGAACATATAAAGATTTTTTATCTAGACTGGGTGTCACGCCTCCAAGCAGAGATCTCATTGGGGCGACGCGCTGCGGAAGTGTTTAAAACGATAGGATCAGCGCCGTGAGGCTAACCACTCTGATACCATGTGGAAAATATGAAACCCTAATTTTTTTTGTTACGATGACCCTCGTGTGGTATATAAAAAGGTACATGGAGGAGTTAGAGTTGGATTACAAGATGATCTAGGAGTCCTAGTCTATATCGAACTCGTGTCATATACATATTCTAACACTACCTAGCAGTCTCTTGTTGTTGAGAAAATCTACGATTCTTCTCTCTCCTTGGATTGCAGATTGTCTTAAAAAATTGTAGAGAGTGGAGGATAGATGCCATAAGAAAGATAGTACCCCTTGGTGTATGGGGACCATTCACCTGATAGCTGATCACTAGAGCATTTCTCTCTGCAAGCCTATCAAATACATGGGAGCGCTAAAACACATTTATGTCATTGTGAGTACATGCCATGCCAAACAACAAAAAAGCAAAATCTATAGATCTCGAGATGCCACGGCTTAAAGTATAATTGTGCCTTATATTTCCCCTGCCAAATAAAAGGAATTTTTTTGACTCCCAGTGCATGCAATCTATGCTGCCAAGCATCCCAGGAAAGCCCATTGTCTCATTAATCGACAGTAAACGTTGAGTGTTGGCAACATTTGGCTCTCGCAAATACTCTATGTCAAACACCTACACCACTGCTTTGCAAAACCTGAATGCAAGTGGAGCCTCTCATGCGCAAATTCTTATCAACGAGATCTCCTGCAACACTATATATGCAAGCATCCGAATAGCGGCAGTGCATTTCTGGTACAAAGAGAAGTCTAACTTACAGGTGGCATCAGACTTGTACTCGGAGTAATCATCGTACTCCTTCGCTCCATCATGAATCCACAAGAACACATGTTTTTCCATCTGGAACCGGCAGAGGAAAAAAGATGCAGGATATGTTGGTTTGGGGGGATTTAAATAATCTTTCCATAGATGCTCATTGCCCCCTTCTCTATCCCGGTCCAAATCCGGAGCATTTCCCGGCACCGAGCCTTGGTAATTTCCAAACGTATCCTCATTAAACTTGTGGATGAGGGCTGTTGCGGTCATATAAATATCGGTATCATCGTCGGATGAATCATCCGAAGTACCGATGAAATGGTTGAAAAAGAAGCTACCCGAATCACCCATCTACAAAATAATTTGAAAACAATGATTGTCGTTTCCAAACAAATATCTATGGCAAGGAAACGGAGGTTGTTGCCATACCTTGATTCGGCTAGGCAGGCGGCCGAACATGTGGCGGGCAACACGCGAGGTCGAGTCAACGTCGGCCCCTTTTCAGCTGCCGTGGCCTGATGTAGGAGGGCCGACGGGTCTTATCAAACGTCCCTGTGTCGAAGAGGGAAGGTCGACGGTGGAGGCGCCGGAAAAGTCCGAGGAAGTCGGTGATGGTGGACGCAGGGCAGAGTGGTATCGGGTCCGCCAAATGCGTTTGCAAGGACGGTCTGTTGCGAATAGGGCCGGGGCGGCGGTGTTCCTAGTGGCGGCCGTCCTATGCTGTCGACGAGCTAGGGCGCGAGCGGTGGCACCGGCGCGTCAAGTCGGAGAGTAGGGGTGGATGGGGACTATTTTGCTCTAATGGGAGGGCTAGGGAGGGACAATTTATGTTCGCGGACCGCCCCAAATGTGGACCAAAGTTGTGCCAGGTTTGGGGCAAAGTCGGTCTGCCCCCTCCCCGGCGTTGGTTGATAGAGGCCTTGGATAACCTAAGTCGGCGTTACCCGACATAGTCAACGAGGTACCTTCATTCTTTAAAAATTTCAGACATGGGAACAATAAGCTGTCTCTACGGCTTCTCTACCAAACCAAGCAATGGAACCCGTGTTCGTTTTGGGTGTGCCGTTGGGATGAGTTTTTTTCCCAAATGTGTCCGCATGGGCCAAAAGAGACGGAAATCTCTGATTTGGGTTGCCATTGAGTTTTCCCTAAGGCGACAACACTCCATCAAAATTGCAACCTTATCATCAAAACTGAAACACCCGAGGATTAGGAGGGTAAAGAAAATACCCCCTCCGTCTCATATTAACTGTCACAAAAAAACGAATGTATCTAGATGTATTTAAGTGCTAGATACATATGTTGTTAAGAGTTTTTGCGACAATTAATATGAGACGAGAGATATAAGCTAGGAAGGTAAGATACTCTAGCCCTCTTTGGTACTTTCCTGGGGTTGATGATAGGTGGAAGCTCTTTCCCTTGAGTTAGTATAACATCATCTCTAATATTCTTTAGAAAATTGGTATGATCTACCAATAGGCACAATGTTTTCTACTCCTTGACTATTGCGGTCACCGTCAAAATATCAACATTCTTCGGAATGCAGTACAAACCATCTATTATATCTTTCCCTGGCAAGCACCAATGGCACCCTTTGATCTATCGCATGACCTAGCTTCTTAATCTTCGATCCAGTTAAGTAAAATGTCTCAACACTGTAATTGTCGAAGTAATCGAGTGTAGAACTTGCATGTGAGAGGTTATGAACAAATCCACACAATATTTATTGTGCTCTATGGCTAGTGTGAACAAATCAAGATTTCCCCTCTAATACACAAATATGCATCCAATTAGCATCGATACACAAGACTCAAATTGAGAAAAAAATCACTAATAAAAAAATCAGTGTTGGGCAATATTCAGGAAACAATCGGACAAAACAATAACTTATTGTTTATTCGGTAAAAAAAAATAGTCAAAGCATGTTTCTCAATGCACATTTTAGGGCACAATTACACATTTCACTTGCTTAGTTCATCAAAAGCACAAAATTCACAAAAGGTAAAACAATGTTTATTTCATTCATAAGCAATAGACAGAGTTTACACATGCCAAACGGGAGCATCATCTAAAGCAATTATTGGTGGAGGTTAGAGCATGTACAATGGGATGATGTCACCCTTCTCTTAGCTTTGCCACATCAGATTTTTGCTTAGTTGGAGGAGAGAGAATCAAGAGAAAGAAGGTTGCCTTCTCTTAGCTAAGGGATGATCTCTTAAAAAATAAGAGAAAGCTATTTTCTTCATTGTACAATAGGTATTCTCTTAGACACACAACTTCCTGCCAAAAATAATTAATTCTTATTAATTAATAGGGATGACAATCTCTACCATATAATTTCCCTTCGGGTGGGGATGGTTGGTACGTCAACCAAACCCTCCTCCGATGAGATCCATATATATATTATGCTACTGGATTTGTTAGCGATTCGTATGAGACAAAAAAAAACCAGAATACTCCGACGATGATACGTGGTAGCCAAAAGACCCTAGAACCCACCAGCGTCACGTCTGGTTCACACGCACGCTGGTCGAGCGAGCGACCTTCTCCTGGGATTGGTCAAACGCCTCATCTCTCTTATTTATCTCACGCCCCCTTGGTCTGGGCCGTGATGCGTAAAAGAAAAGAAAAAATAGCAAGGCTAACAAAGCTACCGGTACACCCTAGAAAAAACTAGCTACGCCAACCATGGATATCTATAACGTTCCAACGCGCGCGAAAATAAAATTAGCCAAATCACGCGTGGAAAAGAAAACCAACCGCAACCAGCGATCGGCATGTTATTATTAAAAGTTGAAGGGTCACGCTAGGAGTAGGTCGCCCTACAGCGCCCAGATCTCGGTCCCCTCGTGGACCGTTGGATCGCCATCGTACGGACACAAAAAGCGTTTCGTATTTTTGCATTTTAGCGCTTCTACTTTTCGTATATAGAACCCGCACTCCACTCAGCCCCCACTTAAACGAAGGGGTATATTGTGTTGCCCCCGAACATCTCGATAATTACAGCAAAACTGCCATCGCAACAAATTTACTTGTGTCGCAACAAAAATTATCGCCTCGTGTACAAAAAAAAAAAGTATTACAACAAATTTTTCCAAATCTTTTTCGAACAATAAGTAATGTTACAAATAATAGTTAAACAATATGTTATTGCGTTGCAACAAAAAAGTTTAAACAATTCAACAAAAATCACAACCTATTGCAACAAATTTTTTTTGCATCAATTAAAAAGTTGGTAAGCAACAAAATAATTTGTCACTGTTTCAGTTGCAACAAAAATCATCACCTATTTCAACAAAAAGATAAATCGATAGCAACAAAAAAATTACATGTTTACAACATGTGAATGAGCGTATAGACATATCATTCCAAATGAATTCTAAATACACATGTATTTGTCTAGAAAAAACATGCAGAAAAAACATTGCAACATCTCGTTTGTGCTTTCTCAACAAACACAAATTTTTAATACGTATGCAACGTTGACCAATATGGTGAAAACACTTAGCGTAATATATGGTTGCTCCTAATTACTGTAGTGGGTTGTTTGCACAAAAAACTGGACCAAACAAATGAAATTGGTTCTAATTGGGCCAGCCACACACGCGAAGAGGCCCAAAGTGCTGGACTGGCTGCTATCACGCACAAACAGCAAGCGACCTACGCTAGGGTTCTCTAGGTCGCCCTAGAGAAAGCATTTTCCAAAGTTGAAACATCGATCTCTCAACCAGTGATTAGTCTGTTACTACAATGAGTCCACCATCGTTACGAGTTTACGACTCCATCATCACGTATGTTCTAGCTAGGCTGGTATATACACGCATGTATTTAATAAATGAGACGTGTTATTTAATAAGGAAAAAATGGAGATCCACATCAATATAGTATCAAACTATCAGATGCTAGGCTCTTGCTACTAATCAGGAATTGTTTAAAGCTAATAACAGTAAACATCACGACAACATGACACAGACACAAGTATTATCAATTGCAACTGATTGTTTCGGTCCAAGCGGTAAAACTCAGTAATCAATGTTGAACTCTTAGTTTTGTTACTGTTATTTGAAATGGAAAATCAAAGTCAAATCAAGCAAGACGTTGTCGTTTAGATCTCAACGAAACATGATAGCGACGCATCAAAATATGAAATTTAATGTGCGTAAATTACCAGCATAGTAAACATTAAATTTACGAGGTTTAATTTATTTTAATCCGCTGCAACGCCAATTTGCAAGTAAGAGATAATTCATCGTATAAATTATATGTTTTGCCTTCTCTAGATGACATGAATAGCTAAGAGAATACTACCTTCTCTCCATTGTACATGCCCTTATGCTGCAAAAATCGTGCGGGCGAGATTTTGACTTCCATGAAGAGAGAATGATCGGGGAGACGGACAATTTTTCTCCCTGGTTGTCTGGGTGGCGCCTAGCATCCAATTTTCCCGTGTGTATTATACTGGGTATTTTTCAGATAACACAATCAAACATTCACACAGAAATATAGAAGTACTTGTATGTGATAATAACCGATCTTTATTTCAGAACAAATTAGCATGCAAACTTTTACGGAATGGGACACATGACCCCGTGCGGACTATAATAATTTCCTCATCTTTGCAAAATCGACCAACCTGTCGACAACCGGTAAGGCTGCATTGGCGCCGTCAAGCTCACTGAAGCGCTCCACCCATGCCGCCAGGACGGGAGTCTTAATGGGGTCAAATATCTTGATCCCGGAGTGCAACGCGCTCGCTTTCAGCCAGGAGAGCAGGCTCCCCAGCGAAACGTCCACGAATCCGAAGCTCTCGCCTCCAAAGTATCCCTGCCCCTTGGAGCACTCCCTCAAGGCTCCCTCCAAAGTATCCAGTGCAGCAAACATCTGCTTAGTCCCCTCAGACTTCTCCTCCTTTGTCTTGCCCCTGAACGCCTCCCTCCACGCGACGAGAAGCTGCCCAAACACACGACCCTTCAGTGATCAGTAAACCGCAGATTGCAATGAAAGAATTACAAAGAAAACAAAGAGC